>OY856186.1:48575752-49024997 GCA_963693315.1 Diogma glabrata
TTTTCACCAAATTTAATTACATCAATTTGCAACGACAATTTGCATTAAAATTTCTGCATTCTTTTGCCCCCAAAATGAATATAAAAATATGAGACGCCATTACACAGCAAAACAAAAAGGCTATCGCTGGTATTGTCAAAAACAAAAGTTTGACAATTGTAGCGCTAAGCATTTTATTATGGTTTACATAAATTTTAAATTACATTTGTTGGCGAAAATATTAAATAAACTTCAACTTTATTAATCCAAAAATAAATTATAATATCAATATGAATTACCTGTGATAAGAAATCGCATCTTTTGTACAGATTTGGATATTTTGTTAAAGTTTATATCACGCACTCCATACTTGTTGTTTTATTTAAAATGTTCACTAAAATATTTAATTTTTTTATTTTTGTTTTAAATTATGATAGAACCACAAAAATGTTTTCTTTTAAAAGTTATAAACTGTAACAAGATATTCAAATAATAATAAAAAATAACCGCCTTATTCTTGTTAAATTGAGTTTCATTTCACTAAATACGTAGTTCGAAACCTATGCTTTCATCAACAGTAGTATCTAAAAACTGAACTGAGTTTTTAGATACTACTGTCGATTAAAGCATAGCGTTCGAAATACGTATTTAGTGAAATAAAACTCAATTTAACAAGAATAAGGCGGTTATTTTTTTATTATTATTTAAACATTTTTTACACTGAAAAAAACATGTCCTATTTCAACTCAAAATGCAATTGTCTCAACCTTACCGTGCGGTCACATATGGCGAATCAAACTACGAAATTACTTCAACAACTGTACAATTATAAATCGATGAAGCAGAGACAATCACACGAAATATTTATGTGAAAATAAAATACAGTTCAATTAATCTCAAATACTTAAACTTTAAAATGAAAAATTCATGATATAAGGTGTAACGAAGTAGCCTGGTGGTCGACGACGCAATTAGATACTTCCCTGATTTATAGATTCACTATTTTTCCATATACACCAGATTGGCATTAGCTGAGACTTCCATAATGTTTTTTTTTCTACTCAATCCTTAGTCATCATTAACTATGGTTTCCGCCACAAAAATCTGTCATCATCAAGTAGTTGTGTAATATGTTCCAATGTGAATTCCTATATTTGGTTTAGATTCGTCAATCGCTATAAAAATGAACATAAACCGTTGGGTAATACTTGTCAAATGTAATTTCTTTTTTTCAAATTGTATTCCTAGTTCCGCTAACCCATATAGATTTCCTACCGTCAACTATTAATTAATAATATTTCCCAATGTAGTTTCCTATGTGTGATTTACAATCATTAATCGCCGTAAAGTTGATAGAAAAACGGTTGTGTATTATCATTGTTCCATAATTTTTTTTTTTTTTTTTTTAATAAAATGTGTTGTGTAATAGGGTTTAGAATATGTGTCACAACAACACATAAATACCTTTTAAGACCTAGGTCTAGACCTGGGTCCCACAACAACTGGCGTTCTGAGGTGTAGATTAACGCTTTTTTTAAACATCTGTAGTTTGAAGCCACCTGAGACTAAGTGTTCCGGCAAACTATTCCATTTGTACGCAGTTCGGACAAAGAAGTCTCTCTGCGATCTGCCAGTATGACAGCGCGGGATCTTTACCGTTTCACTGGTTGCGGCAGCCGATTGCCGAGTGGAACGGGGGTAAGAATAAGTTTGAGGCATGATGCCGCTGATTTCATCTGAGCACTGCTGATGACGATATTTGTAAAAAACAACGAGGTCAGCAACAGTGCGACGATGTTGTAGGGAATCAAGTTTTGATGTCAAAGTTCGATCACCCACAATTCGTATAGCTCGCTTTTGAACAGAGTCCAAGAGGGCCAAGATGGAAACAGAGGCAGCACCCCAAACTTGACAGCAGTACTCCATACAGGGACGAATATAGGACTTATAAACATATTTACATTGTAATTTGGTCAATTGTTTCGTAAACAATGTTTTCCTTTTAAATTTTTTTAAATTTCTATTACAAATTAGCAGTTTTATTCCTTAATGGGTGTAATAACTAACGATGTCACGAAAATCAAATTTCCCAAAGAAACTACATTATTGATCGTTATTAATTGTCTATAAATAGTAGTTGACAGGCGGCCTCGCTCGCTTATTTTTTCGTTTTCTATTGTGACTCTTAGTCGAGTGTTAATTTTTGATACTGAAACGAGATGGTGAATTTTGACATTGGTGATGAGTTGACAGTAAAAGTTCTAGATAGTGATAAATAATCTAAAATTGTTCCAAGTTATGGAATTTCGCCTTTTAATGTGTTCGGTGTAATCATTTAATGTTAATTTATTTAAATCTTGTCGCGTAAAACTTGTGAACTATATGCGAAATGAAGATATTGGTTTATATAATTTCAGTGCATAAAATTTCTTGTTTACACAAAAAGCATGATATTATTAGTTCTCGTGAAAGAGTCAGAAACAAAACGTTAAGTTTTGCTAATTTTGCTAATGTCGAAAATTGATTATTAAAAACATATGCAAACTACTTTAAAACAGAATTTAATGTATATTCGATCAGCTAATGTAAATGTATAAAAAAATAAGGAAACCAAAGTCAAAATTATTAATCACGAAAATCATTAAGAAATTGTGAGATTTGCTTAAAAGGTTCGACCTTGAACTAAATGTCCGATGTAAGGGCATATACTGTTTACCATTAATGTTGATTAAAATAAAACCTGTATAACCAAAGTGGACTAATTTTTTTTCTGGTGCGTAAAAAAAAGGTGAATTGCATTATTTTTGTTGGAAACCAAAAGAAAAGGGGAATTGCGATATCTGGTGATTTAATCGCAATATCAGGATAAGTACGATGAGCGAATAAGTGGACGGGATATTGAGCGGGATGTTATAACATTATGGGGTGAGTTACATTATTTTTTATATATACAACTGTGAGAGTGAATGTGTGTATAAATACGTGTATATGCTTGCGTGTGAATGTAGAGACGTGTGGTTGAACCGTTAAGTAAAACTTCCTGTTTTTTTTCGAAATGTAAAAAGAAATTGTTTTCAAATGATATTCAGTGAAGATAGAAATCTATTTTTAAAATAAAATCTCTCTTTTTGCATAAAAAAAAGGGGAATATAATAAATAAAACAAAAACATAAAATTCTTTTTAGGTACATTTATTAAATTTGACAGATAACCTATCAAATATCTTAGCGATAAATTATGACTTAATATAGAATTTGCATGATGCAATAGAACGAAGAAAAGTATCCCGATATGATATAAAATTTATCTGGATGCCGACCTTCCCAATTTACCAATTACAGTTATGGTTAAATGATTAATTTTGTTTCTAAATGTAGCGACCAATTTTGGTCAAACAAAACCTGTGTGGAAAAAAGTGTATCAAAATAAAAATAAATGGACCAGAACTGTATAAGGATCGCGATCTGTTATCAGAAGATATTCAACCATGTTTAGATACTCAGTTATACCTTCAGCTGCCGGTAATCCCTGATGTTGAGCATTTAATGTATCATCAACTACCAAACAATAAACTTACACACCTCCACAATATAAGTTTAGTGACATCATTCTTACCGACCGTTGAAAACGGTTTATGCGAGGCAGGTCCACCATCAGGAATAATAATTCTATTTGATATGCAATGTGTGAGCAGGACCCACTCGACAAGAGTGGGATTGGGAGCACTTGGAAATTATTTGGATTTTCTTCAAGAAGCATTACCAGCGAAACTGAAAGGAATTCATATATTGCTTCATTCTTTGATAACATTTTTGCACTTTTGAGGCCACTTAAGACAGCAGAATTTCTTAATATGACACATTTACTTCCATCTCTCGTAGATTATGATTATATTCCAAAGAATGATTATATTCTGAAGATTATATTCCAAAATCATGTTTTTCATCAGACTATAGTGGTAATTTGAAATCCGTTGATGAAATGGATGCTGATTTCCGTCCTAAATTTAAAAAACAGAAAAAAAATCGTAGTTATTTTATTGCCGAAGGAATTCAAAGAAGAACGTATGGTTTAAGTGATAGAACGTATGGTTTAAGTGATACAAATGAAATAAAGAAAGTAATGTCGAATTTTGTTATTTAAGATTACGAAAGGTTTTATTTATATAATACTAGCGGGACCCGGCGTGCTTTGCTACGCCTATAAAAAAGTTTGTGCGCGTACATTTTGTTGAATTAGAAAAAATAATTTCAAAGAGTCGGAATAAGAATAGAAAGCGTATTTTTTAATTTTTCCGTTTGGGAAATATGAATAACAGAGAGCATTAGCATTCTAGCTGATCAATCTAGATGGATTGAGAATCGAACGGCATGTCAAAATTTGAAAGTGATTGGTAAAGAGTTTTGGAGAAATTTTTAAGCTTGTTGTCGAATTTCCAATTCGATTAGCATTCGCACTATTAATAAGTCACAAGGCCAAACAATGTCAATTTGTGGGCTGGATCTAGAAACCTCGTGCTTTTCGCATGGTCAATTATATGTTGCGTGTTCGAGGGGTGGAAAACCTTCAAGTTTTATCGTATATGCCCCTGAAAATATTGCAAAAATTATAACAATATCAAAATTTGAAACTTTTTACAAAATTTCAAAAATTATAAAAAAATCAAAAATTCAAACTTCTTCAAATTCTAAAAATATTCCAAAAATTCTTACAAAATCAAAAATTGAAGCTTTTTTCAAAATTCTAAAAATATTTATAAAATTCAAAATTCATAAATTCAAAAATTCAATTTGTTTTCAAAATTATAAAAATATTAACAAAATTAAAAATACAAACTTTTTTCAAAATTCCAAAAATTATAATAAAAACAAAAATTTAAACTTTTTCAAAATTCTAAAAACATTCCGGAAATTCTTACAAAATCAAAAATTGAAACTTTTCCAAAAATATTGAAAAAATTTAAAATTCACAAATTCAAATTGCATGTTCAATCACATTTCATGACATACAAATAATTAATTTTATTTTTTTCCAAAAAATTGGGTAAAAATTAAATGAAACATTCTTTTGATACACTGACAATATTTTTTTGACAAACTTATAATGAAATAATCTACTTTTTGATCTCACATACGAATCCCGACTATCAAGATTTCTTTAAACTCAAGGTTACTACTCATTATCACCTAAAACTACCGTTTTTAAGCAAAAAATATGAATATTTCCTTGTTTTGACACTCTTGACGATTTTTTTGACACACTTCTGGTACAGTTATCGAACATATCGTCCTGACGACTATTTTAATTAAGTGTACCTGTTTTTAGAAATAAAAATTTTTGAAATCCTTTCAGCGGTTTTCTAAATTTCGTAGGTGGTGACGGACGACCGACCAGCAGACAGATGTACATTTTTTTTTGCTGTTTTAAAATCGTTTTGACCTGAAACGTTGCGAAATGCCCTAAAAAGTGGGGGTAGGAATTTCACTTTTGGCTCGAGAATGTAATACTTATGTCTTTCAGACCGAAGTAATTGAAAAAAAATTGTATTCCCGAATAGTTTCGTTTAATAGCCAAAAAATTCAAGTTATACAATACAGCCACTATTTTTGATCTCAATGAATTGGAGGTAGAATGTCGATCAGAATTGATAATCGCTGACAAATGTTATCTACAAATATATTGTAGGTGGTACGAAGTTCACCGAAGGGGTCTTCTAGTAAAAATTTGTAATTTTAATTTAAATCAGTGTACAATATTTCTAGTTAACTAACTCTGGATCCTAATCGGTGTACAATATTTTTAGTTAACCTGTTTTTTGCTAATACAATAAGATTTGCTGATTTACCCACACGTGAGCATGCAACATATAGTTGCCCATGGGAGAAACATGGATTTGCCAAGTCCAAGCCACAAATGGACATTGTTTGTCCTTGAGACTTATTTATGGTCATGGCGAAAGCCAAACGAATAGGAAATAGAAGTCTTTTGAATGGTATTGGAGAATCTGATGGTATCAATGGAGAATTTGATGGTATCAACTTTTTATTATTATTTTTTAATATCAGCACAATGCTTTAAACTGTAGCTAGCTTCATTCTTTATTGATCATGAGGAAAAAGTTAAGAAATTTTAAACTTTTTCATTGAGAAAAATATATTTCAAAAATAAATTTTTTTTCCTCAAAATAAATTTTCATACAAACTTGGTAAAAGTAATTTCATTGTGCATGCACTGTAATGTTTTTGGGGCTTAAACTGTTTCTAAACGTTAAAGGCACAAAATAGTTTTTATGCCTTTTTGGACAATTTATTAACCTTTCAAAAACGTCCATAAAATAATGACTGTCCATGAAATAATGATTTTAAGCGGCGTTTAAACGTAATATTAGAAAAGAAGTAATAAATTATGTGCAATACCCTAACAAACTATTGTTTTAATACAGAATTAGTGACAATACAAATTAGTTATCATCATTATAGCATTTACTGTTTTTTGTCAAACCAAATTTGAAATTTTCCACCTTCGTGATTTTGAATCTAAAATATAAATAAAAACCAAAAAATTTACGTATTTACTACTAACCGTAATTTTGGGTATTCATAGAGAAATCATTAAAATTAATAAACTTTAAATTCGTGTTGTCAAAATTTTAATGATTTCTAATGAATTTTAATGTTTTTACGACGTTCGGTAAAGTAGATTTTTCTGTATTATTTGCCGTGACTCATTTCTCAAAAATGCCGATGAAATTGAAATTTAGTCGTTTTTCGCAGGAATTTTATTTTTTGTTTTGCTTTATCTTCTTCTACAAAAATTAAATTACCAAAAAACAAATATTGAAAAACAAATATTACATGAATTTCAACACCACAATCTGGTAAAATTTATTCAAATGCGATAGCAGAGTAAATTGAAATTTTTGAGTCAATTTGCAGATTCAATTTCATCGATAATGGGCCACGGCAATTATTATTTTAAATAAAATTATTCTTTTTAAACAAATTTATTAGTACTTACACAATTTTAATTTATTCTTGTAAAAAACTTATTATTTTGAAGTTAAAAGTAATAATAATTAAATGATACACAACACAATTCAAAAAAAAATAATTCACAAAAAAGAAGGAACTATGCGTTAAACTTCAAAACTGTATCATTATAACAAAAAGTTGAAACCAACAGTTTTTTCGGGGCCCACGCTGATGATTTAAAAAGTCCATGATGAAGTTGTGTCACTTACGTTAAATGTGTTTACGAAATATATTTAACAGTCAATTCGCAATTAAAATATATTAAAACTTTTAATTGAGATAAAAACTATCCTATCAAGTATATATTAAGCGTAATATATAAAATATTATTCTTAAGTCGCTCAAACATGAAAATTGCCAAAATTTCCCATACAAACTTGTATGAAAAATTTAACCTATTTTCGTATTTCTTTTACGGACAGAAGAAAATAAAGTATTTTATATATTATGCTCAATATTGTCAGTAATTGTCAGTAATAGTTCATAAAGAAACTTAAATTATTTAATTGTAGTATAATGAGAAATTTCATAGATAATTTTTAAAATTATTCAAGTTGTGTTTTGAATGAAATCCCATATAAATTTTATTGAATTTATTCTCTTTTCCCCCTTTTGCAGCGCCAAAAGAAATTTAAATTATTTAATTGTAGCAATATGAGAAATTTCATAGATAATTCTTAAAATTATTCAAGTTGTGTTTTGTATGAAATTTCATATAAATTTTAATGAATTTCGTTTCTTTTCCTCCTTTTGCAGTGCCATTGCAGCAAACACCGGAACAAAATAATCGCTCAATAACATATTTGATAGTCTATATGGGCCCTACATGGATGATTAAAAAGTCGATAAAGCAGGTTTGACAGAAAATAATTAATTTACGCCGCCATCTGAAAGTTTGCTTATGAACTATCCATATTTAACATTTAATTCGTAATTAAAAAATATTTAGGCGTTCAATCAAAATAAAAACTATCCTATCTCTCAAGTTGGACCATTATACATACACTGAACACAATTTTATTAAGATTGGTTACGTTGTTACGGAGTTTATCGCGGACAAACATCGTGACATGTGATTTTTATATATATAAAGAAGATTTGGACTGTTGATAGTTTGAGTATTATAGTGTTTTTTTTTTGTTTTTAACCAACAATAGGGTCAGTGTGTACAGACATCCAAGCAAGCAGTTTTCAAAATCTGAAATGATCCAATGAAACAATTTATTGAATACTTTCATTTTAATTCCAAACCCAGGGTTGTACAACGGCTATAGAGAAAGTCCATAATCAAATCCTGACATTGTAACCTTTAATCGAAGTATTTGGTTTATAGTTCGTACAACCATATTGAGACTTACTTAATGTGTATGTGTGTGTGTGTATGTGTGTACGTGTGTACCTGGGGGTATGGAAGGTGTGTATGTGGGTGAGTGGATGAAGAGTGCGAGTGTGTGAATGATTCAAATTATGGGGTTGGACGTGGTGATCGGGGTTCTTTCGCCAACAGGGGTCGCCAGAGTCTCATCCTTTCATTTGCTTTTTTCTCATTCCCGTATATATCATGTATTTCGCGTACATTTCAGTTATTTGTTCTGACGTAGCAGGAATTCTTACTCGATCCCCATGATTAAAGCTAGTCAAATGGTGCTTTAAATAAACCTCATCCAGGTACGCGACCTGCTAAGCGACTTCGTTGATTTCCAACGAGTAGCTTCATTACAAAGGCCAAAGAATGTGAAATAGTTATTATCTTTATTTAACTACTGTTATATTGGATATAACACTTTATATTTTAAATAAACCTTATTCTGTTGTTAGGAAAATGTTATCGTGTAGTTGTCCCAATCACAGTGAAATTGCTTGCAAACAATTTTTCTTCGCATGAATATTTAACTGCCAACTTCGAGATGAGGTTGTCATGAACTTCAATTTTTTTTTCAGTGTATATTTATTATAAATTCACTGAAATATCACCACAATAAATTAAATAAAACAATTTTATTAAAATCAAAACAATGAAAAGTTCACAATATTTTAATTTTGACAATTGTAGCTTGGCGAATGAGAGAAAATAAGAGAGAGAAAAAACTTCAAATATTTTTGTATATATATATATATATATATATATATTTTGTATATATAAATATTTTCTATATATACAGTAGTTTCATTCTCTTAGTCTCTTAATTCTTTGTTTTGGACTTTTTTAGAATTTTAGAAAGTTTAAATTTTTGATTTTATTTTAATTTTTTTTAAAAAATTTGTATTTTGATTTTGTTATAACTTTTGCAATATTTTATGCACACACAAAAAAATTTTATGGTTATAAATAGATGGAGGAGCTGATAACGAGTAATTTGAATTTTTAACGGTTCTTAAGAACACACGTCACTATTTTTACAGGTTCCACTATGCCGGTGGCAATCATCGTGAAAGAGAAAAAACCGAAACTCAGTAATTAATGAAGTTTGGGTTATAGAAAGCTTTCTAGATGATATCGGCCAAAATATCCTTGGATCCATAGAAATCAAGCCCCAAATTTATCACTTTGGGGGTACGTTTTGTCATTTTTCCATTTAATTTATATTCGGCTCCCCTTTAAGGCACTATAACTAGCAACATTGGCCAACAGCAGCATAGTGTGTAATATGTAGCGAAGAAATTATTTATTTTGATTCATTTCTTTTGTTGATTTGTTTTTAGTCTTTATAAATTCTGATAATTGTTTTTTTTATTTGAATTGTATTTCAATTTTTGTTAATTTTGATTATTGTTGGTTTTTTTAATTCATTATGAAAATTTGTTTTTTTTTTGTTTACTTTGTTTTTTTTGTATGAGGTGTGAGTTGTTTTGGCCTAGACCTTTTTGATCCCTGATAATTTACCATCTAAGTGATCCCTTCATAGTTATTTCACCACGTTCAAGGCGCAAGTAATCTAACTGGCATGGTATTCGAAATTGAATTCATTTTAGCGTAATCTGTTGGGGGTACAATGAACGTAGCCCAGTGTAACAGGAAAAAATGATCAACTTTCGTTTAGGCCGCTGTAACCACCGTTCTCTCTACGCAAACCCCTTGTTTTCATGTTCTGGTGGTGATCTTGATTTCCAGGAAATGATGATAAGGAAAATGCTAGACATTGGCTTGCTCAACCATAGCTAGACCACCTCTTTCACAAAACTCCTTTTGTTTGTTATATTTAGGTAATTTTATTAAAATGTATATTTTTTGATTTCCTTGTTCAGTGGGTAAATGGCAGAAAAGGTAAATCCATGACTCACAGACAACTTTAGTTCATCCTTTCATCTCTTTTGTCAGTCAGTCCCTAAAACTTAGTTAGTCTTTTGTTTCATACTGGACTTCCCACCTTTAGGTCCTCAGCTTTGATTTTCTTTTATCTGACACGGCTAGCACAATGAGAGTTTTTATCTCAGCATTTACGGTCTGGCTCAGCTTTTATTTCGTTTCTTGACTTTATGATTCTTAGGTCGACTATTGTCACCCAGATTTTCTCCTTTCTTCTTGTTCTGTAATGGGCAAGATGTTTTGTGTCAACCTGTGTTCGAAACTGTATATGGATATTTTCCAAAACTTCTCAACCTAATTGTTTTGTAAATACATACACAGTTATTAAAAATATTGCGAAGTATATCTGACACTGCCCGGAAAACCATCTCATATTTTTTTTATTTTCCATTCATGTTTGCATAATTATGGAACAATAAAATATATTAAAGTTTTTTAGGTAATTCTTCTTTCAATCTTTTAAAATTGATTGAGTTTGTTTTTAGATATTGAGTTGGTTAGATCAGTGAGTTTTGTTTTATGATGTTAGACATAGCACGCGGTTTAGTTTTTAATCTCGTGAACCTTCACGAGCTACCAGACCTCTAACTATATACTATTTCTGCCTGCATCTCCTCCATTCCAACTCCTAGTTTAGTTTGTGTTACACTCCAACATTTGAAGGCTAAAGAACTTTCTTTAAACTCGGTTTGACTGTTGCTAGATATAAATTTAAAGCATCAATGTTGTTTATTTCATAAAAACCCAGATATGTTTTAAAATAATCTATAAAACCCTCCATCTAACGGAAACGCAAAATAATTTCCTTCGATGAATAAAAATTACAACAACAAAAAATCCCAAATCGATCAACCATAAAACTCAAAATAGCAATAATAATAAAAAACAAACATCTTTAAAAAAAACTCACTGAACCCACCAACCTGTAATTTTAGTCATCGATTTTTTTTTTATTTTTTCATTTTTTATTTTTCACTGGTTAAAAAAACACTCATTTCCCTATCATTATAACATAAAAAAAATTGGGTTATTTTTTCGATTTTTCAAATCAAAAAGAAAATTTGATGCTACATTTCATCTCATCATATGTTATGCTTGAATAAAATTCGTTCTAATATATTCTCATTACATAAGAAATCATAAATATTCTTATAATTTTATTATGATAACATAAGACAAGTAAAATTTCTTGTTCATTTTTGCTAGAAAAAAAAAAAATCAAGATTTATCAACTTTAAGAATCCAAATCATTTGCGTTTTTTTGTTCACTGTTGTTGTTGTTGTTACTGCTGTTAAACTTAACATAGATAAAAATGAATCTTCATTTTGTTTCTTATTATTTTCTTTTAATATTTTTTGTCACCATCTAGAGAATTTCTTCTTATTATGTTCATAATCATGTGTGGGTTGAGAATAGCAAACCAAAATAATTGTAAATCGTCAACAAACGGAAATTAAATAAACTTTATTTTTCGATTCTGGTCTTTATGACATTGATGCTGTCTGCATGAAAATTGTTAATAAGATAAGCCACTACGTAGTGCAATATTGATTGATTAGTTGAACCCCAATTGGAAATCTATTTCTCACTTTTTGTTGGTAAGGGTCACCATTTGTTAAAAGGATGGATAAAAAATCGATTCGTGGAAAAGATGGCAAGAAAAATCTTTATTTTACAGAATGAAGATTAAGGTGTTTTGAAATGTACTTAAAATTTCACTATCGTAACAAATTCGTCATTTTCTGTTTGAGATAATGCTCTAAACCAGTTTTTTTTTGTATAATTTGCGAAACAGCAACGTGAAAATCAAAAGTTTAGAATTCATGTTTATATTACGGAAAAAAATTTGGTACAAATTATTATTGCCTAAAATTTTCTTCGTCACAAATCGTGGGGAAGTGTTATACCATTAAAAAGTTAAGACAGAGCTGTGGAATATATTTTTGAAGAAGTAGACTTGCTTTTACCGTATTTACCGTACGCTTGTTGGGAACACTTAAATTTTTGAGCAACCAACGCAATACAAGTTTTAAGATTGTGAGGGTTACGAAAAAAAGGAGGATATATGTGTGTGAATTTGAAAAAGGAGTTTGCCGTTAACCAAGAGGTTTGTTTAAGCTGTGCCGCACAAACGGTTTTTTTCCAGAAATTCATAAGATTTACCATCGTAGAATGTAACATAAATATCATTTTTCAACTCCTTCACATGACGATACACTCCATTGGCGTTTCGCTGTAGAGATGATGATCTGAGATTCTTGTCAAAATAAAATCTGTCTAGTTTAATTCTTCAAATTTCTAAGTCGCCTACCCTTAACCATTAAAGCTTAATTTAAAATTTTTATAAGCACTAAGCAGCTTTTATTCGAAGTTTTTTTGTAACTTGTTGAATATTGATGATTGACCTTTGACTCAACTACAATAATATTCAAATATTAGTCTTCTTGTACGAAACATAAATTTATGTCTTACGCATATTAAGACATTTACCATTAAAACTTTTTCGCTTTTACATTCATTTCAAATTCGTGCTTTCAATTTTAACGGTCCTTCAGAGTTTTAGCATAAAACGTGACATTTGTAGACTTTTGATATTAAAATGGAAATGTTCCATAATTTTTTTTCTATTATTTTGTTTTTGTAATATTAATTACTTATTATAATGATTTTGGATATAAAATTTAAATAAAGAATTTAACGAGTGTTGGAATAATGTTATGCTTCTAAGTTATTATGTATAGTGTTAAGTTTTTGTATATTTGTTATAGGGATTCGAAGAACAAGTTTGGGGAATATAATCAAAAACTTAGAACCATAAAAACTTTAAAGATGTTTTTGTTGAACATATGTCTTCTTCAAAATCGATTCAACTGTCAACTAAATTTTTTTTTCCAGAATTTTATTTTTAACATAAAATACGTACGTATCTTGAATCCAAAAAATATTACATTTTTGAAGACACAACAAAGAAACAATAGTGAACTAGAAAAAGAAATTGTAGCAAGATTTTCAATTCCATTATTCAATCAATTCATGAGTAATCCAGTCACGTTTTGTTTATTTAATTTACCAATAATCCAATGCACATAACGATAAATTTTTGTTTTTGTTGTTGAGAGTAATCAAGAAATGGAGACACATTCCGGAAAGACAATTCAATGTCCTTTTTAGTTTTTCCATAAAATTTGTATTATTTTGGGAAGTGATTGGAATTTAATGATAGATAGATTAGAAAAGAACAAAAAGGAATACAATCTTTACTAGCCACCAAGATTCGGATTCAAATAGATCTGGTACTCTTAATGATTCAGAAATTCTGAATTTCTAGGTTTTTTTATTGAAACGAAAATCTGCGAATTATTGGGAACCTCTAATGTTATTGGTCCTTTGAAAAAATATTTTACTGAATAAAATTTTAATAGCTTGTTGCAGAATTTTCTTCAAAACTTCAATGGTACTTAATAATGCCAGTTTTCGCCGGGACTACGTGCTCTTTCCTTGCACGTGTGTTAATTATCTAGGTGTGGAGCGGGTCACGCTTAATGGTTGGCAAATAAGATGTATTCGTGCCGATCGATGATCTACATGGTTGGAGCCCGTTTAAATAGCTCAGTGTTCAACGGAGAAACCTGGATACCAGTCGACCTTCAGGCGTATTTTTCTTATCAAGTTAACAGGACTCTGACTTGGTCGACCAACTTTCCCATGACAATCGTGGGAACAAAAATGAAAAATACAAATAAAAACATAAACAAACATAAAAATCGAACCATCACCTGGTCGACGAAGAGAACCACTATATTTCTTCGGTGGCGGCAGAAAGAAATAATGTGCCAGATAAGAAAACAAGAAGCATTAGGCATGGATGTCCACCTATACCTCCTTTAGGTCAGCTTAAACTGCTGGACGACCCACTGGAATCGGGATGACAAGTCAGTGGAACTGGTGTCATATGGTACTTATGGTTCCTCGTGAAGGAGATCTTTTTTAATGAGAAAGGAAAGAGAGGAAAACCTCCAACTATCTGAGCAGAAAACGTGATGCAGGTACATAGCTAAAAGCCGACGACTAAGAAGGCTGTATTTAGATTATCCCCAGACGGTGCTAAACTTGGAAGAGTAAGAATTTATTGAGAGAGAGCTGGTGAAACAACTATCAATAAAATGTGCTGATCCCAAGATTGGGTTATTCCCTTCAACCTAGTTATGTCACATGTGGTGATAGAGTGCGACGACGAGCAGATGGTAGAATGGTCTGTTTCAACAAAAGTGGAAGTCAGTAGACATCTGAGGAGCCTAAGTCTTTTTTATACGAAAATGGATTGATTTCAAATTTTCACTGCTAACTGATATTAGTGTAACTTAGATTTTAAAGATTTTTCACACAAATCGGATCATAAATAAAAAAGTTATAGACGAATTAAAATGTATTTTTGAATTTAACGAACCCCGCTACACAATATCAAATGGACTTGCCGAAGTCTTTTCTTTGTTTTTTTATTATTATTATTTAGTATTTTATATTTTCTTTTCAAATTTCAATTTAGTTTACGCATTGCTTTCGTAGAGGATAGACGTATTATTTTTCTTTGTTCTTTTATTATTATTATTTTTCTTTGATTTTCTTTGATTTAATTATTATTGTTCTTTGTTTTTAAATATTTTCTATTGATTAGAAATTAAAGAAACAATTCATAAAATTGATTTGTTCTCTCTCTACAAAACAAGATAAGCAGGCTATAGACCTTCAATCAATTTGTCAATCAATTGAAAACGAAAATAAACGAAATAAAATTTAAGGGATTTTTACACTAAATTTTTTTCGTTTATTTTCGTTTTCGAATTGATTGACAAATTTATTGTAGGTCTGTAGCCGAAATAGAGAAATATTTCATAATAGCCGAGTTCGATTTGACTGAAACAACTGAATTATCTGAAAAGAATATATTAAGCATAATATGTAAAATGTATTTTAGCTAGAACATAAAAACGTTTCGTTGTCATTGTCGATGTAGTGGGTTGTGAGAAAGGTTCGGGGTTCAACGCGGACCCTATATTGATTTTTTAAATTAAGTAGGTAAGTAGTTAGGTAAGGTAAAGAGTTTGGTAAGGTAAGGAGTTAGGTAAGGTAGGGAGTTAGGTAAGTAGTTAGGTAAGTAGCTAGGTAAGGTAAGGAGTTAGGTAAGGTAAGGCGTTAGGTAAGTAGTTATGTAAGTAGTTAGGTAAGGTAATTAGGTAAGGTGAGTAGTTAGGTAAGGTAAGGAGTTAGGTAGGTAGTTAGGTAAGTAGTTAGGTAAGGTAAGGAGTTTCGTAAGGTAAGGAGTTAGGTAAGGTAAGGAGTTAGGTAAGGAGTTAGGTAAGTAGAGATTTTATACAAGCAATAATAAATGCTTATGTAATTTATAAGTTTATTTACCAAATTTACCAAATTACAATTCCTTCACTAATTTTTTAGTCTTCTTATGAACATTGAAGTGAATGAATGTGAAAATTTTGTTCTGTTTTTTTTTGATAAACGAATGGTGTCATGAATGGTGTTAATGGTGAAATGAATGTTGTGAATGAAGTAATGAATTGCACGTGGTATTTATCATTTTAAAATTCATAATATTTTCTATCATCGTACTGGTGCTTTAATTCCTGCCTGATGTGTTTGTTAGATTTGTCAGATGAAGATAGAATTGATGGAAATGAAATGATTAATAAATTTGTATGTACTGAAATCTCTGATCCCATTCTTCTTCCTAAATTACATGAACTAGGAGGGCCCGGCGTGCTTCGCTACGCTTATAAATAAAGTTTTTGTGTAGACATTTTATGACGTAGAAGCAATGATTTCAAAAAGTGGTAATGAGAAATGTTAGCATATAATTTTTAATTTTTCTTTTTAAATATATGAATGAAAATCAATCAGAATTCTAGCTGATCAGTTCGGATATATGACAAATCAGCGATCAAATAAGTTAGAGATTAAATTGCTTGCAAAGCTTGAAAACTTATTTAAACTTATTTATTCTCATTACCACTTTTTGAAATCATTGCTTCTACGTCAACAAAATGTCTACGCAAAAATTTTATTTATAAGCGTAGCGAAGCTCGCCGGGCCCTCCTAGTATTTATTTATTATATAGCCCTTACTTTATGAGTTTGTTTGACTTTAATTAAATTATTATTTTATTTAATTATTTATTATTTTAAAAATTTTCAGCTTAATTAAATTTTAATTTTTATAAGTTTTACTTAACATAGGTTGTGATTAGTTGTCCCAATTCCAGATTTTTGTGTTGGTCCAACAGCAGTTGTATTCCGTTTTTTCGACGTCTTCTCTTATCAGTTCCCAAACGTAATATACCATAACTCGACCCCAAAATTTGTAAACCAATTTCTTTAAATTTCCCCTTCAATTCATCTATTGTATAATTGCTGTTCCTCCTCATCTTTCAAAAATATGTAAACAGGTTTTCTTTTTGTTTAATTTCCCCTACAATTGTTTTATTCTTCGGCAGTTAACCCTTATTTTAGCATTAACATTACTGCCAACATTTATATTGTATTTCAACATATTAAAACCAATGATTTAACTACTTGTATGATTATTTCAAAAGCGTTTCATAATTTTGTTAGTCACGTAAGGCAGATGCAATTCAATTGTTGAGAATTTTTAATAATTTCTGGCATCTCTATACGTAGTTTTATAATTTTACTGATATATAGCAACCATTTTACTTAAAGAAATATTTCTCGTACTACTATTAGAAATTATGTACTGTTTATGTCTCGTACTCTCGTATTAGAAATTATGTACTTCGATCGGCAATGTTCAAAACTGCTTTCATTCATGCCTTTATTTGCTTTGTTCAGGTCTTAATAAATCAATGATGATATTTCATCTGATACAACTTATGGGCTTATGAGCTTATGGGCTTCATTTTGGACAACTTAACCACTCACGTTTGCAGCAAATAGATTTTTCTTAAATTAATATAACATAATAAGGCTAACATTACAAACAACTAAATACAAAATCAACTATACAATTGAATCGTAAATTTCGAAAAGGGCTCGTCTCGGATATTTGCAATTATACAGGAGGTACAAAAAATCGAATTTCTTTTGAACCTTTCGAATTAAGAAAGCATTTTTTTTTATTTCATTTTAACTGCTAATAGTTGTGTTGCATAAGTAAATACTAAAATAGTTTCTTTTAATGAAAGTGTGACGGGGAAAACGGTTATTAAAGTTTTATGCAATGAGTCCTTTTCGAAATTCATCCAATCACTTAGATGGTTTTAGTAATAAAACGGCATTATAAAAGAATGTATTTTATTAAAAAAACATTTTTATGATTTTATTATAGATTTCCTTTTAATTTTAAAGTGTAAATTTAATTTAACGGCTGCTCTACCCTTTATAACGACTCCACCGATAATAATGTCGTTTGCAATTGATTCTGGGTTCTTAAAGTGTCAATACTAAAGATTTTTATAAAAAGATAAATAGATCATAACATAAAAATATAATTTTCCTAAACGCGTTTCGACAAATTTACTGTCATTATCAATAGGAGAGTTAAAACTAAACTTAATATTACGAAAATTATTTATTGTGGTGAAGGATTAGTTTTGAATTTTATTGCCGTTTCGTAGAGTTCGTTGTTTTTTATGGTTAGTTTGTCATTTAACAATATGTTGTTGTCTCTTTGTGATGTTTTGTGTGTTGTTCGGTAATTAGATGGGCTGCAAAGTTTGATTGGTTGTTGTTGGTATTGTTGCTAGGTAGGTGTTCCTTGTACCTTTTTATTAGTTTTCTACCTGATTGGCCTATGTTACATTGGCCAATCAGGTAGAAAACTATTAAAAAGGTACAAGGAACACCTACCTAGCAACAATACCAACAACAACCAATCAAACTTTGCAGCCCATCTAATTACCGAACAACACACACACAAACAATTTTGAAGTAGACGTCGAAGTAATTAAAAAATGTCAAAAAGGCAAGCTTATGGACACCGTCGAAGAATTCCATATACACAAAACATCAAAAAGAGACAACAACATATTGTTAAATGACAAACTAACCATAAAAACAACGAACTAACATAGGCCAATCAGGTAGAAAACTAATAAAAAGGTACAAGTAACACCTACCTAGCAACAATACCAACAACAACCAATAAAACTTTGCAGCCCATCTAATTACCGAACAACACACACACACAAACAATTTTGAAGTAGACGTCGAAGTAATTAAAAAATGTCAAAAAGGCAAGCTTATGGACACCGTCGAAGAATTCCATATATACAAAACATCAAAAAGAGACAACAACATATTGTTAAATGACAAACTAACCATAAAAAACAACGAACTCTACGAAACGGCAATAAAATTCAAAACTAATCCTTCACCACAATAAATAATTTTCGTAATATTAAGTTTAGTTTTAACTCTCCTATTGATAATGACATTAAATTTGTCGAAACGCGTTTAGGAAAATTATATTTTTATTTTATTCTATTTTATACAATAATAATAAAAATTATAAATAAATACGTCACTTGACGAAAAATTTAATATTTGTATTTTATAAAAATTAATATCAGTGACGCGAAAAATAAAAAACACTCCAAATGGCCAACAACCATCCGGGAAACTACAAGATCATAACAGCCTTAAACCAAATAAAACATTAGCATCAATTAAACCAAAAGTATCGAATAATAAGTAAATTACTATGAATTTTAGAATATAGTTTTTGCTTAACAAATTGTTAAAACACCTCTTTTTACACACTTTTATTTAACTTGACTCTTGAGAGCTTTGATGGGTGGAATTTTGTGATTCATGTTTCAGTAACTTCCCATTATGTGATTGATCCCAAATTGAAAAGACCAGTTTGTTGAAGCAGTCAGTACGTATTTCTAAAACTTTTAAAGCAAAAAACTTTATAAATCTGAAGAAAAAAAAATCAAATTTTTCTTCATTCTGAAAGACCTTAAAGAATTGCACTGAAATCCTCATCCTCTGGTTGACTCATTTTGAGCGAAGGAATTTTGGTAATACTGTGTATATTATTATAATCATAGACATCATACATGTTTGTGTCATTTCATATGGATAAAAGGCCTTACATTGTAAATAATGAACACAAAAAAAAAATAAAAGTATGACATTTCGTTAAAAGCTTATGGACCTTTTTTCTTAAAGTTCAAATCGTTATTTTGGTGTATTTGACAGATTACATACAGCAATGATAATTAAAAATCAGTTATTATGTATGAAAATATGAAAATCCATAAGATCTGAATGCCCATTTACCGCGCTGAAATTTTGCTCATACTGAGTATCTCATTATAATAGAGGACATATTACACATTTTTGTCATTTTTATATGAAAAAATGGCCTAAAATTGTAAATAATGAGTGATTTGTATTTCGAGAATTTTAAATAATTGTTATTTCTTCTAAATCCAGATTGTTTTGTGTTCTCGTTAAGCTTTTTTACTATAGTTGCATAATTATTATTTTTTCAATACATTTTAATACATAATTAATGATTTCTAATTATCATTGCTGTATGTAATCTGTCAATTACATACAGTAATATAACGATTCGAATTTTAAGGAAAAAGCTCTATAATACAGACCTTTTTTCCGAAAAAAACTTGACATTTGGGCGAAATCTCATATTTAATAATTTATGTACAACTTAAAATTAATACAATGAGCAAAGAAACGTACTAAAATTTTACAGTGGATGTTTAAATAACGTTATAGTGCAATTAACCTTATTAAAATTACTTTAAATTTCAAAGAATATTAAATTTTCGGTAAGTGATTTAATTGCTAGTTTTACTTATGGTGTATTTTCTGTGAAATAATGTGGTTAACTTATTTGTAGGTAAAATTATATAACTAAAAACTCTAAAATAAAAAAATAAATAAAAAAAATTTAAAAAACACACTTTTTGAAAAACGAACTAAAAAGTAGAAAATAAATTTTGCATTAACACCAGCGTTATGTCTTTTATAATTATATTTCCTTTGAAATTGTTAGAAGAAAAAATATTTAAATGGTATTTAACACATCTTAGCATAGATGCAAATATTAAATTTTTGACTAATTTAAAATGCTAATTTTTGATTGACAAACAGTTTTCCGTTCCCATTTGTTACATAAAATAAAAGTGGGTGGCGCATTCAGAAAGGAAAGGGAATAAACGTTGGTAGTCTCTCTTGTTAGAGATTAACATAGAATACATTTGTTCCTTTTCTATATTAATGTATGCGCCACCCACTTTTATTTTATGTAACAAATGGGAACGGAAAACTGTTTGTCAATCGAAAATTAGCATTTTAAATTAGTCAAAAATTTAATATTTGCATCTATGCTAAGATGTGTTAAATACCATTTAAATATTTTTTCTTCTAACAATTTCAAAGGAAATATAATTATAAAAGACATAACGCTGGTGTTAATGCAAAATTTATTTTCTACTTTTTAGTTCGTTTTTCAAAAAGTGTGTTTTTTAAATTTTTTTTATTTATTTTTTTTTAACTATAAAAACCAGATATGAGACCTTCTCGCTCATTAAACATCGGTCTACATGTGTACATAGAAAAAAAGTGAAAAAGTCTACTTTGAAAATAATCCGAGTTGAGCCCTTTTCGAAATTTACGATTCAATTTTTATAATTGGATTATTTAATATTTTTCGTTTTTATTTGTTTAATCTTAAGAACTAACGTTATTTACAATTAAATAGGTTTTGAATCTAATTTAAAATTGAGTTGAACTTATAAATAATTTATTGACATAAATTAATGTATTGACTATACAATATTTAATGACAACATATATGAATTCAATTTTTATATCAGGAGTGGATTTCACTTTCCACTTTATCGTGATTTTAGTTTAAACCGTTACACTTAAAGTCCTAATAGTGGCTGGATTGGAGGACCTGCTTTAACTGGGAATTTACTAGGGAGTAGGAGTGTTAGGTACAATAGATAATTTTGATCGTAATGCAATATATCACCATCGAATATTATTTAATATAATCTAACTTCACTGGTGAACACAGCAAATATATGTAGACTATTTGGAGGACGAGGATCGAATTAAATTAATCTAATTTTTCTCTGGTTGCAACCCATCTTAATAATAAAACGTTTATATTCTAAAATAATTTCATTGTCGTCAGTATTATACAATTCATTTACAAAATAATCGACTTTAACCTGATCAGAAAATACAAAAAAATTAAATCTAAAACTATTTAAGTCTTTGTCATCAAATATGTGTCATTAATATAATTGTAATAAAACATTACAACAACAACAAATAGAAAATATAAAAAACAGTTAATCCACGTCGAGTTGACTAATTAAAAAACAGGAACTATTATTTTTCTGAGAATTTATGGAATATTTTTAAAAATGAAATTTTGCACTACAATAATTTACATATGGATTGAAGTTGTTTTAAAGCAATTCCTTTGCAAAACGAAAGACAGTTTAAGTAAGAATACGATATTATTAACAGCCAGCAATAAATTGATTGTACGTGGAAAACTTTATCGTGTACACAAAATAGTGTAAATATCATTCGAATTCAAATTCAGTTTAACATTACAATTTCAACCTTAGTTCTTAGTACTTAGTCTGAAATAAATTTCAGTTACTGGTGGTCACCAATGAGGAGGTATTGAGTACTTGGTATGCAAGAGCCAGATACAGTAGTGAACTATTTAGCAAACATAGGAAGAAACAAACAGGCAACTTTTAGCTAAAGTCTTACCACCCCGACCTCCTAACGTCAAGAATTACTAAAATAAAATATAATAAAAATAAAATAAAATGAAAATTATGTCGATTAAAAAAATATATTTTATATTTTATTGAGAAAGATCTAAAATTGGTATCATGGAATGGAAAGAGAATTTATTTAATTATTTTTTTTTCGAATAATGTTATAAAAACGAAAAGATTGATTTAATCAATTTTTTTCTCTCGTAATTTTCTGCATCAAAACAGCCCCAGGTGTTGTTCTAAACAAAGCAATTTTTATTAAATTTTCAATAATTTTCGAGTCATAAAATATTCAACTAACAACATATGGTTGAAAATTTAAGGAAGAAGTAAAACAAAAATATGTGCTTTTAGGAGAAAAAATATAAGTTTTGCATTAAACAAAATTTTGGAGAGAAGAAAAATGTAGTTTTCTTTTTTCATTAAAATTTTTAAAATCAAATTTATTATTTGTTTTGTGAAATTTTTCTTACGCTTACAAATTTCAAAAAAAACGTATTTTTATGAGTGTCAACACATATTAGAAATTTTAATCATTGGTCTCAAGGTAAGTTATGCAATTTTCTTTTTGTGATAAATTTGACCTTGTTAGGTTCAACATTTAACCTAGTCCTTGCAGCTGTTTAAAATTTACGAAATCATAACGACACGGATATGAGAAGAGTAAACACAACTCGAGTGAACTCAACTTGCCACTCGGTTTTGAGTGAATTTAAATTAATTACGGTTGAGGAAGTTGACTGAGCAGAGAATTTCAGCACCAGTAACATAATTCGGCGCTGATACCCTTATATTTTTCTGGATATTGACAATACCTTTTTTATATATCCATGATTTTTGGAATGTATAGACTATTCCAAAAATCATGGATATATAAAAAAGGTATTGTCAATATCCAGAAAAATATAAGGGTATCAGCGCCGAATTATGTTACTGGTGCTGAAATTCTCTGCTTTAGATTGTTTAGAAGTATGAAACAACCCTTGGTAGTGAAACGCAGCTGTGTTGCTACTAATCCCCAAAATAGGGTTATGCTTACTATGAGCAAACAACTATCTTCTTCATCGCATAAAAATCTCTTAAATTTGGAATTTTGTTTGAAAAGGCTTGACACGTATGACGTAAATATGATGTGGAAAGACATATACACTAAAGATAAATCGAACCATGATCTGACATTTTGGATTCTGTAAAATAGTCCAAGAATTTGCTTAAAATCACATTTGCGAATCATTTACCTTAATCATTATTCCCAACGAACAACCAAAACATTTTCAATTAATTCAATTTAAAAATTTTCCTTATAATTCCTCAACATCAACTAACTATAAATCCTCTTTCTAATAAACAATCTGTTTTACAATGCTACCAAAACACAAATGATTAATTTCATTATTCAATCAAACCATAAAAAAATCACATCACGTTCCTCTAATCTAATTCCCTATCTACCATACTTCTCTTCTGTTCATGTTTGTTTAAAATGATAAGAAAAAAAAACGAAAAACTGTTATTTACGAGCATAATGGTAAGGAAAAAATTAAAGGAAACCAATGTAAGACGTAAGTATCAATGTCCTTTTGATCCATTGATAAAATTCTGTTTAATGGTGAAAATAATTTAATGACATTTTTTTTCTCTTCTAGTTGAGAGAGATGGAGGAATTTTCTTTTTTCATTTATTTATTTTTTAGATGAAAAAGCAAAGAAAATCGTTTACTATTTTAAATTATTTGTAGAAAATGATTCAGAATAAACTGTTGAAATGATAAATGTTTATGGACACTTTTGATAAATTTGATCGATAATTTACAATTTAGAAATTATTTTTTTTGTTATGTTTTACAATGGAATTTATCATTTTTGTAAGTTTAATTTAATTTGAAGAGTTCAAATTATTTGATTTGATATTAATTACTGAATGAGGGTGTTTTCAGATGAGGGGAAACTGTAAATGTTGTTTGAAAGTTGAACAATATTTGCAAATGATGTAGTTGAGATAATAGGCGTAGATTGTTGCAGGATAAATTCCACAATGGAGCTCGACTATGCGATAAACCACCTTCAGGATGTGAATCACAGAAGCATACCACCGCAATTCTCTAATTGCCAAGTCTAAAAGGACCAGAGATGTGCCTTGGTTGAATGGCGATTTGGGAGGAGAATGAGGAATAAAGTTAACAGAGCAAAAGGAACAAATACCTGAACGGAAACCCAATCTAATTGTTTTTACTACAACAAAGAACTCAGACGAACAAAAAGGGATGTTTGGAGAGAGCTCTGCGGAATGATTGACAATCTACATCAGCACCTATACATCAGATTTGCAGCAGAAGTTAGTGCTTACAGACTGCAGCTAGTTGAAACACTTAAACCTGATAACCTATCCAGTCATCTAACAATATCTTGGAACTGCAGAACGAAGTGGAGATTACCACATTTTGGACTATATGGCAAGTATCAATCATCTAGATAGACGGTTTATTGCCAAAATAAGGGCCCGGAAAGAGATTGAGAGCTACTTACAAACACTACCATCTAAAATAATGGAAAAGGTGCTGGACTACTATATTCGGCATGTTTGCCTTAAACTAACATCTAGTATACGGCTGGAACTCCAACCAACGAAGGCACTGGTGCAGGGGTGTTTGGTTCCAGGGTCAAACGGGCGTTGGCACTGGGTTTAATCTCTACAACATACTTCAAACCGAAACCGTTTCCATCAACTACTGTGCAATGCTGTGTGCTACAAGAGAATACAGCAACACTGATATATACATTATTTCTGATAGTGAGGCGACGCTATTGGCTCTAAGATCGACGCGTTTCAATTCAAAGCTAGTATATAGGAATGCTACCAAATTCTCCATAAAATTGCAGAAACCAATCGCGTTACACTTGTGTGGGTACCTGTTCACACAGGAGTACTCGGCAATATAGTAGCAGACCTGTTAGTCACGAAGGGTTCTATGCACTAAGAGATAAGATTATAGAATCTTTCTTATTAATTGAAAAACAATCATCCGCAGAGCCAAAGATCGAAAAAAGAAAGTGGGATCAACAAAGTTCATTGCTCTAGAACCATGCTTTGCATTAACAAAGAGTTCACTCAAAGGCGTTATCTAAAGCTGTGAAAAAGAACAAAACAAACAGCTATGGTGTATGCAAGTCGCGGCAAGGTCTATTGCATTCAAAATTTTCTTTGTAACTTCCCTGTCTCCCCGTTTAGAACAATCAATCTTCAAAAATAGTCTCTAGGAGATATTAGCATGTTGCGTGACATGCACGGTCTGATAAATCACCACTTTAACAAATTAGGCCTTACTGCCTCTGACAGGTGCAGATTCTGTAACTCGGCGGCAGAAACCATGGAACACATTATCTGCAACTGCTCTGAACTGGCATGGCGCAGGTACATTAAACTCGGTCAAAGGAGACTAAAACTTTATCTACAACAAAACACTAGTTCAATCCAACTATGTTAAGGGTCTCGGATTAGACCACATTGTACCTTTTGCGTTGACATCGACGTCATGTGCAGTATAACAACATCCAAGTTAAGTACAAAAGACCTCTAGGTCGCAGTGCTTCTCGAACTAGCTAACTAATTAGTTCAGATCAGCTTCGAGACCCCCCAATAAAATAATTTAAAAAAAGTTGAGATGATGAAACGTTTTTATTAAATATCACTCGCATTGTTGTTTCAACATGTCGACTTTATTTTTATAGTTTTGAATATTGCAAAAAGTTTAATTTTAAAATTTTCTAGTTTCTTAAGTTTTCAAAATTTATAAATTTTATTTTTAAAGTAATTATTTTTACTTTAATTTTTTGACAAGCTTTATTTATTTTTTTTAAATTTTCTCTTTTTCCTTTTTTCAATATCATCGAAATTCCAATTTTGGAAGTTTTCGCAAAAATAACTTTATAACTCATATCTCTGGATTTCAAAAAACACTCGTTAACCCTTTTCCTATCAACAAAACTGCAGTAATCGCAATTTTTCCATACAAAATGAAAATATCTACTAAATACGGGCACATGACAGAGACAAACATTCCAATTAATTCAAAGAAAAGTAAGTAAAAGTTTGATATTTGACCTACACAGTTATTGTTGTTAAAAAGAATGTCGTCAAAGTCCACCTTAATCAGAAACTATTCAGATTTCTCTAAGTGAGTTTTACCAACCAAACGACTAAACGCTTTATGAAGAGAATTTTATTTTCGCAATTGACATTAACTCAGCCATACTCGAAAGGTAGTGGTCAGATGACTAGACCCAGTACCGGCTCTAGTACTCTTTGCGCCCCATGCAAGTATTTTCTTAGGCGCCCTTTTTTCTGGACCGAAACTAGTATATATAAAAATTACTTAAATTACATCAGCATAAATCGGCATATATGGTGAGAGAACAATTATTAAATTTAAAATTACAAACACTGTTATGTTTTCCAACAATTTACTTAAATCAAAAAAATATGAAAATTTTTATTGCACAATAGTTATTTTTAATTAAAATAATACAAACATGTAATAAAATATAAACTAAAATTTAACTTTTTTTGCCTTTAAACTAGCAAATTCGTCAATTATTTGACTTAAATCGATTTTATTACGAATTTCATTTTCTATTGCTATTATAGCTGGTTTTGCTATAATGTAGAGCAAAGTAATGTAGAAAAATCTTGATTTGAATTCGGTGGATTATCTAGATGCTGGAATATCTGCTGTCTCTGAAGTTGAGCTTATTAATTTATTTGTTGAACGTTGATCTTCGCAAAGAATGACAAATAATCCTTTTAGTTTTTAGTCTCCTTAAACACGTACTGAATTTGTACTAACGAGTTCACCATATTGTGAAAATACACTCAAGAAGTAACCTTCAGTCAGACTGTACGATAAACCACCAAATTAAATACATATATTATTTATTAAATATTAAAACTCTATTTTAGGTTCATTTTACACTTCTATTTAAGTTTCAATACAATTACTTTTTTAATAAATAGAAATTGAAATAAAAATAAACACATTTAGGGAACCTTTTTGTAACACAGAATGAATAATAAAAATGTGTTAATTTATTTTTAGTACTGTCAGAACTGTTCCTAGGCGTTAACAATATGTATTCAAAAATGTATTAAGGCTGGTCGCCACCAATACTTTATTTTAATTTTAAGGGTAGTTCGCCACAAACACTCCCCCCCTAGTATCATCGAAGATGAGACGATATAAAAAATTAGTGTGCTACAGCACGAAGGAAGCGAGTAGGGGTACGAGTGGTTCTGCCTGCTCGCGTAATTGTAGATGCAGGATGGAATATATGTTGTTGAGGAATGGGGTCAAATCTAACCCTTTTGGTAGATACAGCTGCCTTAGCGTCGCGTTTTTTTGTTTCTGTGGAGGTAGAAGGAGAAGACTGGAATGTGTCCGAAGGAGTAGAATGGACGTTATCTGTAGAAGACGAAGTTTCATCTGCGCGACTGAGATCAGTTCTCAAAGTAGGTGAGTTTTGAGTTAAATCATCTTCAGATTGTTCCCTAAAGCAAGGTTTTAATCTGTCGATTGAAACTCGAATGTGTTGACCTTTACGGTCAATAACGAAATTTTTATCATCGCGACTGATGACTTTGAAAGGACCTTCGTATGGCGGTTGTAATGCTTTACGTACTAAATCCGTACGTAAGAAGACATGCGAACAAGACTGGAGATTTTCGGAGATGAAAACTTTAGGAGAAGTGTGTCTTGATGCAATGGCGGGAATACCGTATACGAGCTCAGCCGATGAAGATTGGAAATCTTCACGGAAAGTGGTTCGTAAACCAAGTAATATTGACGGTAATATTCGTGTCCAGTCAGTTCTGTCGTAGGCGATTATCGCAGATTTTAGAGTTCGGTGCCAACGTTCGATTAGTCCGTTACATTTCGGATTGTAACTTGTAGTGCGTTTACGTTCGAAACCGACAAGTTTTGACAACTCGTTGAAGAGATTGGATTCAAATTGGGAGCCCTGATCAGTGACAATTACTGAAGGTACTCCAAAGCGAGAAATCCAATTTGAGTAGAGAGCTGATGCTACTGTTTCAGCTGTGATGTCCGAGATAGGAATGGCTTCAGGCCAGCGAGTATATCTGTCAATAATTGTGACACAATAGCGTTTGTCCTCAGAGGTAGGAAGTGGACCAATAATGTCCATATGAATCTCGGAAAATCTCTGAGAAGTTTGAGGATAATTACCTAATGGAGATTGAGTGTGGCGAGAAACTTTTGCCTTTTGGCAAGCCAGGCAGTTCTGAGCCATTTGTCGTACATCTTTTTTAATTGATGGCCAAATGACTTTTTCTGCAAGTAGTTTGGCAGAACTGTGGACTCCTGGGTGAGATAAATTGTGGAGACTATCGAAAACAGATTGACGAAATTGCTTTGGAATAAAGGGGCGTGGATTACCAGTAGAGGTATCGCATAAAATAGTTTTGGCACTAGAATTGCCAAACGATACTGGAAAGGATCGGAATTGAAGTGTGGGACTAGTGTCCACTAATTCCTTTAGTTCGTTATCGTTGAACTGAGCGTCAGCAATTTCATCGTAGTTAATGTTTTCTGGAATTGATATTTGCTCGACACGAGAAAGTGTGTCGGCGACTACATTATCAATTCCAGAAATGTGGCGAATATCAGTCGTGAATTGACTGATAAAATCTAAATGGCGGAATTGGCGAGGACTAGCTTTGGCAGGGTTCTGCGACAAAGCGTACACGAGTGGCTTATGATCGGTAAAGAGAGTGAAGATTCTACCTTCAAGGAGATACCGAAAATGTTTAATTGCAGAGTAAGCTGCAAGGAGCTCACGATCATAAGCGCTGTATTTCTGTTGCGTTTCATTGAGTCGCACAGAGAAGAAACTGAGAGGTGTCCAACAATCGTCAATTTTTTGTTGAACAACGGCGCCAAGTGCCTTGTCGGAAGCGTCGACCATTACGGCAAGTTGAGCAGAGTGTGAGGGGTGAGAAAGCGTTGTAGCCTCACTGAGTTGCTGCTTGCATAAGTCGAAGGCTTGAATGGCGTCTTCAGACCATTGAATGACACGTTTGTCATTCTTTTTGGAACCTTTAAGGAAATCGTTAAGAATGGCTTGATTGCCACCAGCGTGAGGAATGAATCGGCGGTAGAAATTTATCATTCCAAGAAAACGGCGGAGTTGCATAACAGTTTCAGGTCGTTCGTAACGCGTAATAGCATCGACACGTTCAGCAGTTGGTTTGATTCCTGTTGAATCAATGGAATGTCCAAGAAAGTCAACGTTGGTTTTAGCAAAGTTGCATTTATCAACGTTGATAATGAGACCAGCGTCGGAAAGACGCTCGAAAACTGTTCTTAAATGTTTGAGGTGTTCCTCAAAAGTTTCAGAAGCAATAAGGAGGTCATCTATGTAGATGAAAACAAATTTAAGGTCTCGGAGAAGGGAGTGCATAAACCGTTGGAAAGATTGCCCGGCGTTTCGCAATCCAAAAGTCATTCGAACGAATTCGAAGAGTCCGAACGGAGTAGAAATTGCAGTTTTTGCAATATCGCGCTCATCAATAGGAATTTGATGATATGCGCGGACGAGATCGATAGTGGAGAAAATTTTGCATCCATGTAGTTGATGCGAAAAATCCTGAATATGCGGAATCGGATATTTATCAGGAGTAGAGACATTATTTAGAGCACGGTAGTCACCGCAAGGTCTCCACTCGCCGTTCTTCTTTTTAACGAGATGGAGAGGAGAAGCCCAAGGACTGTTAGAAGGTCGGCAAATTCCTTGGAATAACATAATGTCAAATTCCATCTTTGCGATGGCCAGTTTGTCTGGAGCAAGTCGACGATACCTACATGAAATGGGAGGACCATGTGTTTCAATAACGTGAGTTACGTTATGTTTCACTGGTTTGGTAAGATCATTTTTGGACGTTAAGTCCTTGAAATTTTTGAGAATATCGATAATTTCGATATTAACAGAATCGTTGATCAGCGTTAGAGAAGGTGCAGGAGAAGTGGAGATTTTAGCCAAAGTGTATAAGGAGGTTAGTGGATCGACAAGACGTCGATTTTTGATGTCCACTAAAAGGCCATATTTATTTAGAAAATCAGCTCCGAGAATAGGTAGGGTGACATCTGCGACAACAAAGGTCTGACAGAACGCTCGTCTGAGACCAATGTTTAGATTGAGAGTTCGTGTACCATACGTGCTAACTTTAGTTGCGTTAGCGGCGTAAAGGAAGAAGTCTGATTTTCTGCGAAGTTTTTCCTCCACAGTGGCGGGAATAACCGATACTTCGGCACCTGTATCAACAAGGAAATGCTTTCGAGAAGAAATATCGTGGACCAGAAGACGGAGTTGAGAGTGACTGTCATCACACGCCGTCACATGCGAAGAGTCTATGCGTTTTTCTGAAGGAGAAATAGAGGCAGAGGAATCGGAGTGCTTGGAGAACTGTTTGCACTCTGGATCGCATTTGTTTGCATCTCCCTGGAAAGTATGATGGTAGTAGCAGATACCATCATACATTTGAACTCGCGACCTGGACCGTGGTGGCGATGGAGAGCTATTCAAATTTCTGTTGTGATTATCGTTTCGATCCTTAGATCTACTCCGATAATTATGAGAAGATTGGGAGAAATTTTGCTGTTCGATGGCGTGGAGGAGTTGCACGTTTCGTGCCTCCAGTTCTTTGAATTTTTCCTCAAGTGACATGATTTCACTTGAGGAAGAAGGAGGAAGAGAAGAAGCAGCAGGGTTAGTTACCGCATGGAGTTGAGATCCCCTTAGGGAAGTGAGGACATTGTCTGCTATCTCGGCAGTTTCTAGCAAACTGGTTTTAAGAACCGAGATAGTAGCGCGAACTGTGGGTGGAAGATTTTCCTCCCAAAGGACTTTTAGAGCTTCGTCTGAGAAAGTGTTTCGGGATTCAGCAGTCATATCCCGTAAGAGCTGTGAGGGCTTAAGATCCCCAAGGTCCATACCGCATAAAACCTTTTTTATGCGGTTTGAAGTGCTGCTGGATAGGCGGGCTAGAAGAGCCTCTTTGAGCCTATCATAAGGAAAATCTTGGTCAGGCCTTACCAAGATATCACTGACTAATTTTGCCAGTGTGGGCGTGATCATACTAAGTAGATGACCATACTTAGTGTGTTGGTACTTGATGTTTCCCAACAAGAACTGACCTTCTAGTATAAAGAACCAAAGGTCTGGTGTTTCAGACCAGAAAGGAGAAATTTCGATAGCTACTGGTTCGGTTTGTGGCATAGTTGCCGAAGATGTAGCTGGAGATGGTGGAGGAGACAGAGCGAGAGTTGGAGGTGGTGGAGGATTTGAATAAGGACCTCCAAGATTCATTTGAGCTAAAGCGGCGTCGATCCGCTTGGCGACCAGTGCCTCGAGCTGGTCTTCGGTATATGAGAAAGTTTGGGGTCCGGAAGATTCAGCAGTTTCCTCAGGTTCTGGTGGACTTGCTGAAACTACTGGGAACATGAAAGAGTGGCGGAAAAAACTAGTTATGACGGCAACTAGGGAAAAGAATGTTGCAGCGAACAAAACCAAAGCGTGTTGTGTTACGATTGACAAAACGGATGCTGCAACCAACAACACCCCCAAACAAATCGAAAGTTTCCTAAATGTGCTTGTAAATGTGTACATAATTTTAATAATATTCAAAACAAAATCAAATAAACAACTACTTTAAATTTAATAAAATTAAATTGAATAAATAGCAAAAATATTATATGATACTTATAATTAAGTTGACTCTGTTGAAAGTTTGTTCCTGGTCGGATGGTCACCAATTTATAGCTGGTTTTGCTATAATGTAGAGCAAAGTAATGTAGAAAAATCTTGATTTGAATTCGGTGGATTATCTAGATGCTGGAATATCTGCTGTCTCTGAAGTTGAGCTTATTAATTTATTTGTTGAACGTTGATCTTCGCAAAGAATGACAAATAATCCTTTTAGTTTTTAGTCTCCTTAAACACGTACTGAATTTGTACTAACGAGTTCACCATATTGTGAAAATACACTCAAGAAGTAACCTTCAGTCAGACTGTACGATAAACCACCAAATTAAATACATATATTATTTATTAAATATTAAAACTCTATTTTAGGTTCATTTTACACTTCTATTTAAGTTTCAATACAATTACTTTTTTAATAAATAGAAATTGAAATAAAAATAAACACATTTAGGGAACCTTTTTGTAACACAGAATGAATAATAAAAATGTGTTAATTTATTTTTAGCACTGTCAGAATTGTTCCTAGGCGTTAACAATATGTATTCAAAAATGTATTAAGGCTGGTCGCCACCAATACTTTATTTTAATTTTAAGGGTAGTTCGCCACACTATCATCGATAATCCAACCAACCGTTCTTGAGATATACTTGATCTTAAGTAGTTTTTAATTATTTTCAGTTTTGAAAACGAACGTTCACCACTTGCTACGGAAACTGGAAGACTTAAAAGTATCCGTAAAGCAATCGCTACGTTCACAAATGTGTGCTCTAATACATTTGAATAGATGTATTGTAGTATAAATAATGGGTCAGTATTAGTATTATTTTTCATTGTGTCTTTTAAAATCTTTAATTCGTTAAACAGTTCCATCGTAGATATATCTTTATCATCACCATCGGTCAACAGATTATCTAACGCGTCGCACTCTTTTTTTAATTCCTCGTCATTCAATTGACAAACTCCATGAGAGTCGGTCAAAAACTGAAAAATATCGATATGAGTTTTAATAACCTCAAATCTTTCATCTAACGAATTAAGTACGTTATCTAGTATAGGAAAGAAAAACGAAATTTTAAATTTATATTGTGGATCAGTGGGAGTTTCGTCGTAGCATTCGTAATCAAAATGCCTTTTTTTACGTCTTCGTAGAGAATTGTCTTTAAACTGAGGGATAATTTCTAAATTAGTTGCTAATTCTTTTGCTATTCCTTGTACACAATCGAAACGTTCATCAGTTCGGATTTCTTTAATGTATATTATTAATTTATTTAAATCATTGATGCCCCATCTATATTTTTGTTGGGATTTTGAAAAATTTTACTGACCACGTTTATTCTACTCAAGATGTCATACCAAATTATAACTGAACAAATAAATTCATATTCTTTAATTTTCTGTGCTAGTGCCTTTGCCTCATGTTTTGTGGTATTGTCGAATTGACTACTTTCATACACATCAATTAAAGCATCTAAAATGTACTCAAGTTCGTGCCGAAGTGGATAAAGAGCATTGATTTTTGATTCCCATCTGGTAGCACACAATGGTTTAAGAGTAATTTTGACATATTTAATTAAAATGTCCCAACGTTTGGGTGAAGCACTAAAAAAATTAAATAATTCCTGAATTGAAAGAAGGATATCGTCTCAACATTAATTTTAGCAGCATCAGCAATAGTTAGATTTAAAGTATGTGCTGAACATGGAATAAAAAATGCTCGAGGATTCAAATTTAAAATATGTCTTTGAACACCGTTGTTTTTTCCTTTAATATTCGCCCCATTGTCATATCCTTGTCCTCGCATATTTTTAATATGTAAGCCTAGTTCTTTCAGTTTCTCTACAATAATTGTTGATAGACCTAATCCTGTAGAATCAGCTACTGGTAGAAACCCGAGAAAATGTTCCTCTACGGATACTATGTTTTTCTCATCCTTATGAACAAACCTAATGATTATTGTCATCTGCTCAGAGTGACCCACATCAGGGGTGCAATCCAGTATAATGGAATAATATTTAGCATTTTTTATCATTTGAGTAATATGGTTCAAATTTTTTTTAGAAATTAAACATATTAATTCGTTTTGAATATTTTTCCCTAGATAATGCACAGATTTTCTGTTATCTGCTGTTTTGCTGACGTGGTTCATCAACACAACATCGAATTTTGATAATAATTCTACTAGCTTTAGAAAATTTCCGTTGTTTTTTCATTAATAACATCTGAAGAGCCGGCGCAATGCTAAACATTGTCCAGCAAGATATTTGATAATTTCAATTATTCTTTCTAAAACAGCTCGCCAATTTCGTTTCTCTAAGTCGTACATTTTTTCAATAGCACTGTCAACCGTTGAATATTGGTTTAATCTTTTTTTTAATTCCATCCACTGTACAAAGCAGTTTAAATGTGATGCCGCTATTTCATGACTAGTGAGCGTATTTGTCAAATTTTGCCAATTAGAATACCCGTCTGTAGATAATTTTTGACTTCTTTCATTCCCGAATAGTTTACAGCAAAAACAAAATACACTTTTGCTAGATTTGGAGTAGACAACCCATTTCCTTGGAATGATATCACTATTTGATAATTTTCGCTGATAATAATGAACACTAAAACTCCGACCACTATTATTGCGTGGAAAATTGTAGTTCTCTATTTGCTGTGGTCCTACTTCAACGATAAGTTTTCGAAATGTACTATTAATTAGTTTAGGCCACGTACCTGGATCACTTGAACTATATTCTGCTATGTCACTCGTAGTGGACGTTGAACAGTGACTATGCTGGGTCAAATCAGAAACTGGTAGATTTGAACTTACAAAACATTCATCCTCCGCTCTTTGAACAGAAATACATATTTCATTATCTTTTTCCATTTGCATGTCGGTTCCCTTTTTAAAGTATTTAGTTAATTGACCACGTAGCTTTTGGGCCTCTTCTCTCGCTGCTTTTATTTTTCTATTTTCAGCTCCAGATTTTTTTTTTGATTCCATATTGTTGGCGTAAACTCGACTGTCTGAGAATAATAAAAGCAAATTAGCATAGCTAAGAATAATAAAAACAAAACGCATTTTAATCGTAACGTAACAATCAAATCGACTCACCTCTGTTCTAATCTCACTAAATAGCACAACAACTTAACGAGTTTATAAATATATTTAACAAGCGATATCACTCGATAGTCGATTATTTGCAATTAACTATAGAACGACGATTACAGATTATTTTAGGTACATAAGTACAATTTAATGTATGATTTATTTTTTTAGGTACATAAGTACAATTTAAAAAATCATATCTTTTATTGTTGTTACACAATACACATCGCAAAAATTACTAAATAGGGAAATCACATTTACATGACTAGATCAAATCACAACACCATCCATTAACCCGATTTGGTTTTATATCACATGTAAATACATATTATAAAAAGAAAAATTGAAATTGATTTATTTATTTATGAGCACACTCGTATGTATTGTAAATTAGTAAATATTAGATATTTAATTATTATAAAAACTTAACCACCACTCTCAACGTTTCAACCGGCGAACAATTGTATGTTTTATGGCAACTTTGCTGCACTCAATCGACGAGTATTGAAACTATTATTTATCATGTTTCTTTGTGGCTTAAAACTTAGGTTGAAATCGAATTGAATTTGATAGACACGGGGTTGAATAATATAATTTCCGTTGAATTACTTTAGGCTTGAAGAAACTAGTGCGGTCGAGTTGGGTTGAATTCAAAATTGCGAATATTATAATTTTTGACTGCATAATACCAATAATAACATAGTTTTTAGAAAAAAAGAAAATAAATTCAGTTGTTTCTTATTTTTATTTTTTCTATTTTAATGAAATTTTTTAGAGGAATTGTTTAGTAGAGGAATAACAAAGTGAGGCGCTCTTAATTGGTGGCCCCCTTATGCGAGGCATAATCTGTTTAGTGGATTAAGCCGGCACTGTAGACCGATGCTGCAATGTTTTGGAGATAACTGGGAACTATCAGAGGTTCTATGTGTCTTTACAAAAGCTACTATTTCCGATGCATTTTTGGTCTTGATCCGAGGAAAAATGTAGAGCAAAATAATCGTTACTGTTGAGGTTTGTTTGCGTGAATCATAAATATATTATTTCATTTTCCGTTAATCAAAATATCATGATTTTCAAACAATACAAAAATAAATCAGTATGCTTTATGCATTAGAACATCTTTCTTCAAGCTCATCACTCAAGTAAAAAATAGTCGGTTAGGTTAAATTTTGAAGTCCCTCAACCGATCGGTTAGGTTAAATTTTGAAGTCACTTTTGAAGTGAACATCAACCAGAAAACTGAGTTGTTCTGAAAAACACAGGTGAGAAACACGATATAATATTCTAACTTCTGGTTTTTTGTATTTTGCCTTGTCGTTCCTAATTTGTAAGTCTCCCACTTTTCGAAATTTTAAAATTTCCAAATTTATTCAAGTTTTCCAATTCACAAACTATTATTCAGTTTTTCTATTTTGAATTTTCCACTTTTCTGCTTATTCATTTTTCTAATTCTCTCATTTTATAATAATCTAATTTTTTAATTTCCTAATATTCTAATTTTCTTATTTTCTAATTTTCAAATTTACCAATTTACTTATTATCTAATTTTCTATTTTTTTACATTCTAATTTTCTAATTTCCTAATTTGCTAATTTTATAAGTTTCTAGTTTTCTAATTTCCTAATTTTCTAATTTTGTAATTTTCTAGCTTTCTAATTTTCTTATATTTTAAGTTTCTAGTTTTCCAATAATTTAATTTTCTAATATCCCAAATTTCTAAATTTCAAATTTTCAAATTTTCTGGTTTTGTAATTTTCTATGTTTCCAGCTTCCAAATATTTACTTTTCTTATTTTCTGATTTACTAATTTATTAATTTACTTGCTTTCTAATTGTTTATAGTTTTATATTTTCTAATTGTCTAGCTTACAAATTTTCTAATTTACTCTTTTCTAATTTACTATTTTTCCAATTATTTAGATCCTAATATCTATTTGTTTAATTTTTAAAGTTGTTGATTCCTAATTCTCTAATTTTCAAATATTCTGATTTTGTAATTTTTTAAAGTTTCTTGTTTCTAATAATTTAATTTTCTAATTTACTTACTTTCAATTATGTAGCTTCTAATTTTCTAATAGTCTATTTCTCTAATCTACTAATTTATTTATTATTATTAATTAAGGTAAACTGTGGGCGCATTCGTCAAAATATTCGTCTAATTATTCTAATTTTAAAAATCTCACAAAAATAAATCTAGTTTTTCTCTAAAACATCCATTTATTTCTGAAGCTTAGTATTATTCCGTTGGCAATTAACGAAGTAACACGTGTTTGTATGCTTTTGTCATTTGTTCTGTAAGTTTTTAATGTCTTTTCGTAATGACTTTTGATTTTTTATAATTAATTTAGTTGAAATGCATTAAATGAAGCAATTAAACTATAAAATTGTGTGTGAAGTGCTCCGAATGAAATAAAATTACAAAAACACAAAGTGACATATTTTAATTTTTTTGATTTGTGGAGGCTTGGGGCACTTTCGTCACATGAATGTGTTGTGCTTTCATCTCTAACCAATCTGCCCAGCTATGACAAATTTGCACCGCATAATATAACTTTTGTAACTAAGTTGCAAAATCTACGCTTTTTCGTGCGTCATTTTAGTTATTAAATGAGCTTTATTTAAGCATAAATTTAGTACATTGTTCAGATTCATTAAAGTAATAATTGTAGTTGTTTAATAATTTATTAAAGCATTAATAATAATGGTTTAATGATTCATTAAAGTATGAATAATTAATCTATTGATTGTTGTAGTTTTTGATTTTTTGAACCACTAATCAAAATTTTTGTATGAAGTTTCGTACGCCGATTTCGATTTTTCCGGTACGATTGCAGAAATAGCTTCATTGGCTACTTTTTCTATATCTGACGATACAAAATCATCATCACTTGAAGTCATCTTGATATTTTTCACAATTGGCTGTATGAAAACTAAAAGAAAACTAAGTCTACTTACCCCTTATAAGATCAAATTGGTTTTCTCAAAACGTACTAGACTAGATACAAATGCAATTTGTTTAATTTTTTTTTATAAAAGCTTAATTTTACAGCTTCGTTACAAAAAATCTTGTATGAAACAACTTGCTAAATTAGTTGTTTTAAGCACTCGATGTTATGGTCAACTTCGGCTTCACCTCGGTTGCCAATTTCATATCTCGTGCTTAAAACAACCTAATTTAGCAACTTGTTTCATAAAAAGCTATGTTAAGCTATAATCATTTTTTTCAAATTACGATCCAATTGTTGCGATGCAACATGAATTGAAACTACAAAAAAAACTGACCGAGCAAATATAAACGAAGATGATGTCAAATTAGCTGTTGTCAATTATAGTTTTATCTTTCTCTCAATTTTTTCATTGAATAACAACCATACAATGATAGAAGTACCGCATCATGAGATTCATTCGCAAGCCTGTAGTATATCAGAAAACTTAAAAAATTGCCTATTTAAGAGCCTCAGAAAGATATGTATCATGACAAACAACAAAGTTGCTTAACAGATTTAAGTTTCATTTGCATTTTACAGATATACGAATTTATAAGTAGTGTAATTTTTATTTCTGAAAAAAAAATCGATGGGTGTTTCATTCTCCCCTACTTATTTATAACTATTAAATTTATCATTTCCTAATTTTCTATTTTTGTAATTTTCTAGTTTTCGTATTTTATAATTTTCACAAACTCTTATTTTCTATGTTTCCCATTTTCTAATTTTCTTATTTTGTTATTTTCTAATATTCTATTTTTAAATTTGCTAGTATTTTATTTTTATATTTGTCTAATTTCTTAATTTTCTAATTTCCAACCTATCTAACTCTCTAGTTTTCTGGTTTTCTAATTTTCTATTTTTCTGATTTTCTAATTTTCGAATATTCTGATTTTCAAATATTATGACAATCTAATTTTCCAGTTTTCAAAACTTTTTGATTTGTCGCATCACCATTTTTGACCGTAAGGGACATTTCGATTGTATTATTATTTATAAAGTTGCAGTGTGTAGTTTTAACAGTTGAATATGCAACCTTGCAAAGAAGACATGCTTCAAACAAGCCTAACTGTCTTACTGGAAAAACCAATATAGCAATACCTAGCGTTATAAACCGTTTAAACTTTTAACCATATCTATAACGAACAAACTACAGAAACGTTTTATATTTAACTGTTATTTGAAAATATAAAACTAAACATACTTTGTCTGTTTCAAAGAACAAACAACTTTAATTAAATCAAACTTAAAACCAATCAAAATTCAATTTATTTCATTTTATATTTACAACTGGCGCCATTATCTTAAGTTTTACTAATTCTTAATTTCTTTTCTATTATTTTTCATTACAAAATAGATCTTTTTGGTGCTTCTTTTTTGTGTGAGCACATTGAGAAAAACAAAAGAATGGTATAAAATGGATTCATATTTACCAACATCTGACGATACGATACTATACACCAGACAAATTTTCAATTAAAAATTAAATACAATAACAACAACAAATATCCATATAAACTTAAGACAATGATGAGTTTCTATTACGTTAATAAAAAAAGGAAATAAATAAAAATTTGAGAACTTTTTTTATTTTGTTTAATTTGTAACATTTCAAAAACTTATACATGAAGATTGAATAGTATGTGATATGCTAATTTCGGTGTTGGAAAGTGGTTATTCACCTTCCTTTTTATGACGAAAATAAAATTTAATTGCCATAAAAACCGTTATTTCCTTCCTTTGTCTTTGCTATCGTGTAGCGAAAAATATTTATGTGAAGCGACATGGTTTGACTAAATGTGTGAAAAGCTTAATTACGTTGTTTCAATTGGTATCTGAATATAACATAGAGCACGGATATTTTCTATCTTTAAACAAAATCATTTGTTTTTAGGTACTTTTGATAAAATGAAAATGAGCAATACTATCAAGGTCATTGATCTGCAATTTGGTTTGTCATTATGTCAGCTATTCAGGAAAATGTGAATAAACAAAATGAAGTCTCAGTTTTTGGGTTTCTTAGGAAAATGTGAAAAAATGAAATGCAATTTTCCAATCTTGATAAATGAAGAATCAAAACCCTTAGCGAGTGACGTATAAACTGAAAGGTGAGCCCAAAACATGTACCTTGCTGTACCTCTAGACATTTTTCGTGAATATTTTTGATTGTTTGGCAAATTTACGATTGCATTATCTTCCAATTGCAAAAATTCCTGACTTTTTTAAAAAAGTCAATGTGGTTGGACTTTTTTACTTTTTTATTTAAATATATGTGTTTATCAGAACAGTTTTATTTCATCTTACAAAAAACTTATAAAAAACAGTCGTGAAAGTTAAATTTAAGTGATGAACACGTAATTTCTTGAATAAACCTCATTTTTGGACTAAGATAAACGACAGCAGAGAGAGATGGTGTCAAGCAAAACGAGTTTTTATCTTCGTAATCAGTAAAACTTTTCCAATCATTTGGCGCAAGGATTGTTATTATTATTGTGCAACAATCGCCAGCACAATTGGCGCAAGAGTTGATTATTTTTCATTTATTATGCATTTGGCGCAACGGTATTTTATTATATTGTACTATCAATCTGATTCCACAATCGCCTGTACCATCAGCGCAACGATTAATTGATATTATTGATACTTTGCAATAGATTGATATTGATACTTTTGCGTGGAATTCAGCATTTGTAATGGACTGCGGAGTCATAATCGAACTAACAGACTGAAACTATTTAGCATTTGGCAATCTCAAGGCATGCATCCCCTCTAATGTTCAAGACTGTGGTTCCATTATCGGGTATAAACGATATTCATTACATTTCTTTTTTTTTTTTAAATTGATACTATGTTATGTATAGCTTAAAAATAGTACCAAAATTGCAAAATAAAGAAAAACTAAAACCATTTAAAAAAATATATTACAGTATATCAAATCTGAGTTCACTGAATTATGTCCCAACAATTTTTAAGCAGCATACAAATATTGTTCTGCTAAAGCAGCCATGGGTTAATAAAAAAAATATCCTGGATCTGGATTTTAAAACGGCAGGGTGTTTGTTGGTACAGTAACATAGAACCATTCGTTCATGCATTTACTTTTCAAACGACATGCGCGATATATTCATACCCCAATGTAGTGGAAAAGATGCCGTTGCTTTGAAAGATAAAGTAAATATCGAGGGTGTTAACACTGATATAGTCTTCTGATCTACTGTATGATCTTACCATCCCAACGCAAGATCTTTTTGAAGAACTAAAAATTAATTCAGCAACTTATTTGTGATATAACATCACCCAGATGGAAAATCTCCCATCAAGAAAAATATAAGAACTGAATCTAAAAAATTATGGTGCAAATTATGAAACCTTTTGCAATCCATACAATTTTCGACCGATCTAGTTTCGAACTAATGAGAAAACTTTAAACTTTAAACTAAACTAATTGACTAAGCCTGAATCTATTAAATATATGTTTATGTAAATTTTTTGTTTTTTATACTTCGCTAGAGTTGTAACCTAATTTTTGGTTTATATTAGCGTTGACTTTTTTGGTAGTTTATCTAGTCGGCTAGCCCTGATGAGAATGATAAACTTTTTTAAAGTTTAAAATATTCTCATTGGTTCGAAACTAGATCGGTCGAAAATTGTATGGATTGCACAAAGTTTTATAATTTGCACCATAATTTTTTAGATTCAGTTCTTATATTAAACTAAAAGTTAAATTTTAAATTTTGCAGCAACATAAACCTGCCCTAGATCCTGTGGTGCAATGCAAATATTCATCACGAGATGGACCAGTTCAGTTCACAACAGACAAAGAATAGATCTTGTACAGTTTCTTTATAGTACTGAACTAGAAATATTAAATATTGATAATGCTATCACTTTTCAAATGCATTTAGAGAAGAAGAAATTGACACCATCCTCATTAGCCTGTTTTTTTTCGAGAAGGACTCAAAATTTGATAGTATCCCAATATATTCTCACGTAAGGCAAAAATTGTATAATTTTAACTTTATAGTTGATACTGTGGCAAAAGAATGTTTCAGGAGTCCCAAATCAACTGATAGGGATATGCACAAATTACTTGTTAGTCAAAAGTTTCGGGACTTTGACCGTCGATCAATTGTATCGAGGGCATTCAAAATTTTGCGAATTAGATTCAAGTTTGAATGTTCTTTTGAAGAATCTTGTCCATTTAAACCGATGACTGGATTATTTATCCTAATCCAGAGTGCTAGAAAGAGAGTGCTTGTAAGAAGTTGTGTGAGTCAATTAAGAGTTATTGTGTGGCTCAAGGGAATCAAAATACCAACCAGGCTTACTGGGTATCAAGTCTCAACTTTTTTGTCCTTCTTTGTTTGACAACACTGGTTGACCGTTACCCCTTATGTAACGCCTTGCTACAGCTTACACTAAGTACCCAGATTGGGAGATGATTTGTACATCTGCGTATCATTTGGTGACTAAAATTGAAAGAGAACGTCATACCAAAGAATTCATTTTGAGTGTTTTTTCTGGTTCCTTTACAAGGCTTAAAGAGCTGTTTTGCTACTACATGTGGCAGGAACGTGTGTTATTTCTTCAATAAAAATAAAAAAAATCTTCGTAAGATAGCGCAACTCAACAACATCATACTGCGTTGGGTTTAAGGTCATAGAGCCATTTATTGCAACGTTAATGGGTATGAACCCTTACAAGTGGAGCGGTTATGAATTATTCAGGTCCGGAACCTGCGTTAAGGTTATCCAAAACGTTTGCCTTGTCATTATTAAAATATCGTCGAAAGAGGAAGGCTTATCTTTTTCGTTTTTTTTTCTTCCGATACTTTTGCAAGATTTGATCAATTTTCAAGATAAAAATTCAATGTTTTGTAGAATGTACTAAATCGAACTTCACTATGGAGGGAAGAATAATAATAGTAAATTGCGCTTCGGTTTTATTTATACAATGCAAGAAAAGCTTTTTTAAATTTTAACTGGTTTGTGGTGTGCCCGATCCATCTAATACAACTTGTCTTTGATCGGTAATGATTCAGAAACAAACGCAAAAGCGACTGTGCACTATTTATTGAAAAAATAAAACGTGCATCTTGTAAAGAACCTGATGTTGATGCATTACAAAAGCTAACATTAGTACATCGATGCTTTATGAATGGCCTTGGAGAAACACAAATTTGTTCCAATAAAAACATCTAAAAAATCTTGTAAAATAGGCAAGAGATTAACAGGTCTAAGCTTTTTGAATTACGTAGTTTTTTTTTAATTGTCACAAATTTTGGCAGATTATATATAAAGTGAAAGATGAGACCAAGTTTCAAATGCTTTGGTTTTATTCTTCTTACCTGCCACATCCTGCTTCCTGCTAGGATTTTCCTCAACACAACGAGAAATTCCCCAAGACACACTTTTGTAAACGCTTCTCAGTTATTCCTTGTTATTAGCTTGGTTGGTTTTGATTAGAGTATGGGCTGGATATTTTGCTTTTATTGATATTAAAATATAGCCCAAAAAAAAAAACCAATTTTTTGCGTAGGATCTAGATCGTTAGTATAATAGGATAAAGTTCTTACAAATCGATAAAATACAAATAATTATATGTTTGGTTATAATAAAAACCAAAGTGTCATTTTTTCTTTTCTTTTTATACAGTCGCAGGTAGAGAGAAACTGTTTTATTTTTGTGGTAGGGGTTCTTTCTTAAAGATTTAAAAAAAAATCGCAATAATTGTGCAATTTTGAATCAAATGAATAAGTTACGCACGTCTATGGGAAGAAACTTTGGTTTCTCAGAGAGCAACGATAGGAAAACAAAAAACTAATTTGACAAGTCTATGCACGCTAAATATTAGTGATATGGTGATCGGTTGGTTACTATTAATAACAAGCTTTACGAAATTTTCCGATAAACTTCACAAATGAAGGTAATTGTTATACAACAATTGGGTGAGTTTTATACTTTTTGTATTTGAATATTTTAGCAACAGTTTATTATTTGATGTAAATTTAAACTCTTGCTGTATTTCCACAGATATTGATTTCTAAAAACTATCGTCACATTATTTCATAAAAATTTTTATAATCGTCTTTGTTGTGAATTATTTTTATTTCAATGAAGTTTTTCAAAATAGAAAATAGGTGAAAATCATAGAAAATGGGTGAAAATACAATTAAATTTGGATATGTTTTGTTATAATATTTTAAGTTATACGCAGGATTTATAATCTACTCGAAAATTATTAAAAACTGTTTTAATTTTATAAAAATGTTTAGACTAAAGCTATACTTTTATTTACTTGGAGATATTAATCTGTTCATTACCAACTGTTATTTAACACATTTGGCTTTCAGCGGAACGAAACAACAACATAAAAAGCTTTTCAACATACAAAAGTGATACACATCATTGCATATATTTCATCCTAAAACAAACTCTAGTTCTCCAAGTTAAAAACCACCAAAGAAAGATTAAAGCACTCAATATCCCTGTTTCCATTAAAACTTTCGTCAGTTTTTCTCACGCCGACAATGTCAGCTCAATGATAATGTAATAAACCAAAATAGTTTATTTTCATATCATCAAAATTCCAAAAATAGGAATTATCAACCCCCCCCAAACCTAATTTTGTACTAATATAAAACAACGCCCGTCAGACGCTCCAACATCTAAATTTAAAGACAAACACTAGTTTATAAAACAATAACTTCTAATTTCTGCCAGGAATAACAAAATAATAGAAGGATTAGTTTTCATAATAGAAAAAAGAATGATTTAATCGAAATATAAAAATAAAAGTGTAATCCTTTATGATTTATTTGAACACGTTGCTTAACATTAACCAACTGATTCGCATGTCAACACATCATAAACACATTGTTTTATATTTATTTCTATTAAACTTACACTCTTTTTTTTCGTTGTGCTTCGGAATATAAAATGGGGAAGCTTAACATGCGCAGTTAGAAATAAAACCATTTTCTCCATAATTGGAGAAAAAGAAAAGTTTTTTTTTCTGTTGTTGAAATTGAAACAAGTCTTTTTGATTTGTGGTAAAAAAATAAAAAGGTTTTCATTATCGAAATCGAATTATTTAAAATTGGAAGAATCACTAAACAATTTTTGGTCATATGAGCCGGATGCAGCTAGATGAAGTCAAGTTTACAATCTTTATCGTTCTTGATTGTAACCTCATACAGACCTTTAAGTTCTAGAATTTTATAACTACTTCAGTTTGTCAGAAATGATTATTTTTGCGTTGGCAGTATGAGGGTACTATTAATATCATTCATTACTCATTCTCTCAACATTATTCTTACGATTTAGATCATAAAAATAATTAAACAAATCAACAATCAGTTTTAAATAATAATTAAATTTGATTGAAGCTAAACCATAAAATTTAAAATATAAGTTAAAATATTAAATATGTTTCGAAATAATTTTTCTCCATTGGATGATATCCGATAATTGATATCGGTATTTAGTTTCAGTAATATTTGTAATCAGTAATCTGTTTTGCTAGATCATTATCAAAGAAAAAATTTTTACGACTATTAGGTTTTAAGATCAATACGTAAAAACATTGATTCAATCAGAACTAAAGAGAACGAGATATAGATGAAAAACGTGTTCTAGACAGAGTTGTGAAAACTTGGCCATTTTTGATTTTCCTGAAACTTGGCATATAAGTAGTATGGACAGAATAAAAAATACTACTTATTTTAAAAGTTTTTCAAAGTGCATAGTTTGAGCACAGGGGCACCCCAACATGCATGAAAAATGAAAATTCTGCCAATCCGATGTAACTTTGAAATTAAATTGCTCAAGAACGGCTTTACCGATTTCATCAAACTTTTTTTTGTTTGATAGATAATTAGTTAGTCGTTTGAAAAAAATTCATTTATTGTTTTTATAATTAATTTTTGAAAAAAAATATTAAAAAAACTTTTTTAAAGATGGCGCTAGGGTCGAAGATCAATTGGAATTAAATAAATTTTTTTTCTGAAAATAGTTCTAGCCTTACTCTAAAATATATCAAGTTAACTCAGAGGCGTTAATTTTGTTCTTGAGATATTTAATTTTAAAGATTTTTACTCCGACTAAAATTGTATTTGTTCATTATTTTTTCGAACAATTTATATCATCAAAAAATTTTAACCACTGAAATTCGAGATAATAATAAACAATTAGAATTTTAATAGGACTAAGAATCTTTAAAATTAAATATCTCAAGAACACGAATTAACGCCTCTTTGTAAATTTGATATATTTTAAAGTAAGATTAGAGCTATATTTAAAAAAAAAAGTTAAAATTTAATTGATTTTAAAATTTTTTGTTAATGAAAGTTGTTTGAAAAAATGAAGAAAAATTCGAATTTCAGTCGTACTAAACATTTTTAAAATTAAATATCTCAAGAACAAAAATTAACGCCTCTGAGTTAATTTGATATATTTTAGAGTAAGAATAGAACTATTTTCAGAAAAAAAATTAATTTAATTCGATCTTCGACCTTAGCGCCATCTTTAAAAAGTTTTTTGAATATTTTTAATCAAAAATTAATTATAAAAACAATAAATTTGTGCTATTGCTTCCTTGAAGAAATGAGTCTTCATATAATTATGTGTGGGCTTTAATATTTAAGAAAGAGAGTGCGTCACAGGATCAAGGAATATGCAACTGGCTGGATTATTGGCAACTACATTTTTGTTTTGTTTCAGCAAATTTTTGTAAAAATTTGCTATTTACTTTTTAATTTACTTTTATTTTCTCTATTCTATCATAAAATATTGGCCTATGTCATATTTTGTCAGTGATAGGATTTTTTGTTTAGTTATCCATTCTTTAACAAAAAATAAAAAAATACAAAAAAAAGAAAGATTTACGTCCATCAACACCTTTGAACGTATTTTGTTGTGGGACCTTGGTCTTAAAAGGTTTTTATGTGTTGTTGTGACACATATTGTAATTCCTACTACACAGCACATTTTATAAAAAAAAAAAAAAAATGAATTTTTTTTCAAACGACTAACTAATCATCTATCAAACAAAAAAAAGTTTGATGAAATCGGTATAGCCGTTCTTGAGCAATTTAATTTCAAAGTTACATCGGTTTGGCAGAATTTTCATTTTTCATGCATGTTGGGGTGCCCCCTGTGCTCAAACTATGCACTTTAAAAAAATTTTAAAATAAGTAATATTTTTTACTTTGTCCATACTACTTACATGTCAAGTTTCAGGAAAATCAAAAATGGTCAAGTTCAAATTTCGACTTTTTCACCTGCGTAGATCACGTTTTTCATCTATGACGAGTTCACCCACACTTTATATGAAAAGAATACATTCCACTTTCTGTTTCACATATATATTATACATTTTCAATGGATTAGAATAAAATCAATAAAATAATAGTAGTTTAATCAATGAGTGAATAATGAAGTAGTTTATTCTCAAGCAAAAGTTTAAAACTCGAGCGAGGCACGTAGGGAATGGTCGATTAATCGATTGGGACTAAATATCGATTAACGATTAATATGAAAATTTTAACATCGATTAATCGATTAAATAAAATTTTTGTTAATTCAAATATTTTTATTAATTTTTTTAAACAAATACGCGCGTTATATCATATTTAAAAGTTCAACTTTTACAATGAGATAAGAATAAACAAAAATTTAATAGCTATCAATGTATTAAGGGCGTAAAGTAGGTCTTTTTTGCATAAGGGTGAAATTGTTGCTCTAGGCTTTAGCCTAGGATTTGTATCTCCCTCTCTGTCATTGAAGTTTTCAGACCTTACAAATTTATGTGTTTGAAAATATACTGTACTAATTGAAAATGATAAGAAAGAAGCTGTTTCCTTCAAAATGGAAAGAAATGGAGTTCAATATACTCCAAACCATAGTTTACTGGTTGGATTAATAATAAAAATATTACTTAAGGCATAATAAAGATTTTTGTATTCGGATCAAATTTTGTTATTAATGTACTTTGTGTTATACCCATAACAACTAAAAAAGTAATTCGTAGGGAAAAGAGGATACATCTTCAGACAATAAACCTTTTCACAATTTAATACAAAATTCGTTAAATTAATTTGTAAATTTTAAGCATTTTCGTAAATTTAGATTAATCGATTCATAATTTTTTTGTTCGATTAATCGAACAATTTGCGAAATGATCAATTAATCGAACAATCGATTAATTTAACCATGCCCTAGGCACGAGCGAGAATTTTAATTTGCGAGAGAATAAAATTCATTATTCACGAATCGATTACAATACTTTCTTCTCTGACAAAGAATTGTGTATTATAAAAAATAAAAACATTTTCTTCAATTAAAACAATAAATCTTTATTGTTTTAATTGATAAATCAAATTTCTTAATAAAAAAAACCCTGATGATAAAAAACGCCCTTCTCATACAATCGACCAAGTTCAACTAAACGAAATAAGAGAGTTTTTTTACTACTTGCATGAGAAATTTCTATTATTTACTCAAAAACCCAAGACAAAAGTTATTTTTCTCAGCTATGGTTACTAATTCAGATTCCCCACACCTAATAATAAGTATTTTAGCACCTTGGTAAATAATAAAAAAAAAATATAACTCTTGTTTGTTTGTTAAACTGAGTTCATCTTTGAAATTTTTTAGTTTCTTCCTACAGGTTAGTTAATTTGAAATTTTAATTCATGTTGAACATTTCTGTTGAAATTTAGCTTAGTTGTGAGTTGTAGACTAAAAAAATTCAAAATTGGTTCATCAATATTGAATGATTTTCAATAAATAAATAAATAAAAGCTATATTTTTTAATGCAAAGCATATGTGATTTTTATATAGTTTTAAGAAAATTCATTGAAAATAAAATTCTAACTAAGCAGCCCTGAATAATAAATATCCAATACGCAATCCAATGATATGATAAACAATGTTTCACCAAATCAAAATTTTTAGTTATTCACCATTTGCTTATTAATTGACATTTTATTTTGTGTATAATTAAGAGTTTTAGTGCATTTTTTACATCAAGTAGTAAAAAAAATAGTATATAAACCTCGGTGAAGCAAATTTTCTCCATTTCGGCTCTTAATTCGCTCGAAACTTCGTTTCTCGCGAATTAATATTCACCTCAATGTAGAAAATTTACTTTATCACCTCGGTTTATAATGTACTATTAAATTAAAATTTGATTTTTGAACAAAACTTATCAAAGCAATTGTGATTATAATTTGAAAATAATTTTAATGAAATTAAAACAATTTGACCAATTGGAATCATACCAATTGAATAATGATAATTTTTTTATAGGAAAATTTTCATTAGACAATAGGTTAAGTTCATTAAGCTATAGGTTAGAAAACAATACAATAATACATACTATTATTATCGAAAAAACATACAAATAAAGCTGATATAATTAAATGGAAGAGAATAAAAAAAGTTTATTTTTGTTAATGAGAGAAAAAAAATAAAGTGAAATTTTTCAAACAAATGTGATGTTGAGGGCCGATTTTATGAACGCGAATAGAATAATAGAATAATAAATAGAATAATAAATATCAACAAAAAACTAATCCGAGAATAAAATTCTATTCTCTGTTTTATTCTCTCTTTTTCTTGTATAAAACACAGGATAAAACAATTTTTTTTTCTTGATATGCGCATAGCAGGATAATTTTGTTTTGAATTTGAGGTTATTTTTTAATTTTTAAATTTATAAAATTTGTTTTTTGATATAAATAATAGTAAAATAAATTATGCTCTTTATATAATTAATTTCAGATTTTAAAAATTTTTTTTTAATTTATGATTAAATTTATTTAACAGAAAAGTAAAAGTATTGTCACATATCAAAATACTGCTATAAAAATTCAATAAAAAAAATACAAAAACTTCTATCCGTGTTCATACAATCGACGAAAAATAAAAATCTCGATTGGAGATAAAACTTTGTTCTCGGGTTTTTTTTTCTATCCATCCTTGTTCATAAATTCAGCCTAGTTAATTTTCCAAATAGTATACACAATGGCGTTAAATCGGATTCAAAAGGAATCGTGCTGATTGCAGATGTTTTGGTGCGTCGATATGCTCATCTAAATTTCAGTCAACGCTTTATTTATACTAATTTCAACAACAACCGGATTCGGTGCAATGATTTATTCATCAAAATTTTAGGCAACGATTTATTCACCTAAATGGTAAATAACAAGTTATTTAAATTGAATTGCACTATGATTGTCTAAGGGTAAGATGGTTGGTAGGTACATGGCAGAAATCATGTGGTGAGTAAATTATTTTTTTCATTAATTATTTATATTTGATGTGGTGGTATAGTATGGGATGGTCTTTGTACTCCTGGCTGTTGGGGTTTTTTTTCTTTGCACCTTTGGTTCCGATTCCTTTTAAAACTTTTCACGTCCAATTCGGCATTTGTAATGGGATGAGAAGCTAGAATTTAACTCATCGACTGCAGCTGGTCGGCATCGCCTCAAATCGTACGATCGTACTGTACTTCTCGGCAGTTCAAGATTATTATTAAATGATCAAGAACTCACTGTTGTTCGTTACAGACTCTAAAAAAATAGAGTAGGATAGAAGTCTGAATGTTTATCTAGATTTTTTCTTATTCTGTTTGCAGATTTTATCATTGTGTATAATAACTAAGAAGCACTAATTTTCTACAAAATTTAATAAGGGAAACAGGATTCGTATAACCTGAATGAAGTTAGAAATGACATAAAATTGTTCGATTTTCGCAAAAGGCAAATGGATAAAACCATTTTGCAAATTAAATTAAACCGTCGCGCCTTGCTTATTCGGCGTAAATCAACGGTTACAGATGTCATTCTTGAATTTTCTTAGAATCTTTAGAATCTAGTCTTTTTTTACACACCAGAACGATTAAATTATATTGTATTCTGATAAATTTGGCTTCACGGTGTCTCCTTACTATAGCCATTGAAATCTCTAAAACAGAAACCTCTTGTTTGCGTCGAATATATAGTCAACGTCTTTTGACGCACATCCTGTTTCTCATTTTTCATTAAACTTTCAATTTCTTTGGATTGAAATAAAATTTAAAAATTTTAATACTTTAACATCCGTTGTTGTTATAGCCTTCTTCCCTAAAAATGGTTGAATTTCCAGCAGGGAATTAACGACGCAATTTTTTTTCCTCTCCATTTGGTTAAAATTCGTTTTTTTTTCTAAAATCACCAGATTATGAACACTTAACCGCTCTCTCAATGATCGTATGGCCCAACCACAACAATCTGCCAAATCATAGTTTTGTTGCTTGGCTGCTTGTTGCAGCATATCTTATTATTGGCCTGCTTACTAATACTCAACAAACCTGTTATATAAAGAGACCGATCAATCCCGGTTGTGACCTCAAAAAAGAAAAATTATAATAAAATTTAAGTAATAAAAACTTAAAAAGTAGGCCGTTATGAAACTCCCGGCAGATGTGAACCATAAAAGTTGATATTACAATTTATAATTAATAAAAACCTACAAGGAAATATTGAGTAAAAAACTAAAAAAAAGTAGCGATAGTATTAAAATTAGTATATTTTTCTTTTTAATGAATACAAAAGGAGTCGAAAAGAAAGCAGAAAAAAAGTTATAAACAAAATTTATTAAAAAAAAAAATTACTAAAATTTTTTATTTTTAATAAGATGAAATAAAAAAAAATCAATATACAAAAATTATAAAAGCATATTATAAAATAATTATGGAATAATAAATTTAATGAAATCAAATAAAAAAAGTTAATTATGTATTATTATTTTTTCACGAGACATGACGGTTTGAAATTGTATTTCCGTTTTTCGTCACACCATAAAATTCGGTATTGCTGCAAACCAAGGCGCGGCAAATGATGTTTTACATCAAAAATTAACAAATTGCAAGATCACGTTTTCAGTTCAACTCGGTTAAAACTTTTTTTCCCATCCTCTGTATTTATATTTGCTTTACACTGAAACCTGTTTTTTGTGCGGTGCATAAAAAACTCATTTGAAAAATTGTATGAATCACATAAAAAAAGTCGCATCATAAAATTGTGATATAAATTTTCATATACGCCAAAAAAATCGTACAAGAAACCGCACAAAAACAGGTTTCAGTGTATTTCCTTTTACTTGATAGTAATATTCCCCTGAGAAATTCTCTCATTCCTTTATTTAATTACAGTAGTATTTTATTTGGCAAAGTGTCAACATATATCAGATTTTGGTGGTTGGTAGTACTTGTACAGAAAGTAAATATAAAATATAAAAATCAGCAAGTGAATTACATGAATATTTTCGTTATTAGTTATACTACCATTTAAGCAAAACGTTACGTAAATTTAACATAAACGAAGAACATATTTTATATAACGTCTCGCTAACGTTTCGCTTTTGCAAAACAACGTAACGTAACGTAACTACAGTTTGTTATTTTTTTTTTTTTGCATTTTACTTAAAAACTTAATATAAAACAAAAATTTTAAAGTATAAAAAACATGAACAACTCTGACAACCTACAGATGCAAACAGTTGAGAGGGTGCGAATTTGTTGGTAAATACGTGAACTAAAATCACTATCAAAATTTAATTTCCCAGATTAATTCATTTAAATTTTCCACAAATACTCTTAACATTAATAATATTATTTTAAAATCAGCTTTTAATAACAATAATAATTTCAATTTTATTCATATTAATCCTGGAAGTCTTAAACCAAATCTAAATGAAATTCGTTCTGTTATCAATAATTTAAACCTACATGCACTTGCTATTGCTGAATCTTGGTTTAATGAGAGTATTAATGATCGTTTAATTGCAATTAATGGACTTAATTTATTCAGACATGATCGTGTTGGAAAACGTGGTGGGGGTGTTGCTATTTATTTACTTAATGTATGCAAAAGCAGATCAAATAGTATTGTTGAATATTTATTCATTGAAATCATTAATAATAATAATGAGAAATTGTGTTTTGGAGTCGTTTACAATCCTCCCAATACTAAAAATTCTGATAATTTGAAGCGTGTTTTTTCTGATTTATCAATTAGATATCCTCATTTAATTATTGTTGGAGATTTTAATATTAATCTTCTTTCTAAATTAAAAAAAAACAATTAGTTTTATAAATTTTTTGTCATCAATTTCCTTAAATATCTGTCCTGAAGAACCAACTAATTTTGTTGACGGATGTAATCCAAGTTTAATTGACCTGTCAATTGTCAAAAATCGTAACTTAGATAAAAGTTTTTTCCCAACTTTACGACACATGATTTATTATTTGGTTCTTATTCAATCAACATGTCTTCTTTTGTTAATAATAGTTTTAAATTTTATCTTAATTTCAAAAATATTAATTTAGATAATTTATTACTTTGTGCTTCAAAATGTGATTTTGATAAAATTTATTGTCTTTCTAATATTGATGACCAAGTTCAAGTTTTGACCGATGAATTAAAAAAATTAATGAATATTTTTGCTCCTTTGAGGAAAATTAAAATCAAGAAAAACACTGCTGCACCTTGGATGAACGGTTCACTAATAAATTTGATTAATCGTAAAATTTTTTACTATTCATCGTTTAAATCTGAAGTGAACATTCACCTTAAAAACAATCATCTCATAATGTTTAAAAAACTTCGTAACAAATGTACTAATCTTAGAAAATATCTTCAACGTGAATGGTTTAATTCTAAATTTGATCCAGACCTTCCTTCTAAGACATTATAGAATAATTTGAAAAATAATGGTGTTACTAAAGATTCTAATAATGTTATTACCAGTTTTTCGGCTGAAGAATTCAATAACTATTTTTCAAATTCATTTTCTAAAAAAACTGCACATCTGGTAACTTTTGATAATGATTGTGATGAAGCTGGTTGTTTTGAATTCTCTACTATCACTGATATTGATGTCGATTTTTATCTTAGTTCTATTAAAACTAATGCTTGTGGTGTTGATGAGATTCCAATATTTTTCATAAAAATGCTTGGTTGTTTCATTATCCCATTTATCACTTATATTGTCAATAACTGTATTACACAGGCTTATTTCCCTGAGCATTGGAAATGTAGTATTATAAAACCTATCCCAAAAAAATCAAATCCAACTAATCTAGAAGACTTCGGGCCAATTAGCATTTTACCATCATTATCAAAAGTTTTGGATAAAGTATTGAAAAACCAAATTCAAAGTTATGTTGATAATAATTATCTTCTCTATGAATTTCAATCTGGGCTTAGAAAGAACTCAGTACTAATTCAGCAATGCTTAAAGTTATTCATGATCTTTGCCTTACCTTTGAAGAGAATAAAGTGTCAATAATTTGTTTCCTTGACTTCAAAAAAGCTTTTGATCTTGTTGATCATATGTCTCTTTTGTTGAAACTAAGAAATAAATTCAAATTCTCTATCAGATCTTGTAACTTTATTAAATCGTTTTTATCTAATCGCAAACAAGTTTCTATTAATAATATTTTATCACATCAAGTTGAGATTAGCTCTGGTACTCCTCATGGTGGCATTTTATCTGCTTTATTATTCACTATTTTTATTAATGACCTTCCTGATTGTGTTGACATCAATACCCATCTTTATGCAGATGACTCTCAGATTTATTGTTCTTTTCCGTTTGATCAATTTAATATATGTGTTGATAAAATGAATGCTTCTCTTTCTTCTATTTCTGATTGGGCAAATTTGAATCATGTTTCTGTTAACCCAATAAAATCACATGCTATGATTATTAGCAGAAAGAAAATTAATAATCCTCCTCCCATTTTATTTGATGGTAATGTCATTAATTATGTTGAAAAAACAAAATCATTAGGTTTAATTCTCAATTATGATCTCACTTTTGATGATCATGTTATTAAAATTTGTGGTGAAGTTAACAGTTGCTTAGGGATGCTTTATCAATCAGTTAGTTTCACACCTGTCAATTTACGTTTGAAACTTGTTAGAGCTTTAATAATACCTAAATTACTATATTGCTCAAATATTTTTTCATAATTGTTCAAGAAAAAGTTGGGATTTACTAAATGTAACATTTAACAACTGCGCAAGATATATATTTAATCGAAACAGATTTGGTTCAATTTCTACCTTTTCTTTTCAAATTTTAAATTGTTCTCTTGAAAATTATCTTCAATATCGTACTTGTCTATTTTTGCATAATTTAATAAAATATAAATGTCCAGACTATCTTTATGAACTTCTCATTTTTCCAAGATTTTAACGAAATAAGTTACTGAAACTTCCAAACAGTTGCCTTTCTTCACAATTTAGATCATCGTTCTTTGTTGAGAGTATTGGATTGTGGAATAATCTTGAAGCAGGCATTAGAATTCTTGAATCAACTTATGACTCTTCAAGAGGAAATGCTTGCTTCATTTCTCCTCATGTTTGTAATATATTTTTTGGAAGGCCTTAAAAATATGTAAAAAGTATTTGTAAATTATATGTATAGGAATATTAAGTTACCGTTTAAATATGTAGGTGAATAAGTTATGATAACGAGTACATTAGTTTTTGAGTTTCAGTCGCTCTTAGGAATTTAATATAATAACAGATAAATAATTAAAATTGTCTTGGTCAAATGTGAGTTTTATTTAATAAAATCAAAAATATAAAAGTGGCGACGAAAGATGGGATGATCTGCGTTTAAAAAATTTTTAAATTCATGTGAAAGCACAATATTTATTAAACAAAAAAATGTATATATCATACAAAAAAAAATTACTGTTTGTGTTGCTGTTTTGTGTAATACGTTGAAAGTCTACAAAAAAGTTTTGAAAAAAATTATGAATAGTGTAAAATCAAAATTACAATTTGTTATATTATTGTGAACTAATAAATATATGACGCTCAATAGTTTAGTGTATAAATTATAAATATCAAACATTCAACAACAATATATAAATTTATATACCAAACGTAAGCTTAAGTAAGTCAGTAACAGTAAGTCTATAACAGTAAGTCAAAATTTTTGGTTTTTTTCTCTCGTCACCTTAATTAAATTTATAATAAAACATGGTTGGGAAACTGGAGCAGTTTGTTGAGGGGACCAGTTGGTTAGCGTATGAGGATCGTCTGAACCAATATTTTATTGCAAACCAAGTGGACGATACAAAAAAATTGGCAACGTTCATTACAGTAATTGGTGCTGGTTTGTATGAAACGTTAATGAAGTTAACGGTTCCAAAATTGCCATCTGAAAAAACTTATGAAGAATGCATATCATTATTAAAATCTTTTTTCTCAAAAAAGCGAAACATCCGAACTGAGCGCGCAAGATTTCATAAAGCTGTACAAGAAAATGGAGAAAGCATATCTGAATTTATTTTACGTTTAAAATCGATGGCATCGTCATGTGATTTTGGGGCATTTTTAAACAAAAAAGATGCAAAATTTTTGGAATTAAAAGAAACTATTATTGAAGAAGCGTTGTTGGATCGCTTTGTAGTAGGTGTTCGTGACGAGCGTATTTTTCAAGCACTGCTAAACACAAAATCAGAAGATGACAGTTTTGGAGCAGCATGTGATTTAGCGCTAAATTTGGAAATGGCGTTCGATGAAAGTAAACCATCAGTTAGTTCTATTGCAAAAATATCAGAGGTCAAACAAAATGTGAGTCATTATCGACGTGGAAGGTCACCTAGTAAATACGGTTGGCATAGAAATAATTATCAAGGAAGATCTAGAAGTCCAAGTCCAAGATATAATAGATATAAGCAATTTAGAAATTATAATTGGAATCAGTCAAATGTGAGTCGATGTAAGAAATGTGGTTCAACCGGCAGACATAAGGAAGAAAACTGTCCTGCACAGCATTGGAGATGTTACACTTGTGACAAGTTAGGACATACCTCTACTGTTTGTTATAATAACACCGAAAGTCAACATTTGAAGGGCATAAATAACGTTTCATCGACAAATAAACCAGTCTTAATCAATTTTATTGTTGATGGCAAAAATACTATTTTCGAAATTGATACGGGAGCAACAACAACTGTTATGTCAAAAGATGAGTATTGTAGTAGATTTAATAATCTTGATCTTAAAAATAATGTTCAAAAATTGTATAATGTTTCAGGAGAAAATATAAATGTATTGGGATCAGTTACAGTTCGAGTACAAGGTTGTCATGAAGAAAACGAGTACATTTTGGAGATAATAATAATCGATACAAAAAAACCATATACCGCACTTATTGGACGTGATTGGCTCGATATTTTTTGGCCAAATTGGAGAAACATATTTTTGCCTGGATCTATAAGTATAGTGAGTAATAAAGAGTTATCGGATAAAAATTTATTAATTAGTGATATTAAATTAAATTTCCCAAAAATTTTGAATGAAAGTTTAGCTTGTCCAATCGAGGGATACGTTGCGGATATTGTGTTATCGGAGGAGGCTACTCCTATTTTTCATGCGGCATATTCAGTAGCTTATCGTCTCAAAGATAGTGTTAACAATGAACTTGATCGTCTAGTTAAGGAAAATATTTTAAAACCGGTTCGTCATAGCAGGTACGCAAGCCCAATTGTGGTAGTCTGCAAAAAAGATAGTGAAGTGCGTTTGTGTATTGACTGCAAAGTTACCATAAATAGATATGTATTTAACGGAACATTACCCATTACCAAAGATCGAGGACATTTTTTCCAGTTTAAGTGGTTGTTCTTTTTTTTGTGTCATTGATTTGACTGGAGCTTACCAGCAACTGTCGTTAAGCGAAAAATCTCAAGAATATTTAACAATTAACACTCATAAAGGCCTATTTAGGTACACCAGACTCCCTTTTGGAGTATCATCAGCACCTTCAATATTCCAAAGCATAATTGATCAAATTCTTGGTAACATGGAAAAAGTAAAATGTTATCTGGATGACATTCTCATAGGTGGAAATTCCTTGGTTGAATGTAGAGAAAATTTGTTCGCCGTTCTTAAAAAACTTAATGATCACAATGTTCGAATAAATTTGTCTAAGTGTAAATTTTTAGAAACAAGCGTTAAATATCTTGGTCATATAATCTCGAGTGATGGTATTCAACCAGACGGAACAAAAGTTGAGGCTTTAGTTAATGCACCTGAACCTAAAAATCTACAACAGCTTCAATCATTTTTAGGGCTCATTAACTACTATGGAAGATTTTTACCTAATTTGTCAGCAAAGTTATACCCACTTGATCAACTTCTTCATCGTGATGTTCCTTTTTTGTGGTCTACAGAATGTCAAAAAGTATTCGAGGAAGCAAAAAAACTAATTTTGTCAAATAATATATTGGAACTATACGATCCTGCAAAACCAATTGTCTTAACTACAGATGCTAGTCCTTATGGTGTGGGCTGTGTGCTATCACACATTGTCAATGGATCAGAGAAGCTGGTGATGTTTGCCTCAAGTACCCTATCTGCTGCTGAAAGAAATTACTCACAGCTGCATCGAGAGGCGCTGGCGGTGGTATTCGGAGTAAAAAGATTCGAAAAATATTTATTAGGTAAAGAATTTTTGATATGTACGGATCATCAAAGTTTGCAGGAAATTTTTAACCCTAAAAAAGGTACCCCCGCTGTTGCTATAGCTAGATTACAGAGGTGGGCTGTTTACCTGTCGATGTTCAAATATAATATAAAATTTAAGCCAGCAAGAAAAGTTGCAAATGCGGATGCCTTATCCCGCTTACCATTAAATGTCAATACAGATATAGAAGATGTGCGAATATGTTATTTTAATAATTCAAATGATTTTCCCTTATGTTTTGAAGAAATAAAAAGTCAAACCAAAATTGACACCATTTTATCTGAAATTTATGAATATATTTTAAATGGATGGCCTGAAACAATTTCAGATTATGTCAAGGTTTATTTTTCGAAACGATTAAGTTTAAGTATAGAAAATGCATGTATTTTTTATCGAGATCGCATTGTTATTCCCAACTCACTAAAACCAAAATGTCTTACGCTATTGCATCAAAACCATGCAGGAATGGTAAAAATGAAAATACTTGCTAGGTCATATATTTGGTGGGATGGAATTGATGATAATATCGAATCATATGTAAACTCTTGTCTTGTCTGTCAACAGTCACTAAATAAACCAAAAGAAGTGGTGCTTTCAAAATGGGCAGCAAGTTTATCTCCAATGGAACGTGTCCATCTGGATTTTTTTTATTTCGCTGGCAGAACTTTTTTATTGTTTGTCGACTCTTTTTCAAAATATATTGATGTCGTACCAATGAGTTCTACAAATGCGTGTTCATTAATTGAAAAATTAATGATAATTTTTTCATGTTTAGGTCTATGTGAGGAATTGGTTACTGATAATGGTCCTCCGTTCACAAGTTTTGAATTTAAAAAATTCTGCGATGGTCATAACATTAAGTTAACACACTCACCGCCGTACCACCCGCAATCGAATGGGCAAGCTGAACGATGCGTTCAAACCGTAAAAAAGGTTTTATATAAATTTTTGATTGGTCCAGAGAGAAATATGTCAATTCAGTCTCGTATTAGTAAGTTTTTGTTTATAAATAGAAATACTCCAAGCATGACAACCAAGAAGTCTCCTACTGAAATGGTGTTCTCTTATAAGCCAAAAACCCTTTTAGACCTCTTAAAAAATTCAAAAATTATTAATGAAAATACTATTGAAAAAGTTGAAAGTCAAAGTCAACCAAATATGTCAAAAAAAAGTGTTAGATTCAATGTCGAAAATAAATCATCATGTAATAACGCGTTCAAGCCTGGTGATAAGGTTCTTTACCGAAATCATTTTAGATCGCATCTAAATTGGTTACCAGCTAGAGTGTTAGAGTGTATCAGTCCACTAACATATTTGATTAACGTTCAAAATTTTGTAAGATATGTTCATCAAAATCAAATAAAATATAGTAATTTAAATGAAACGGAACACCCGGGTATGAAAATTCCGTTAATAGAATCGGACGAATTTAATTTTTCAAATAAGTCCGCTAACAATGATTTTTCGGGAACTAAAAAGAGGTCTAGATCTGTTGCAGAGTCTCCTGAATTTATAATAAGACGGTCAAAAAGAGTTAGGAGAGAACCCCAAAGATTACGATATAATAGTCTTTAATATTGTTTAATATTGTAATAGAGTTATAAGTTAGGTTGGTAGCTGTGTATGTGTTTAGAATAGAATTATGTTTAGGTAAGATTAGCATAGTACCGGTACTAGTTATAAGCATTTAATATATTTGAGAAATTTTTGCTACTTTTCATTTTGGAAAAGTATTTTTTTTTAATAACGTTTTTGCAATATGCATTTTTTTTGTATCTTCTTAAATTCTGCAGATTAATTTAATGAAACTTAGATTTATTTAATGAAAACTTATATTTAATTAATAGAAACTTATATTTAAACGGGGGAGAGTTGTAATATATTTTTTGGAAGGCCTTAAAAATATGTAAAAAGTATTTGTAAATTATATGTATAGGAATATTAAGTTACCGTTTAAATATGTAGGTGAATAAGTTATGATAACGAGTACATTAGTTTTTGAGTTTCAGTCGCTCTTAGGAATTTAATATAATAACAGATAAATAATTAAAATTGTCTTGGTCAAGTGTGAGTTTTATTTAATAAAATCAAAAATATAAAAATGTTAAGGGTTTGGTCATTGCACAGAAGTGATAATCAATAAGTTTAGGCTTTTTGAACTCAAATTGCTATTTATTAAAGAAAGCAGTTCATTAATGTCACCAGATTGATTTTGTAACCTTTTCAATAATTCTTTATTTTCACAATTACTTAATTCTATTTTTTTTTTATTAATCTTTAATCAATGAATAATTAATATTATAATCTTAAACTCTGTTCACGATAAACTTAGGCTTAAAAAGGAATTCCTTATGTGAAACTACATTGTATAAATAAATAAATAAATAAAACGCAAATACAGATTTTCAAAACCAACAATTAGATTTTAGTTTTTTAAATTTTGATATGTATATTTATTTGAGTGTATTGTGGCAAATAAAACACATCTAATAAATACTTCTTTTTAATTAAATAGTTATCTAGCTTGGTGTTCATCATCGTTTTCGAATAAAACAAGTTGTTTTTTATTCAAAAAACATTCAATTTTAAAACAAAATGAACTAATTCCATATCCATTGTACATTCGATTTGATATACTAAGCTTGGTACCCAATTACTAATCCAGATAAATAGAGCATAACAAAAATATAATGTCTAGTTTCTAGCATTTTAATGTAGATGGCAATCATAAAAGCTTCATATGTATTTAGCAAAGACTCGAACAAATTATAAGTATTTCAGTTTGAAAAACATAAATGGTATAATATGGTATAATATTTAAAACAATAACCAAAATATAAAATAATCATCGACCTTTTCTTTACTCAATTTTAAGCATAAATTCTTCAGCACGTAATGCTAATTCACGTATATTTCGTAAACATGCTGCTGAAGCTTCTTGAAGCTCACGATCTCGTGATCCAACTGTTTCCAATAGAAACGGAACAACTCCAGCTTGATGCATTGTTATACAATTTTGTGGATCTTCTGATAACCGTTGTAATGCCATTGCAGTTGTACGATGCACTTTGGGATCATTACTAACTAAATATCCAACAATTGGTGTAACCGTACGAAGTCGGCCTAATTCTTGTGTATTCGTTCCATGAGGTGCACAGCTTGCAATTGCCGCAGCTAAGTTTTCCCTCAACAAATCATCAGTTGTATGGACCAAAGCAGCTAACATCAAAATAACTTTATGATCAGTTAAAACCGCTAAATTTTCTCTATCTTTTGCGATTGTAGCAATCGCTGCACAAACCGCCGATAATACTAAATTATCTTTAGATTTTAACAATCCGACCACTAACTCCAGTGCACCAACAAAACTGCGAACCAACTCTCCAGATTCGTTGGCGTTTTCAATGCATGGACAAAGTGCCCATGCTGCATAGGCTTGAACCCTTGGTTTAGGATTTTTTAAAAGTGACCAAACCAAACGAACCGCATCTAATTCTTCCAAAGCTAACATACTTTCTCGTTCCTGTGCACATTCCTTAATTGCTTTTGATAAATTTTCTAGAAGTGGAGCATGAGTTCCATTCAATAGATTTACAAGTGATGGTAGTCCTCCAGCATTTCTTAAAGCATCTCGATTATTTGGAAATTTAACACATTCAGCTATCGCACCAACAACATTCGTGAGAACATCATCGTTTTCATCGTTTAACAGTTGAACAAGAACTTGAACTGTTTTAAGCTGAAAAATGAACGTTTTTACAATTAAATTGATTTACAATAAAATCAAACATTACTTACGTTATCGAATTTTTTAACATTCGCTTCAGTTTGTGCGCATTTCCAAATGGCACCTGTTGCTGCCGCTAAAAGTGGTTTATTTTCACGAATTGCTTTATCCTTAGCTATGGCAACAAGTGGTTCAAGACCACCTGCTTCTCGTACCATATCTCTTGCTGTGCTATCACTTGCACATTTAAAAATAGCTGAACTACATTGCATTTTCAAATCCAAGTTTGGGGAATTTAGGTGTTGAACGATGTCGGTTATCATTCCTTCTGTGGTTATTGCTAGTTGATAATTGCCCTGAAACATATAAGATTCATATACAGTGAAAACATGTGTTTGAAATAATACCTGCGATGAACATTGTTGTATGGTTCCCATTATTGGAACGACAACATCGATGTGAATACTTTTCAACAATCTTCCCATTAGCGGTACCAATCCGCTCTTCCTCATAACATCTTTGTTATGGCGGGATTCCGACAACGACCATAAAGCTTTCGCTCCAGCTCTAGACATATCCAATAACTCACGTTCATCATCAGTTAAAAGCTCACGTTCTGTGGTCAAACAACTAAAACACAAAAACAAATATATTTAAATATTTATATAAATATATGAACCGAATTCCTCACTGTATGTGAACATCCAATAAATCAACTAGCTTTGGTATTCCGCCATGTTTTCGTACTAGTTTCCTAGCTAGTCTTACCCTTCCTACATTTGCAATTGTTTCAGCAGCTTTTGTTTTGAGGTCCATGGCAGGTTCTGATAAAATATTCACCAACAACGGAATCCCTCCTAAATCTACAATCGTTTTACGAATATCAATATTCAATGATATTTCTGCTAGCACCGATAACGATCCTAAACGACATTGTAGATCATTGCTTTCTAATAGATTTACTAACACTTCCAGTCCACCAATATCCTGAATTGCAAGCTGATTGATTTGTGTAGTTAGGTCATGATCCTTCAAACAACATAAAGCTACAATTGTGGCAGTTTGATTACCAGCCTTGATGTATTTCACTAACTTTTGAATATGCCAATATTCGGAGGGTATGTCAGAAGCACGTGATGTATCCCGCCAACGATCTTCTTCGTCCGAAGAAGATAACACTTCAGTTGAATCAGAATCTTCACTTTCACTATTAACTTGTGCTTGCAAAAATTTTCGTGGACATCGTTGAGGTGGTTTTGATGAACGATTGGTTGATGTTGCCCGAGAAGACATTGTTTGTGTTGATTTTTATTTTCGATTTAATTATAAAAATGTGTAGACAAAAATATGTATTAAGATTTGAGTAAATAATGATTTGTTTTGAAAAGGAAAACAAATTTTATATTGGTTGCTATGGGTTTGTAATTATTTGTTTATTTAAAAATATAATGAAATGTTTACATATCGCAAAGTTTTATGGAAAAATAAAATATAACGGTGCTGTTTGTTTACACTGGGCATATTGGAAACAAGACAAAAGTTAGGTTTTAGTGATAACCAAATGGATTCTTTTATTTAGAGCGGAAATGCAGCTTTCAGAATTAAATGGTGCAGTTTAGGGTTTGAAATGGAATACAACTAAGAGGACATATTCTTTAAAACTCAATGTCCCTGTGTATCTTCTTCTCTAATTGTGTCTCATTCTCTAATTGACCGGTTGACTAAGTGAAAGGTTTCGGTTGTTAGGTAGAATGAACTATATACACATTCACACTGTTCTATAATTATCACTGGGGTCGATTTATTTGATAGAAAAAAGTATGCATCAAGCAGACAACCAAGGTTGATGATCCATTGAAACAGGAACTATGCGATGTGGTTTGTAGTTGGTGCTTGAGATCCCTCAAACCTAAGTAAAGAAGACTAAAATAAATGGCCTGCCCACTTCTTCAATTGCACCTTCACATTAGCTCTGCAGGACGATCAACCCACAGATTGCAGCTTGTTCAACTGGACTGACGACAGGTTCGCTCAAATGCGTTATCCAAAAATGGGAACAAGAACAAAAGAGACAACGATGGAGAAAGTGGAAGTGTCTAATGCTTTCTTAAAAGTTTCAAAGCAACCTCTTCATCTTATATCTAAAAACAATCGATATTGAGAAAGTCTCTGAAGATCTTAAAATGGTGTAGGACAGGACACAGTCTGATACAGATATCACAACCTTAACAATATAGGTCTTGCTGCCTTTGATAGAAAATCTCGGTCCAACTCAGAAAAATAATACAACACATTATCTGTAACTGATCTGATATTGCATTGTGCAGATACATCAATCTCGATAAAGGGAGACTAACACTTACTCTACCGCAAAACATTTGTCCAATCGAACTCATTTATTTTGCTAAGGGGTTCAAATTCGACCACATTTTACATCCTATACAAGGACATCAACTTCATTTGTCATATAACAACATCATGGTTAAGCACAATAGATCATTAGATTTCAGTGCTACTTGAACGAGCTAACTGATCAGCACAGCTTCAATACCCTCCCTATAAAAACAAATGAAAATTTAGTGGAACTGAATAAAAAGTTGGCCAGAGAGTCTCAAACCCACCAGAACAACGCAACTAAGCACTTGTAGTGATGTAATGTGATGACTGATGACGAACCCCTAAGTTCCTCAAAACAGGGTATTACGAAATTTGCTTTAAGCAATGTTTCGTTGTGTTAGAGTGTGACAAGACAAACATGCAATCTGGCTTTTGATAGTACTACCAAAATTTGAAATAGATTGTCTTCCGCCAAGTTCAAGCTTGTGCAGAGAACCGACAATTACATCTCCACAAGTGAGATTTCCGTGTTTTATATTTTTACCAGACACCTGATGGCCATGTAAAGGCAGAGTTTTGAAAAAACTATACGACGCTTCAATAACGACGTCCATAATCTGTGATTGTTGGTCAGGAGGTGAAAGGTTAGAAGTTACGTTAATGTTTAGGTTCAGTAAAACTCACCATTTAGTAGCTTTTACTCTAACTGAAGTTTTAATTATTTTCCTTATAATTTTTTTCAACCTATCAGTCCCCATTAGGTGCTTACTATAAACCTCACCATTTGACGTCACTCTTTTTTGTATTTCAATAAAAGACTAAAATCCCTGTCATGAACATGTGTTTCAAATTCCAAATTTGTTACAAATGTAACAAATGTGTTACATTTGTAACAAATGTGTTACAAATTCCAAGAAGAAAGGTCGACCAAACAAAAATATTAAATGAAATACATGCAAAAGAGTTTTCTTTATAAAGAATTTTGATTTACACTGGAATATTCTCGATATAAATTAAAATTGTATTTAAGGTAGTCTTTTAGCAGAACAACAGAGAGTTTAAATTGAAACGCGATAGTGTAAACAATTCAAGTTGGAATGCGATAGTATTAACAGAAATGATTAAACGTAAACGTAAAAATCATGTAAATAGAAATATTTTGGACAATTAACCGTTGTTGCTTCTGAAGCTATTGAAAAATTATTCTAGATATGAATATTGCCTTCCTGTTATTGTGAAACAGTAAAGTAATGACGGCCTTATAAAGTCTGATATTTTTGCTTTCTCTAATCAGTCGAAATAATCGAAACCATACGGAGATTTAAGAATAATATTTTTCGAATTGAAAGTAAAGCCTATTCGAAGAAAGATAAAAGGCGTGACATTGGTGACATAGACGGATTAATAAAGTGTAAATAATGGTTTTATTTAGGGTACAACCAACAACAAATAATAAATTAAAACGGTACCACATCTATTGGAATCTTCAAGATTTATTTCGAGACAGTAACAAATCAGAATATTTGGAACGTTGAAAATATTTCTGCATTGAAAGTTGCGCTCATGGGGATACAGCTGCAGCCTTACAGCTGGATAACCACGGCAAAATTTATTCAGAAGTGATAAACGACTTAGAACGAAACTTAAAACAGTTATGTAGAATTTTAATTTCTGTTGTTTTACTTATTTGTTTGAAAAAATCGAAATTGAAATCAAACATGTTAAATTTGTTAATAAATGGGAGGGGCTTAATTTTAACCTTTGTATTGAGACATGTCGTTTAAGTAATATGACATAGTTCACAGTTTCAAGTTTTCGAGTTTGACATTTAATATAGATTTGCGTTATTGTTTTAAGAATAAATCAATTCTTGATGAGTAGTGTTCTTCCAAATTAAACAAAATTTTAATTATTTAGTTTGATTTATTTAGTTTATTGATAATAATTATTAATATAAAATTGTTTGTTTTTTGTATTGTATTGTTTTTAAATTAATTTTTATTATTTAATTTCATAATATATAAAATTGATTTAATCTTAATTTTAATTAATATTTTAACATAGATTTGTAATTATTATAATAATATTATATTTTCTACAAATTCGTTTGTCAATTACCTACAAAATATATCCATAAAAATCACGTTAACATTTCATAAGGTAATCGATTGATTTCAATGTAAAACAGCCTTAACCGTTGATCATAATATAATATTTTAATTGTATATAAATGTATTTCGGTTTTATTAGGAAGTTTAATTTAAAATTTATATTGTATAAGATAAGATTTTAAAAATTATTCTATGTTTAAATAGTATTGTTTATAGTATTTTTTTTGTTGTGTATATAATTAGATTCTCAGTAAAAAATAATTCTAAAACTCTACATTTCAGTCAATTCTTTAACGCGGGGTTTCCGATTGGCTACGGATAGTTTATGTATATAAGATATAATATATAATTAAGGCTATATATAAAATATTATATTTAGGTTTTATTTTTTGTTGTTTGCAACTGTGATTTGGTTTTGAATGGTGAAAGTAAGTAACAATTACATTTATATTATTAATTTACTTTAAAGTATTTTAAATGATTTGTATTAATACATATTTTTATTTCAATTAAAGCTCTTCGGTTTAGTTGTTGAATTGCTATCTGGACAAATATTAGTTTGATTTGTTTAAAATTTTTATAGCTCATTCAACTGAAATTAACTAACAAAACACCGAATGAAAACAAAGTTTAATAGATAATTTTTAATTTCACAGACTAAATAATCTTAAAACATCATTTAAAAATAAATTGCTTGAGTATAAATATTGTTGGTCGTTTTTTTACTTACGAAAAATGGATATTTTAATTTTTATATGTTAGAGATCGTTGATATTAATCCAACGATATTTTTATTCAGATCGATTGTATAAGACCAACAACCCTCCTCCCTTTAAAACACTTTGTTTTCTTTAATAAAAACGGTTGATCATAAAAGCCCAAATTTTTGTTTATAACATTTTGGTTATACATATGCTATGCTAAGCAGTGCTATGATCACATAATGCAATAGTTAAAATAACTATGTCAATTCTATAACGGGGAAATTCACCTTATATGAGAAAAACTTGCCCAAATTGGATTTCAGTCATCGAAATCTATCACAAAAAAATCTATGCGCACGAGGCAAAAAGTTTGGTCACTTAGAATGAAAACTAAAGGTCTGTATATCTAACAAGAAAGAATCTCAACAAAAAAGTATCGAAAGAAAAATTGACGAATTTGATTCGTAAAGTGATACAACCAGAAAAATGATATAAAGCTTCAAACAATAACTTTAGACTGCGTTAAGCTAGAAACACAACACGGGCGAAATCGTCCGACGACGGCGTTAGTAACATTAGAATACACAGGATACATACATTTCAAACACAACTACAGCGATAAACGAAAAAGTTTTTTGCGTCGGAGAAAATTTAGATTCTATTTCTAACTTATCGTCGGCGATGATTATTGCCAGATATCAATTTCATTTTTATTTGGCTGCAAGGGTAATTTTTAATGTTATTGTGACAGTGCCGCCAACTGAAAAATATGATTTTCTGATGTTTTTCGCGTTTCTGAGGTTGTAATCGTTTTGTTTTGAGTTGTCATCTGAATTTTCAGTTTATGTTCAAAGTTCGGTTTTATTCATTTATATATTTTCATAATTTGTATTTTATTTTTAAAATTAGTTATTAGTAGAAAAATTATTATTATTTATTTATTAGTAAAAATTAGTTATTTTTGAAATTGAATTTTGTGGAATTCATTTTGAAAAAGAACAAAGTATTTTAGTTTATGCAATTTTATTTTTGATAGCTTTTTACGCTGGTCGCTGACGCCTTTGTTGTGGTTACAACAGCAAAATTGTAGACGTTTTTTCTATCGTCCGACGTTATCGTCCGTGTTGTGTTTCTACCTTTATTGTTGTGAGTAAATGTAGAGTAGACACCATTTTTAAATGAGGGCGGCTACAATGACATTGTCATCATCGAATAAGAAAACTATAATACCCAGCAAAATTCTGCTAACAAATAATACATCAAATTAAATAGCAGTTTGAACAAACAGCAAAAGCCAAAAAGCAATGAAAAGAGGTTCATAATGAAGTCAATACGAAAAACATGGGTGAGGTGATCCCACATCCCACGTATATTTGAAAAACTCAATTTGTACAGTCAATGCGCAGTTGAAGTAACCCGTACGATAAAGGAGACACTACTCCCAAAATCGATCATAGTTGGATTATTTCTTACACTTCATTACTGTCAGTAAAGCACACTTACTTACATTATCAATCAAATCAATTTCAAAATCAAAGCCCAATATGGCGATTGAGGTTCGTGAGTTTTTAGTGCGATCACCAAAGCTTTCCAAATTGACAGGTAAAACAACCGTAAAAAGTTGTGAACAGTAATTGGAGAGAAATTTTACATATTTATAATTTTGAAACCTTTTTATTTGTTGACAGCAGTTTATAAACTTTTTTTTGTTTTTGTGTATTTTTGTCAAAATTGAATAAATTAATATAAAGCAAAATAGTCTAAAACAAATTAAATGTATTGGAGCTTTTGTACGCCATCTCTGAAATATAAAATCAAACACCATACTTTAACAATTTTTGCAAGAGGAACTCCGTAACCAAAGAGTTGAAAATAAAGCGCAATGTTTTATTTTTGATTTTATGACGTTACAATAGTATGAACAATTCACTACACTTTATCTCCATATTCATTTCATTTTGCCTAACAGATTTCCACGTTATCAAAAACCCCACTAAAAGCTTATATATACCAAGTTTTATGTAACATGAAATGAAAAGACTTACAGTGAAGTTTAAAACACACCAGTTGTTTGACAGATTTAAAAGATTTCAGAACTGGGGAAAAAACCATAGTAAAAGTCTATATAGCAAGTTTTATTAAGTTTTCAGTTAAATTATAAGGTATTTGGGAATTTTGTCCTCCTTTGTCCATTATTACCGAAAAACCTTAAAAACTACACACTGGCAGGAATTTAGGGATAGATCCTCTAAGGCATATCCCTACAGAGATATCCAGAGCTCCCTTACAGTGTATTTTTCAATTTTTTTTGGACAAAATTGTCAGCGAAAATCTACAAAATAAGCAAGGGATTAACTTTAGCTTTCTAAAATCCGCAGAAATGAGTTGTAACAAATCTTGGTAAATGGCATAAACTGAAAGCTGTGATATCAAAACAAGCACCATACTGAGATTTGAGCAAAATCGAGCAACGGGCTAATGTATGGCAGCATATTTGGTGGATATTTTCGGTTTGTACAGAAACTCCTCCCTCCACTTTATCCAATTTTACCCAAAAACCGTTCACATCTATGGAAAACCACAACAAATGTTAAGTTGCAGATTTAACATTCGAATTCTATATGGCTCATCTTCACTTTGTCCAATTTTGTCGAAAGTACCCGTTCAGAACTGTAGAACACCGCTCTAAAGGTTTATGTGCTCAGTTTCATCAATCTCAAGTGAAAATAATTAGAGTTATTGAAGTTCAACCCAAAATATTTCAAAACTATTGCTTATGCACTGATTTTCTTCAACATCGAGCATAAATTAGCACAACTATGAGGAAAACATTTGATTTTTTTGGTATTTTAAATTTAAAATTGGTTTTATTTATAATTTAATAAAAAAAGTTTGTGGTTGTAAATAAAAACAAATCCAAATGAAAAAAAGAGAAATTGACTAAAACTTACATGCTATCATCCTTTTATGTATCTCTTCATACAATTTTAAGGTTGTGTTCTCTCTATACTTATATATAGTCTAAGTCTAGAATGGCAGCCGTGTTCTTTTTAGGTAAACTTGCTATCCGAACCAAATTTCAAATGTAATGACAAAAAATGAGTTTAATTTGATTTTAAATTTGTTGAATAAATTCATTTAACTGTCTTAAACTCTGGGTATGAATGAAAGCGTATGTTTAATATGTACCATCATTCGATATGGTTAACTTGAAAACGTAACACGTGGACTTTCAACATGCAAAAATTGAAATCGAAATTAAAAAATTTTAATAAACATATTTCTCTTTCATTATCGTCTGACGAATAGATCGGATCTAAAGATTTCTTCAAAAAATACATCAAATATTGAAGGAGTATCAATACCAGCCCTATTGAAAAAATATAGACATAGAACAGAACAATATTTTATTTCAAAGGAAATTGGTGCATATAAACTAAACAAAGTTAATAGGAAACAACCTCAAAGCAAACAACAGCAATACAAGAAGAGAGGATTAACAAGGCATTATTTGTAATACTCTAATTGTTAAGAGATTCCATTCGTGATTTAATCGTGATTTCCGTTTCAAGCTTTTATTGGTGGATATAAACTAAAAATTGGTGCATATAATGGAAATTATAGTGGAAGTTGGTGCATATAAACTAAACAAAGTTAATAGGAAACAACCTCAAAGCAAACAACAGCAATACAAGAAGAGAGGATTAACAAGGCATTATTTGTAAAACTCCTCTAATTGTTAAGAGATTCCATTCGTGATTCAATCGTGATTTCCGTTTCAAGCTTTTATTGCAATTGGTACTGTGAATTTTACTAGTTAGTTGTGACTGTGAAAAAATGTTGAGAAAATGAAAAATGATGTGAAATAAAACAGAAAATAACACTTTTTAAATTGCATGGTCCTTCGAGCCGGATATCCAATAGGATTTCCAGTAATATAGAAAATAAAAATTAAATTTATTAATACAATTTGAAGTACAAGCTGATATATCTGAAAAACTTTGTTTGCAAACCAGTCGCGTCTCTGATGCGACACATGGATCAAACATAGTCCATAGTACTTTTAAACTTTTAAAAATAAAAACAAAAATCTAGTTGTTTTTTAGCCTTGCAAACTATTTAATCTGTAATTGCAATAGGTCATTCAGTGAAAAATTGATAACCCAAATCTAACTAATTTCTTAGTCCATTGCAAATTAAGTTTAATATTTTGATTAAATATTTAAAGAAATAAAAATTTTGTACAAGAGCTTACGAGAAATAAATACATTAATGCAAACCATGTGGAAGTCAAATACTCAATTAACAAACGAATATTTAGAACATAAATGTAACTTCTTCAGCATTCAAAATATTATGTTTAAAATTATATTTAAATTTGTTTAATCTAATAACTAGCATTACTTCCTCTCATCGATATACTCATTCTTCGCTCAACTCGAGCAGGATGTGATACCAATGATCCTGGTGGTGGATATCTCCATCGCCTTGGACGTGATAGTAATGTTCCATCCGTTGATGCTCGTCCACGAAATGGAGGTTCAATACCGTTATGACTTGATGATGAACCATTTGATTCTAATTCATCTGATTCATTAAATTCATCTTCGGACCATAACCGACCTAAAATTACAAAATCAAAAATATATACAATTTTTAAAGATTAAGTGGTTTTAGCTTACTTTTCATATTTAATTCTAAGAACGAACAAATTGTGTCTGGACTTAAAACAATATCAGTTCCATTTTGTACATCACTAGTTGAACGTTTTAATTTAGGATATTTACTAAAAACTCGCCAGAATCTATTTACATCGACAAAAACAGCCATCACCTGTTGTAAAAAAGTGAACTCGTGTTAGTTAGTTTGTTTTGTGGAAATTATGTTTATTTTTTACCTGCTCAACACTTTCTCGAACTGAAATTTCATGGAAACAGGCACATGAAATTTCTTTTGATCTTCGTTGTCCTTCTTCTATTGAAACCATACGATCCCCCCATTGATCGATTTTATTCCCTACTAAAATTACTGGTACGTCACTAAGGCCATCCTAAAAGTAAACAAATATATTTTATTAGTGATCATCTGAGTACAAGTTGAGAGTTGGATTTTTGGTATGAAAAACTGATATTTAAAATAATTCAAACAAATTAGTTTTCATCCTGATCAGAAATTTGAGTAAAGTACAAAATACGGTTATGTTAAAGATGTAGATTAATTATTTGTAAAACAATTAAGCTTTAAAATAGTTAACCGCTTCAAAGCGCCTCCTTGCTATGAAGCCCTTATGGAGATAACTATAATTATATAAAAAAGAAGAGAGGAAAGGGACCAGTGCAATGGTGGAGATTCAAGTTTGATATAACTTTGTAAAAGTTCAGAAGTTAAAACTCAATTTTAATAATTTTATAGTGTTCTGTGGTAAATAATGCGACGGTTCCAATTTTCTATTGTGTGATAGGTCTTAGGGTATGGCAAGAACGATATATCAGCATCACTCGGCCTAAGATATACCCAAATGGGGTGCGAAATTCGCTCACTCTGACAAAACAACGGAATAAATTTTGGGATACAGTAAAAACTAGTTTAAATATTATTTCTATCATGACTACGTTTCACTGTTTTCGTTTTAATTTAGCTGATAAAATTAATAGACAAAAAGGTCAGTACAAAAACCAGGACAAACATTCTAATTTGATATTACAATCAATTTAAAAGTCACAATGCAAACAGTTTGTATTTTGCTCGTAACACTTGTGTCATTATTTTTTAATTTCGGGTCATGTGATACGGATTACTGTTCACTGGAATCAGAAAAATGTCTAAAACATATTGGATGTTCAAGGTATGTACCAACATCATCAACCAAAAAAGTTAAAATAAGTGAATTTTCCGAAGAATCAAAAGCAAAACTTATTCACTTTACAAATGAAGTGAGAAATAAAATTGCAAACGCTACCTATTCTAATGGAGTTCGAGGTGCAAATGTTCCACTAACGGTAGGATTTGTTATTAGCTGTGAATGAAAAAAATTAATTTATATTTGTGTTTGTGTTGGTGCGATTTAGGTATGGAGTTCTGAGTTGGATTATTTTGCAAAACGGTTTTTACAATTTTCTGCTGATGAAAATCCTTATCATTATTGTTTTAAACTAGAAAATGTTGGTTACATTCAAGATGTGAGAATCGTAAGTGTTAATTCTACCAACACAAATGGTATTGTAGACGCATTAATTGAACAAGAATCTAATTATGTCCCGTAAGTAGACATTTGAATCAGTTTGGTAAACAGTAATATTATTAATAGTAGAATTTGTTAATTTTAGAGAGAAATCCATTACACAGATTAGACTGTCACATTGGAAATATGTTGGGTGTGCGGTTAAGTTTTATTATGAAGAAAAAATTAAATATTTACCTGAGGTTGTTTGTATGCATGGATACGATGTCGAAGAAAATCGGATAAAAACATATTATGAGGAAGGTGTACCCTGCTCGAAATGTGACAGTGGTCTTGGATGTGATTCGGTGTTTACCAGTTTATGTAAACATTGATGAAAGATGCATTTGTAAATTTTGTTATAAGCAATTGAGTGTATTAGTTTGTTTAGTAAATGTTTTTGATGGTAAATCAAATTATTGATTTTGGAATATTTTTGTTTTAATTTTAAGTTAATATTTTTACTAATTTCAACCGAAAAAATAAGTAACAACTGCATCGAAATTGCGCATTTAAAATAATCTTCATGGGTTTTAAGCTAAAGATTACAGTTAGGACAAAGGTGACATTGATAAAGATTTTTCTTTAAATCTTTCACAATCATTTTAAAAATAAAGCGTCTTAGTTTTGTTTTTATTTTTTAAATCATGTTTACTAAAATATATTTGATTTAGTTTTTGTTTGAATCATGTATTACAGAAAAGCTTCTTATCAATTTGTGACAGATTCTTAAAAAGAAATTGGAACCTAATTTAACATTGTCTAAAGGTTAGGCGGGTAGAATATTAGTAACGATATAAATATCGTATAAATTACGCACTTCGTGTTTGAAATTAAAATGTTTATGCCATATATATGGTTTACCTTGTTTTCTATATGTATTTAAATTTTCATAAGGTAAGTCATAATATGATACTCCCTCATTACTGAATTCATAAGAAGAATGATAACAACTAGGAAGTCTTGAGAGTAGAGATTAAAAAATAGTACAGATTGACAACAACACTACATTAAGACAATATTAGCCGGCTTTGATCAACACCAATACGTCAGTAGCAAAGATGTGGGAATGATTAACATTCCACTCAAGAAAATTATTATAAGTTAAAACCATGATACAGTTTACAGTTCAAGTCAAATCAATTCACAGAGGGATCGCGTCTAGTTCTATACCCAAAAAGAGCCAAACATTACTTTTAATGGTTTTCTGATGTTTTAGAGAATGATCTTTAAATTAATACTAATGCCATAGTTAAAGATTACAAGATTAAAAGCTGATTAAAAGCTGCCTTTTTTTAATCTTGACTATTTTATGGATATAACCCTGAAGTGTGAATCGCATTAGTTCGACTAAGTAAGGTATAAATCTACGGTGTTATTAAGGCGACTAAGGTGGCTGGATATAAATTATCCCCAGACGATGCTCAGTGCGGAGGAACTGCGGTTAATCGAGGTAGGGCTAGTGAATCAGATATAAATAGGATGTGATGGTCACAAGGTCGGTTTTGGGGGTATTCACTTCGAACCTGTTCATGTGGTGGTAGAGTACGACGACGAGCAGATGGTTAAATGGCTCGCATCAGTTGTACCTAAATCGGAAGTCGGTAAGCATGGTCTTGTGACGAAAACGGGATATGACATTCCAATTCCTCACAAAATAACAGTTTTTCTTCCAAGTGATATGAAAGGTAATTCAAACGTTGTGAATGAAATTCGAACCACTGTCCCATATATCCAAAACATACCTTAAAAGAAATTTTCATAGTTGTTTTCGTTTTTTTTCTTTACACATAATTTCTTATACTCGGTCCTTAGTCATCGTCTACTATGGTTTCCGTTAAAAATATTTTTATCCTAAAATAGTTGTGTAATGTTTACTAATGTTATTTCCTATATTTAATTTGTAGTCATTAATCGCTATAAAATTATCAGGAAATGATTGTGTAATGTCATTGATCCATAATCGCGCTATTTACATGTATAATTCTTACAATCGTTTCGTAAACAATGTTTTTTTTAAATCTTTTCCAATTTCTATTACAAACTAGCAGTCCATACTCTTTAGTGGGTACAATAACTAACGATAAAACAAAAATCAAATTTCCCAAGAAACTACCTTATCGATTCGTTATTGTTGAAAAAACAAAATAACGGCGTTAACTGACTATAAATAGAAGATGACAGCTAGCTTGAATCGCTTATTGCTCAGTCGATTAGTGTTTTTGGTTTTTTGACGTTTACTTGAAAAAATAAAACATGGCTATGAATTTTATCTTGATCCCACGGGAATTGAAAAATTAAAAAGAATTCAAGTTAAAACTAACCAAAAAAAATTCTAATAATTCATCCTAAAACTAAAAATATCTAAGAAAATTGAAAATTATATAAATTACTGTCGATCTTGTTTCTTGTTAGAAAAAAGTTTTTGGCTTTGTCAGAACGAGTGAACGTGTCACGATCACATCAAGTTCTGTGATATTCTACGTGTCACTAAACATCAGTTAAATAGAAAACGTGAAGTGTTCATATAAAGTAAACTCAAAAAAATGACTGTTTCTTGGTGTTCGTATGACTGTCGTATTTAATTTATTACGATGAATTATCATAACAAGTTTAATTCTAAAAGTAAGGAATGCAATTGAGATCACCAAAAAAATTTTTAAGATAAAATAGTTAATTATAGTGTTTTTTGTGTTAATATAAATTAAACTCTTTAAATTATTTATTTAATTTATGGACGATAAATGTTAGTTCAATTATAATTCCCCCATTAAGGAATACTAGTAAAAATACATCAATAAAAATTGATAATCATAGTTTGTGCTAAGATCAATTAGGTCTAGAATTTTTTCTTTTAAATGTGTATTTACGGTAAATCTGTATAACCGTAAAATTTGTTTCGTCGTAATAAACAACTATATGTTACAACAACAAGTATCTGAATAATAAAAAGAAAGGTCAAAAGGGACAAGAATTGTGTTTATTTGTTGATGTGTATCGATTACGTGATTAAGCCTATTGTTTCTTTGGAATGATCACGCTTGGCATTGACAAAGTCCAAGGTATTCCGCAGACTCAACAATTACCAGTTCTCATCGAAGGCGACAACTTTACTAATTTGTGACGACGAAGGGTGGTTCAAGCATCAATTATTTGGATACGCGGGTAGAAGGTGAATCGCTTTGGCTCGGCATTTAAATTATCACGCAAGTCACGTATAAGCAAAACAACGAAACAAATAACAAATATGATTCACATAAAGTTATTTTGTTTTAAGTAAATATTAAGTTTCATAAAAAGTATTAGATTTCATAAATTTGTTTATTTTAAAATCGATCGAATTGTTTTGACTTAACGTGATCAAACTTGATATTTTTGAACACTTACAAACGAGTAATAATAAGTAGTTTTCCAAGAATGGAAAATAATTAAAATAATATAAACACTTCGCAATGTAAACAAAAGAAATAATTAAGAATGCGAAGTGTTGAGTTAAGTAAAGTAGAAATAGATTTTTAGATTTAATCCAACTATTAAATAGTGAAGTAAGAATATTTTAACTTTTTTGTAATCGAATAATAATATTCGACTTTTCGTAAAATTAAGTTTTAATTTAAATTCTTACAAAATTAAATTTCACTCTTTATTTTAAAATAAAGTTTTATAAAATGTAAATTGTTGTTTTTTTATTAAAAACCGCAATTCATAAACATTTTTCGCATGAGCTAAAAGAAATGGACTGAACAGTTGAAGGGGATAGGTGTTGGACGAGGAAGGTTCTACACCATGAGGTGAGTCACTCTATTCCTTTAAATAAGTATGTATGTGTGTGGCTGTGTATATGTGTGTGCGAGTAGATTTAATGTATGACTGAAAATATATATAAACCAGATATTGTTCAGGAACATTTAGAACAATACCAATAAAATTCCATAAACCCTAAAATTTTGTTATCTTACAGAATCATAATTTTTTTTTTTAAAACAAGAATACAGTTAACAATGAACAAACTGGATTAAACAAATAAAATTTTAGTTTTTTTTAACTTACATAAAATTCGTAAAATAAAAATAAAAATTTTTTTTGTATAACAATAGATAAATTACCGTCAATTAGTTCGACGATATGTATGGCTGCGGATTGTTATTTTGCAATTGGGAGTTTATCGTTGCCCGATCGGATTCCACTCGATGGTGATGAAATTCCTTTATGTTTAAAGTGGACATGTGTTCCTCTTTGTAACCACCCACAACTTTGTTGTACTCCAGTCATACAGACCGAATGGTATGTTTTATTGATCTGTATTTTTGTTGGTTGTATTTGCATGACCACAACAAGTATATTATCTCCATCAAGTAACTGGGATCATGATGTAATTCCGTATGCACGTCAGGTTGGATGTATGGCAACGGTGCTCTTTTGTTTGCCTGCATTTGTATTACCGGTACGATTCCATATAGATGAAATATATGATCAACCGTATCAACTACCAAATCGACATCAAGTCGGAAGTTCCTGTATCGTGCTTGTTTTGACCTTATGGATGACGGTGATATCGAAATGGTTAGCGGGAAAAGCCTGCCTTCCAGATTTTGTCAGTTTTTTTTTTGTTTTTTTTTACCAGAAAAACAAATAGATAAATTTAAACGCACCTCCTATAGCTGTATTGTGATGAATCTCCCATATTCTTATATCTATGCATTTTTTTTTAAAAGGCCTATTAGATACTTATGGTATACAAATAGATATGGCAACGGAAACGAACTTGACAATGACATTGATTACTAACTAATTGAAACGAAGATCGACAGTTTAAGCACAAAATTTTTTTTTTTGGTTATTCTTTTTGCTTTGGCTAACTAAATCTATGAGCCAACGTTAAGTAAAAGGAATATTTTATAATGGGGTAATGGGAATGTGCATAGGGGCATGAATGTGTGTATATGGGTGCGTGTGTGAGTACGTGTGGTGTGAGCATGCGGGTGTAAATGAATGAGGTGCGAGAGGGTGTGATTGTTAGATAAAAGTTGGGGTTGGACGTAGTGATCGTGGTTCTTTCACATACGGGGGTCGCCGGAGTCTGTTTCGTTCTTTTGTATTTCTCACTTACACCCAATATTATCTCATGTTACGCGTACATTACAGTTATTTGTGCTGGAGTAGCAGGTATTCTTCTCTCGATCCCAAGGGCTGCCGCTAGCCTGGGGCAAAAAAATAATCTCGCTAGGTACGCGACCTGCTATGCCACTTCGTTGTTAGTCAACGAAGCAGCGCTTCATTACACAAGAAGTGCTGGGCAGACCAGAGAGAAATCTTCCGCTCTTCTTGAAAGACAATATTCCGGCCTCTTCGTCAAGGATTGGCAGTTGCCGTTAATTCGGGATGAGGGCACATGCCAACTCGCGATTGCACTGATTGACGACAGGGCAGAGAGAGCCTTTCATTAGAGTGGGTATACTCTCAACTACCGGTTTGGCAAAGTCGTTGTCCATGAGGCTAGAAAAGCAATGGCTGAAAAATGGAAGAAAAGAGGGCTGATGGCTTCTTGGGGGAATTACTTCAGACACCATCCCTGCCAATGGAGGGAACCGCAAACTTAACAACACTCAGTGAGGTGGTCAATATGGTTGTGGAAGAGGAAGAGTGAGCTGCTGTAGATGATTGCAATAGTATCGAGGACGTGGAGACCCTAGGAGGAGAAGAGGTATTTAATGGTTGAAGGGGCAGAAAACCCGAAAACAGGGTTAGGGGCCTTTCAATCAATGAGACGAAGGTACTATGGAACACTTATACAAACTCACCCAGAGCGTGCATTAAGATTAGGAAAAACATAAATAATATTTGTCTTTCAGATTTTCGTACAAGGAACTTGGTGCCATATCAACTACCATCATACTCGGAGGCATCTGCCACCAGATAGTAGTAGCATAAGCATATTTTCAGGGGATATGATACAGAGGTAAAGGGGTTAGTGGCATGGTGTAGCAAGAAGAAGTGATCCCTAAACATCGGGTGTGATGCAAATGCTCGCAGTGAGACATGCGGAAGTATGGATATAAACCTGAGATGTGAATTTCTGTTAGAATTTTTAATTAAAAAAAACCTTATTGTGTTTATCGTTGAAAACACTCCCACTTTTGTCACAAGGGCAAAACGGGAAGTGTTAGATTCATAGATATGGGGAGTACTGACTTAGAACCCTTCTTGTCAGATCGTAGAATGATTTTGTTTGAACTAGAAAATACAAAAGAAGAATCACTCCCTGGTTCAGAACCTCAGAACACAAAGTGGAATCAATTTGAAGAGAATCTGAAAGAAAGTCTACAGCTACTAATGGTTAAAGAGAATTTAAAAAAATATGCAGCGCTAGAACAACCTGAAGCAGAGGTAAACCTGGCAATGACCAATGCGTTCGAAACCAACTACCCAAATACTAAGGTAAAAGAGTGGCGGAACGCGATATGGTGAAGCAAGGAGTTGTCCAAATTCAGAACAGAAGTACGGAGGCTCTTTAATAGATTAAAACAATCCAAAAACTGGAAAGAGTATGCTAAGGTGCTTACCACCTACAATAAAGAAATCAGGACGGCAAAGAGATGCAGCTTCAGAACCTTTTGTGATAACATCTCTGCAACACCTAAAGGTGCAGGCTGCATGAAACACACTTTCTGGGAGGTATAAGCGCATGTGCAGAAGACGCGAGCAAGAAAAAAAGTAAAAGACCAAGCCGCAGAGGACTGGAGTGGCTTCCTTACTGTTTCGGAAAACCGTATTAAGTATGGAAAAGTGACATTTCAGGACAAGTATTGGGTGTATTTCAGAACTATAGAGAACGGCACAAAGGTTATTTTTGTTCCAAAAGTTGGTAAGAAAGATATCATTCAGCCCATGAGTTTAACAGAATATCTCATAGACCCATCCGTTTAACATCTTTTATGTTAAAAACGATGAAAAAGGTGATCGACAACGAACCAATACCTTGGTAAGATCACCTTTCCATCTTGAGATCTATCCAGGATCTATCCTACCAGAACCCTACCCTGGATCTACCTAGCGGGATCTACTCACTCTCTACGCATGTTGACTATCATAGTCAACATGCGTATAGAACGGGTAGATCAAAGAAAACCGCACTGTTTTGGTTGACGAAAGAATTAGGATATTCAGTGGAAAACAAAGAAGTTGTTGTCTGTGTCTGTCTATACATTGAACGAGCTTTAGATAACATCTCACATGGAGCGGTCAAGAAGGCAGTGAGAAAAAGGTTGATAGCACCGCAACTGATTGGATGTGTTAGATGCTGAGAACTATAATAGAAGGCATCAAGGCTAGTGATTGTAAATCAGTCTTGGCACCACTAGGAGCTGCTGTCTTAATTTGTGGAGTCCCGTGGTGGATGAAATTTTAGTTATATTGAGTAACCAGAGCATTAAATGCTTTGGGTACGTGGTTGAAATTTTCATTATCAACAGAGGTAAGTTCGAAGAAGCACACTGTGATATTGTACAGAGAGGACTAAATTTGATAGACACCTGGTGCACTTCTGTGGGACTAAAACTCCATCTGAGTAAAACTACGGCAAACCCGTTCACCAAGAAAAGGAAGCTTAGCATGAAACCCATCATTAAGAGGGGCTCCATAAGTAAATCTGCACAGGGGACTAAATATCTGGGAGTAATTTTCGATAGTAAACTACTGTGGAGAAATCACATGGAGACAGTGATAAGAAAATCCGTAAGAGCTGTTATGATTTGTAAGAACCTTGCGCGTAAAACATGGGAGTGCAGCCCAGGAATCCTAAGGTTGATGTACACCATGATAGTGAGACCAGCCATTACTTAAGCAGTCGCATGGAGGTCAAAAGAGCCCAACTTAATGCTGAGAATTCAAAGTTAGAAAATTATCTGCATCACAGCGTCAATGGAAATGCTATTAGGACTTGTTCCACTCCACTTGCAGGTTAAGAGTGAAGCTAGGGAGACCATGCTGAGATTTAGCAAACAATGTATGGGGAAGGACAAGATCATTGATTCTAAATATCGTGGAAGTATTTCAAGGGAGAATCCCTTGCTTGAGCTTCCTAAAGACGGAATGATAAAAAATGATAAAACAGTTTAACTTCGATAGGAAATATACATCGCAGTTGTTTAAAAAAGCAGAGTGGAACAATAAATCCTCTACGTACTATCTGGGCAACGATTTAATCAAATGCTACGCGAATGGTTCAAATACCGAGGCAGAAGTAGCTGCAGGCGTATTTGAATCAAAGACTAAATACTTTGAGTCAGCCAATGGGCACCTACCCACACGTCTTTCAGACCAAAATATGTGCTATCGAGAGGTCTTCAGCTTAGGAAAAAAATACAAGAGCAAGAGAATTACGATATTATCGGACATCCAAGAAGCAGTTAATGAGTTAAACACATACACCATCATTGTTGGAGAGTGTGTAAGCAAGCAAACCAAGCTTGGGAATAATAAAAAAGATACAGTTTACTTGATATACCTGGTCATGTGGGTATCACAAGTAATGAAGTTGACAAATTGGCAACTACCGTCAACCATGCCAATTTGTCAATGCGAGATGCTTTAACATATTTTGTTGGCTTGGAGCCTGTGAATTGGGGACAAAAACAATCCATGAAAGGATGAGGGAAGCAATTATGGTGGAATGGCTCATAACCTGAAACAACGCCGCATGCTTAACGCAGTCCAGTGAGTTGATTGGATCATTCAATCAAAAAAAGCCAGTAATGTGCTCTAAGTTAAATAGGAACAACCGAGAGTACTGACAGGGGTTCTTACAGGACGCTGTTAACTAAGAAAACACATTATAAACATTGGAGTGGAGCCGAGAGACGAATGAAGATTCAGTTTATTAGAAAATCTATCTTCTCAAAGGTTGTGGAGCCTTGATCTACAAGAGAAGTTTCCATCTGGGGGAGTATCATATTGGCGGCCATAACCTGAATAAACTTAGCCCTCTCCATATCCTGAAATTCCTAAAGGAGGTTGAATTAGAAGAGGCACTGTAACTGGGTGTTCTTCAGGGCGTAGTGGGGTGGGGTATAATAGATTGACTACATATTACCACCGAATGTGATCTAAAATCTTAAATCTCTCGAAAACGTCGTCGCTATACACAAAAACAAAGTCAAGTTCTTTGACCACTTCGTCAATAAAACGCTGAAAAGTCTGAACTGCGTTTCTCAGACCATAAAGCATTTTGGAATTTGAAGAAACCAAAAGGGACAGTAAGCGCAGTTTTGTGTAAGTCTCCCACAGTAACTGGGATTTGGTGATAATCATGAAAAAGATCGATTTTTAAAACATGGTACATCAGTTAAGATACGTGGAAAAGCCTGTATATGATATGGTATCGATCTGGAATGGAAACATCTTTCAAACTTCGAAAGTCTCTACAAGCTCCAGACACATTCTGTTCTTTCTTCAGAACTAAATGCATTGGAGATAAAACACAAAATGAAGAAGACCTAATCAATCCTAACTGAGCCATGCGTGAAAACCTATCGTTGGCTGTTTTGAGCTTGGGAGTCTCTAGTCTTCGTGGTAGCAAATAAGGTAGTTTTTATACTGTGGAAATGCTGTATATTATTGTGTGTTTGACTAGAGCGTCAAGTTTTAGTGCCTGAGTAAGGGTTGGGTAATCTGAAAGGATTATTCCGTAGATTTCCTGAAGTTTAAACAACCATAGTGATTGCTTGTTATCTATCTAAACGCGAATGCGCACACACTACTAAGCTTGTGGTTGAATCGAGTAAACGCTTGCGTTTGCGATTGACTGTTAAATCAAATTTAGTAAAAAAGTCAGCACAGCATAGATTTACTTGCCGACGCTACGACAAATAAGTAATGTTGTTATCTGGGCATGCCCAAATATAAGTTCTGTGGTATTTAATCATAAGTGTGTTTGTGTTTTTACGCCGAACGAAAAGACGGCTTGAAGTCTATATCCTAGCGTTTGCCATATTTGGGACTTAAAAGTTTCCCGAATAAATCGGAAGGTTGCGTGTTCAAATCACCCCGGGCTCACTAACTTATAGATTTATCAATTCAAGATATTATATATTATTAGTCCATACACACCGATATAAGTGCTCTTGTTTTTGTAGAAAAAAAATTATAATTTTTTTTCTTTTTGTTTTATTTATTGAATCTGTATTGAAATCATGTGATGAAAGTATAATTAAAAGGAAACAAAAAAGAGAAAATTCTCGTGATGAAACGTCCATCAAGCTGTTTGATCGATCAGTGTATTGTAATGTATTGCGCTACAACTGTTCTAAATGTACATTATTTTAACTAATTAATTGTTCAAAAGATTACACAATCATGTAATCGTGCCTTATGACTTGAGACACCCAACTTCTCATCTGCCCAAGTATCTGGTTGTATTATAACTCAGACATTTTTATTAAAAATATTATCTAATATTAGCAATCGCTCAAGATTCATTACAGATAGCGCTTAGTAAACTTCACTCACCTTATAATTTGAACCCAGTTTTCGCCGTCTCTTATTATAATTAATTAAAAATTTTAAACGATTACATTCATCAAAACTACATTTATCTGTTACGGAATACATTAGTACAAACGCATCCGCCCATCTTATGTTAGCCTCGAATGTAAGGCAATCTGTGTCCTTAAAAAAACAATGTTAGTTAATGTTATGTATTCAACTTCTTCTAAAAGAAAATGAAAAAGATTAAAATCTGTACTTACATTTGGTTGTCCGGCAGCATCCAGTATTTCAAATGATGTTAGTTCGTTGTCAACTACTGTTGTTAAGGTGTAAACTTTTTCTAAATTTGGGTCGTATTCCCCTATAAAACGCTTTGTTATGAATCTGACAACCATTGCTGAAAAAAATAAAAAATTTATCTTAAGTTAAGTTTGTTTTGAACGTGAAATTCAGTAATCGAAAAAGGTATAATAATAGGGATGGAGTACAAGTACTTTTTGGAACTAATTTTTTAAAATTAAAATAATTAAGACATAAGTTTGATATGGAGTATTTATTTAATCCATGCTTACAATTTTACAAATGTAAAACGTAAAATTCATTTCTGTTATGAATTCATCTAACTCTTCTCCCATCTAATCTATACTAAGCCCAGCTCTTATTCTAAGCTTGTTTTCAAACCTTTTTGCGACTTATTTATTTATATTTTTGAAGAATGAAAATTATTATTCCTGTGATAAGAAAAGGTAAAATTAAACACAACAACAAAAAGTCTATTCACCTTAATATCTTTGTTTAACTTTCGTGAAAAACAAAATATTATATCTGATTGAATAAAAATTAATTTTGTTGTTATAAAAAAGACAAACAACAAATGAAACCATCGAAATAATTCAAATAATAGCAATATAAATTTCCCAAATTTTTCTGAAGTTTAAATTTTTTAGGGATTTATTTTTATTAGGGTGAGTTCATAAAACATGTGAGTATATATATACGAACTTTCTAAAACAAAATGTTTTCGTTTTAAAAACTGAATCGGGTTAACAAAATATTCTAGACGACCAACATATTCAAAAAATAAACGATTTCAAATTGAATTAAACTTTTAAACTGTCTATCAAACCACTCCCACGTTTTATACGTTTTGTATAGTAGAAATTGTTGTAACGTAAAATAAACAAACGTTTGAAAGTATATTACTACGCCTCGATATGGTATCGAATAAATTTTAAGTCAACAACCCCAAGCTAAACGACAGAATGAAATTATTATTTCTTTTCAATATCAATTTTCTATGGATAAGGGGATAGATGGTTCATGAATGTCGCGTTAAAATTTTTTCTTTTAAGTAGCATAGCAGATATGTATACGAAAAAATGTTACAAAAATTTAATGAGGTCTCCAATTGGTAAAACAAATAAGAAATTTGATTTTTTTTTATTTTCAAGAAGAAGGATGACAATAATAAAATATAAATTATATTTTTTCAAATGATTTATTAGATATATCAAAAACATTTGCTGAACCAATTAATGAATAGAGAAAGAAATATTTTTGATGATATACTTGTAGGAACATTTCCTATTGGCTATTCCCGATTGCAATGAGTTTTACTACTAATCCCTTAAAGAGCTGCGAGTCAACTGAAATCATTACAGAGGATGCTGCATTAATCTTTGAAAATAGATCCTATAGCGAGACTGGACAATCTTAAATTATACAACGATACTCATCACAAAGTAAGAAACTTATACAGCAATCCTCCAACATCATTTTCCTGACTGTGTGTTTGGGGAAACTCCTCAGGAGGTAGTCGTAGAAAATAGGGGAGAGCTAACCGAATAGACTAGATAATTTGAAAAATAGTTGTATCGACCGAGGCTCTGTCTTTGGCTATCAGCTCTTCTTTGAGCCATACAAATCTCTAGGTTCAGATGGAATTTGTCCTATTATGATACAAGTGTCTGAACATAATAGAAGATAGGCTCTTACGGATAGGCTCTTCGTGGCCTGCATAACTCTTGGCTATGTACCACTGCAGATCTGTAAATATGTGAGAGTCTTCTTTTTACCAAAACCATGAAGATCATCTATTGTGATGCGAAAAAACTTCAGACCGATCAGTCTTTCCTCATACTTTCTAAAGTTTTTGGAGAAGTTGATCGACCGTTACATTAGAAATGTCTGTCATAAGAAACCCCGTTAAGCAATAGGCCCTTATCAAGCGGGAAAGTCTACGGACACAATCTTTTCAGAGGGAGTGTTATTCAAGAGACTTTTGAGTCACTTCTTAACGGAGTGTAAAGGCACGGTGTGAACAAAACAATCCTAAGGTACAACGGGCGCTGGAAGATCGATGTCTATGTATTCACACGAAGGACAACGCACACAATCCAGGTAGGTGTGAAGAATAGATTTTCCCAAGGGAGCATTTGATCATCTTTGCTGTGGGACATGATGCATCATGTTCAAGTCAAAAATTGTTTTGGTATTGTCGGGTCCGGCAACCCAAATATGCCAAAACTTCAATTGTCGGATTTGACAATGGCATCACACAAATTTTTGACAAACAAAACAAATTTCCACCATTTTTTTCAATTTTTTTTTTAATTTCCAATTAATAAAAAACTTGATAGTAAATTGAGGAAAATGGCAGGCACAAAAGTTGTCGGACTCGTCAAGCACAGACGCCTCACAAAGTATAAAATATGCGGTAATCAACAAATTAAAGAGGCGAAAGCATGGTGACTAATACGGCACAAAATAAAATAGTTAATGTAACGAAGAGAATAATAACAAACCCTAAAAGCTATTTTGCGGGCTTGGTCTAGGGTTGACTCCCTAGCTTTTTCTTACCTGGGTAGTAATACAAAAATTATATTATTCCAAGTTGGTATTGTTATTTTGCGGGCTTGGTCTAGGGTTGACTCCCTAGCTTTTTCTTACCTGGGTAGTAATACAAAAATTATATTATTCCAAGTTGGTATTGTTATTTTATTAAGAAATGAAACTACATTGTTATTAATACATTACAAAGTTGGAATGTAAGTTGTAAGCCGCAAGCTTTTATTACACCACGGAAATTGTACCAGTATTTATTAGAGTATACTGCTGGACTCTTACTTAAAAAGAAAAAGTTTATATTATAAAAGAACACGCAGTAAAATATATGGCATTCTAAGAAAAAATAGCCATAAAATTAGTGAGCCCAACATGTCACATGATTATTAAGAACGTGTACTAACATCGCAGTATTAAAGTTAATGACGTGCACTAACGTCGCAATGTGAGGGTCAACGACGTGTACTAACGTCACAATGTGAGGGTCAACGACGTGTACTAACGTCGCAACGTGAGAGTCATCGACGTAAACTAACGTCGCAACGTGAAGGCAAACGACGTGTACTAACGTCGCAAATGAATTGACAAAGTTAATGCAATCTATTTTAAAAACTATAAAAATTAAATTTTTTAAAAATATTTTTATTTATTTATGTTTATTTGATGTTTAATTTTTTTTCTAATTATTTAAATTTTGCCATATATTTAAATTTTTGAAAATATATTATGCTGCGGGGAGCATCACCAACGAATTCTTTTTTACCAGCGGAGAAACAGAGCACCTCCACACAGTTTTTAACGTTGACAAAACTGAGCTTGACTCTTATGGATAACGTTATTATGAAAAAAAAAAAAATTTCGGTAATGAACCACCTTTTCCATCAAAATTAATTCCTGAACAACTTCCACTCATGCCATGGGACTTACCAAATAATACCGGTGAAGTACATGGAGTGCATTTTTGGGTCTCTCAAGCTCCTCTTTTCGAGCAAAATACCTTTCTATGGTTTAAGGGATTGGAAATTTCGTTTAAAACTGCTGGTATCAGGAGTGAAAACTCTAAATATATGTACGCATATGGCGCTATTGATTCTAGGTTACACAACCGTCTGATGCCAATTATCATGAACGAACCTGGTGTAAATCCTTATACAACATTCAAAGAGGATGTTATTAAAACTTTAGGTGTAGGTGAAAAGACGAAGATTCGCAACATCCTGTACAAATTATCTCTAGGTAATTTCCATTAAACGGTGCAGATATTGAGGATAAACTAGTGAAGCAATTTTGGATGATCAGATTACCCGAAAACATTCAGCTCATATTAACGTCATTTGAAGATGATCTTTCTTTAGATCGGTTAGCTGAACGTACTGACAGCAGTGTTGTGCAAATTCTTTACAAAAAGTAATTTAGGTAATTCTTTACATGTAAAGAATTCATTCTTTACATGTCCAAAAATCATTGTAAAGAATGTAAAGAATGTAGAAAATGTAAATAATACTAAAAAAACTAAAAAGATGTGCCAATTTTAGATTAATATATAATTTAAAATGAAACCCATACTCCTAAATAATCATCGTTTCTAAGTCAGTCTTTAGTTATATTATATTTATCATTTAAATAATGATTTTTATAGCTCCTTTAAGAATTAAGACAAAACTTGTGCCCAATACCAAAAATGGTAATAATGTAACGAAGTAGTCTGGTGATCAACGAAGCAGTTGTGTAATTCCCTGATTTAAAGATGCACTATTTTCTCACTCGCATCAAATTTGCATTGGCGGAGACTTTCATAATTGTATTCGTTTTCCTTTAACCATAGCCTCTGGTACTCGGTCCGTGGTCGTCAGCTGCAATGGTTTCCGTTGAAAAATTATCATAATCCAATTGTGTGCTATTTCCCAATGTAATTTTCTATATTCAATTTGTAATCGTTAATCGCTATAAAATTAGCATAAAACAGTTGTACAATATCATTAGTTTGTAATTGTGTTGTTTCCATATAGATTTCCTACCATCGTTTTGTAATCAATGCCTTTTTTTAACATAATTTAGTTGTACAGATTCATTAATAGGTTTTCAGTCAGTAAAATATGCACCAGTTAATGCTACCATTCTTTAGACTATAAATAGAACGCGATAGATAGCTTCTGTCTCTTATTGCTTGAAAAAAATCTCTCGTGAATATCAAAAAAGATCGGATTTCTTTATTGAATTCACGCTTTTGCTATTTAATTTAAGTTCGGTCTAAGTAGCAAATTTTTAATTAAATTAAAATAACTAGTGCAATTAGTCAACATTTTTTTATTTAGTGCAAATTTATTAGTTTCAATTTAGTTAAAAACAAAAAAATTCGATCTGTTTGTGCCGTGCTAGTTAATTTAAAAACAACAAAAGAATTTACGACCCAATTTACTACCCTGTGTTGTCGAAGTTGACAAGTTGTGATTTTGTAAAATGTTACATTTTGAATGTCGGGATTAGCAAATATATTTTTTGTTATTAAATTCGCGCAATTGGGTATAAAATTAATTAGTAAAATTCTTGATAGTTTACAATAATATCAATTCGTGGGGTTCCAAATTACCGATTTAGTGTCAGTGAACCAAAATCCAAAAAATTATTTATATGTTTGTGCCGTGGCGAGCGCCATAATTGCTCGGTCTGGTTTTTTTTTTGTTATCAGATTAATTGTGGAAATTTTGTCAATTTTTGTGCATCGCGAATGTCTACGTTCGAGAATAGTTTTTTTTGTGTAATCCACGTCATTTTCTTTTATAATTAAGTAGACAAAGTTACGTAATCAAAATATAACCACTTTATTGAGTTAAAGTTCGCATGTACATTTCCACAGTCCAAGTAAGGCCAAGTAACTATAAAAAAAAAATTACTACGCACTATATATTTGTGAAACCATCTATTTATTTAGTTAAAATTTTTAATTAAGTTATTTATTTACAAAAAAAAATTTCAATCGCTGTATGTTTGTGAAGTCATCTAGTTGATTATAAAAAAAATCGTAATTTATTTAGTTAAAATTTAAATTTAATATTCAACTCATTATCAGTGACTAGTAAAATTTCATAATCTAATTATATTCCATGTATCAATCCAATTAAATGAAAATTAAAACAAAAATTATACATATGATACGTGTGCTATGATTTATCCAGTTAGCTGAATCCATAAAATATAAGTTTTTTTTTAAGCTGTGTTAGTAGTTAGATTCAATGGTTGACGTCATTTCCAAATTCGGGCAATAACATCTATCCCAACGGTTACTTATAGTAAAATTATCCTAAAATTCGACGATCCATGACAATAATTGACAAGTGATCTGGAGGCGGTCTGGATTAGTGCTGTTGATGGTGTCTTACAACCAATAACGTTGTGACAAGTTGATATCATTACATTTCATCACCGAGAGTTACCGGTGAATCATCGCTGAAACCGGTTGTCATTTCCGGATTGATTCATTGCAGCTGCCATAAATTATTACCAATTTCCATATCCGTTAATTTATATAACACTTGGAATTTAACAACGGTTGGAAGTTGCAATCACCTTGACCGAGCTCTGGTCTATGTATGACCTGACGGAGATGAGCGGCTGAATTTGAAGGATAGGAGAGTAGGACGGGACAACATCATGCGGGTGAGTCATATCTGATTTTTTATTTTTATTTTATGCATGAATGATTATGGTGAAGTATGTAGGTGTACGAATGTGTGTATATAGGTGTGTGTGTATGGGGATATGTATGAACGGGTGTATGAGGTGCATGGGGGTTTGAGTCCGAGGAGAATGTGTTATATTAAATGAGTTTCTTTCCACACAACACTGATGTCTACGACTATCATAAGTAGCCAGGATTACCTCTAATTTTTTTTATTTTAGAACCTGTTTTTCTTTATTCGATCACATCAAGCCAAGATCTAACGTTATTTGTGGATTCTGATGTTATATTTTAATCTCATTTAAACAAAGGTAATAATAATTGATTTTGGGATTGTTGACTCTGCGCAGACGCAATAACATCGAACCGACACCTGCTATGAATATACTTTACTTCGTAATATATCCTGCGCGTGGTGTTGTAAAGGGGGATAATATTGGAGTTCTGTGGTCTGGTTATTTTGTTTCAAACCAGCAATTGGACCTATTGTATAACTATATTGCTTCCTACTGAGAAAACGTTAAAGGTTAACAATTAACAACAAACCAAACAAAATGTTATTTTTTTTTGCTAATTCTGTTTATGCATTCCAAATTTTGAATGCGCGGGATTTTTACTGCTAAAAAACTTTTAAAACTTGTTACCATTTGGTCTATGAAATTATATATGGATATAACCGATTACCATAATAATCGAATAAATAATTCAATCATTAACGGGAACTTTACAAATTATGTTACCGTTAAGTTGGTGTAAAATTATTTTGAAAAGTTAAACTTAGTGGCATGGATTTAGGTATGGGTGATTATGTGCATGTGTGTGTAAGTGTGGGCGTGTGCGAATGCGGGTGAGGGTGCGCGGGTGTATGAGGATTGAAAGTGTGAAATAGTGTGTTGAAGTAGAGGGTTGAACGTGGTGATCGTGGTTCTTTTCGCGTATGAGGGTCGCCAGAGTCTCAAGCCTTCACTTGCTTATTTTTTCCTATCTGTTCTTATCATTTTTTACGCGTACTATTGTTTATTTGTGCTGAAGTAGCAGGATTTCTTTATCAATCCCATAGGTTGCTGCTAGTCTGGGGCTATAAATAAATCTCGCTAGATACGCGACCTGCTATGCCACTTCGTTGTCATTCAACGAAGCAGCGCTTCATTACAATACATTAACATTTTTTTAAATATAGCTCTAACCTTACTTTAAAATATATCAAATTTACAAAGATGCGTTAATTCGTGTTCTTGAGATATTAAATTTCAAAGATTTTTAGTCCGATTAAAATTCTAATTGTTCATTATTTTTTCGAACAATTTATATCATCAAAAATTTTAACCACTGAAGTTCGAGAAAATAATGAAAAATTACAATTTTAATCGGACTAAGATCTTTAAAATTAAATATCTCAAGAAGATGAATTAACGCCTCTTTGTAAATATGATATATTTTAAAGTAAGGTTAGAACTATATTTAAAAAAAAAAGTTAAAATTTAATTGATTTTAAAATTTTTTGTCAATGGAAGTTGTTTGAAAAAATGAAGAAAAATTCGAATTTTAGTCGTACTAAAAATCTTTAAAATTAAATATCTCAAGAACAAAAATTAACGCCTCTGAGTTAACTTGAAATATTTTAGAGTAAGGATAGAACTATTTTCAGAAAAAAAAAATTAATTAAATTCCAATTGATCTTCGACCCTAGCGCCATCTTTAAAAAAGTTTTTTAATATTTTTATTTAAAAATTAATTATAAAAACAATTAATTAATTTTTTTTCAAAGGACTAACTAATCATCTATCAAACAAAAAAAAAGTTCGACGAAATCGGTATTGCCGTTCTTGAGCCATTTAATTTCAAAGTTACATCGGATTGACAGAATTTTTATTTTTCATGCATGTAGGGTGCTTCCTATGCTCAAACTAAGCACTTTAAAAAAATTATAAAATAAGGTGTATTTTTTATTTGGTCCATGTACTACTTACATTTTAAGTTTCAGGAAAATCAAAAATGGTCAAGTTCAAATTTCGACTTTTTCACCTGTGTAGATCACGTTTTTCATCTATTATTGGTTCAGACTTTCTGAAACATTTTGGACTAATGGTTGATTTACATAGACAGAGGCTCATAGAACCGTTAACCTTTCTGTTCTCAATTGATAGTATCTCAAATTCTACTGAACTTTCGGTTTTTCTCGACGACAAGACGAATAAATTATCGATAATACCAACACAAACTGTCAAACTCTTGGACAAACTTCCTGGAATTGCAAATTAAAATTCCAATATGTCCAGCATACATTCATAAGACCGCCATCTCTACACCTTTTGGTATTTTTGAATTAAAAAGAATGACCTTTGGTCTTAAGAATGCTGCTCAATCGTTCCAAAGATTGATGCACTCCGTTTTAACCGGATTCAACTTTTCGTTTATCTGGATGACATACTTGTAGCAAAAAAAATTCAGATAAACATCTTATCCACTTCCAAATGATTTTTCAAACATTCTATGAAAATAATCTCTTACTAAAGAGATAAATACGTTACTTCCCAGATAAATACGTTTTTGCTAAATCTGAGATTAAATTCTTAGGCATGTGAATGAACTCGGCATTTAGCCAGATCGTGAACCTGTTGAAGTCATAAAAGACTTTGAACGTCCCACTACAGTTAAGCAGCTTAAAAGATTCTTAGGTATGCTTAATTTGTATAGACGATTCTTACCAGCTGCAGCAAGTTTACTTAACGACTTCTTGAAGGGATACAAGAGGAACAGTAAAATTTCTGTTACTTGGACCATTGAGTCCATTAATGCTTTTGAAAATTGCAAAGATAAGTTGTGCGTATTCCAGCTTCAAGCATTTCAGCTATCTTCTGGAAGGTCGTTAATTTACACTAGTCACTGACCACAAAACTCAAAGTTTTGCTTTTAAACAAATATCTTGAAAAAGCATCTCCCCATCAATTTCGACACCTGGATTTTATTATCAATTTACCACTAACATCCAGCATATTTCTAGTATCGACAAACCGATGCTTTATCACGCATTAATCAAATCCTCATTGCAGAAAAAAACTGATAACGCTGCAATCGAGGACGCGCAAACCAATGACGTGAAATTGTTAACATTACTTCAAAGCAACACAACTTTGAAGTATTCTGCTTTTCCAGTTATTTTCAATGAAAGTAAACTGATTTATTGTGACACAACTACAACTATGCGCAGGCTATTTATTCCTGTAGCTTTTCGTCAAAGTGTTTTAGATGCACTCCATAGCCTTTCGCATTCTGGTGTTAAAGCTTCAGCCAATTTTCCCACAGAACAAATAGTTTCTGGACACACTAAGTAACCCCTTGGCAATATTAACATAAATTTACAACGATTTTCAACAAATTCACCTCGATATCATTGGTACTCTACCAATATCGCAGAATCAACTATATTGTGTTACTCTAATTGATCGTTATACGCGGTGGCCTTAACCAATTCCTGTTCCAGACATCACAGTTAGAACAGTTGCTTTTGTTGTTTACAGTACGAGGATGGATTTCGAGATTTGGTGTTCCAAAATCAATTATAACTGATCAAGGAGCCCAATTTGAATCTGAATAGTACACTGAACTTGGCGATCTATTAGGTTTAATACGATTAAATCTGCAATTATGTGTCACAACCTTACCGATTGGACAACAATTCTCCTTTCGTCCTATTGGGTTTTCAGAACCTCCTTTTGTGATGAACTACAAACTACTTCAGTAGAACTAACTTATGGAAGCTCGATACGGATTTCGGGATAGTTTCTAAATTCTTCTACAAATTTATTCTTCCACAATTTGAGTTCATAAAACAGTCGAGAAAGCATTTCGACGAAGTTGGACATAAACCAGCGTCTGTATACGTCACGTCTTCTTCGTTTGTGAGCAAAGATTTCCAAACTTGCTCACACCTCCTCTTACAAACCGATGCTGTGAGGAAATCTTTACAACCTCCTTACACCCATTCAAAGTTTTAAGTGGTAATAACAAAAATTTCGATTTGGAAATTAATAGCAAGACAGCCAAAATTTAGTTCTCTCTCTCCTTCTCTTCTCCAAAATTCTATAATGCTCATTATACGAATCACACAGATTGAAGTATATATTTTTCAAAATACAGACTAAAACGGTTATCTACAAATGTTCATACTGATCCTACTATCAATCACAGTCTCTACTTTTTGGCTAAACTGATGCCATCAGATATTAAGAGTGCGAATCGACAAGATTCAGCTCTACACTAAAAGCCAACCAAAAAGGTTACCCTTAATGATCAGTTTCTAATCATTCCTAATTTAAGAACTTCAAAGTCTGGAACGACTATCAAAACTTCAAAAAAATTACTAGATAACATCAGCATGCGCTTCAATAATCTATATCTTTTCCTTCCAGAATAGGATTTTGTAGGATGTTGTGGACCTGTTTGAAGTTTAGCCAAAATCGTGATCCGCGTCAATTTATCGAATTTTTTTCAAGCCAATTTTAAGCAAGCCAATTTTATGTAAATATTAAAAAGAAATTATAATTTCTTAATTACTTTCGGTACATCAGTACCAACATCTTCCATTTCGTGTCTTTTTTGAAGCCACTGGTGGGGAAGTATTTGTGGTGATGCTTCGAACTAAAATGTTTTGGAAATTTTAAAAGAGATTGCCTTGATTTTCGTTTTTGTTTATGAATAAATTGTTTATAAAATTTAGATTTAAGAAATTTAACTTCTTGTTAGAGTGATAGTTTTTCTGTTAAAATATTTAAAATGTTCAGAATTGGATAGAATTACTGTGTAAAAATACTAAAAAAAATATTTTGTACCGTAAATAATTATATACAGAGAATAATTATGTGCAATAAATAATTACATACAAGGAATAAATATGTACTAAATAATGAATGTATGAACATCGAATAATTAAATTAAAACTATATCATTTTAAGTTGGACTTGTTGTGTTTATAAGCAGTTGTGATACGACGATATTAATGCTTAGTAATAAGGAAATTGAATCAGTATATTTTAAGCAACAAGAATAATAGTAGTTTAATCTATCAGTGTGTAATGAAATAGTTTATTCTCAAGCAAAAGTTTAAAATTTAAGTGAGGCACGAGCGAAAATTTTAATTTTGCGAGAGAATAAAATTCATTACACACGAGTTGATTACACTACTTTATTCTCTGACAAAGAATTGTGTATTATATAAAATAAAAACATTTTTTTCAATTAAAACAATAAATCTTTATTTTTTTAATTGATAAATCAAATTTCTGATTGAAAAAAAGCTTTGATGATAAATAAACCCCCATCCCTAGCAATCAACCGAATTCAACTAAACGAAATAAGAGAATTTAATTTAAAATTTGATTTTTGAACAAACCGTATCAAAGCCGATTATAATTTGAAAATAATTTCAATAAAATCAAAACAATTTGACCAATTGGAATCATACCAATTGAATAATGATAATTTTTTTGTAGGAAAATTTTCATTAGGCAATAGGTTAAGTAACGGCGGACTTTTCAATTTCTACTCTAAAAATGGTAGTTTTCAAGTTCAGTAATAATTTTATTAATTTTCTTCATTTGTGACGTTTATCTGTGCCACTGTTCATGTTAAACATGTAAATATTTTTATTGGTGATTTGAATAAACTTTTCAAATTTTGCAAGATGAGTTTTTTTTAATTTGAAAAACGGAGAAATTGATGATTGGAGAGGAAACAGAAAATCGAGCATAACGTACTATATAAAAGATCCAATTGTTTGGATGAAATGAATTAGTATAATTTTTAAATCAAAAGTTAGTGGATAAATTTCAATCAGAAATATAAGTTGCATTATGCAAATTTTCAAATCAATAAAGTCTTTGTGTATCTTGTGATCAAGTAGTAATATTACAATTATTGAATTACCTTAAATGTGTATCTAAAAATTGAAATTTTTTAAAAGTGCAAATAAATTATAAATTGTATTGCAAATTTTTATTGAATTTGTTATTATTGGTGCTGTTCATACCTTTAATTATAGAAAATGATTGAAGAAACAATTTGTTTTTGGCAATGTTGGTTGGCGTAAGGAAACCATACATTCTTTAAGTTTGAAGAGTTATTTTTTTTTCACTTGTCATGATATAAAAATATTTTTGCTACAAACCAATATGAGTGAAACCACTAAGTTCATGAGTTGTGGTTCAAATAACACAAACTGCTGATAAATAATCCAGATGCATCGACTAAATTTCAAGCATTGGTCTCAATTTATGAAGTAAATTAAGTTTTCATGTTGGAAATGAACAACAGCAGCATGATAAAAAATTTGTTAATTAATACGGTGCTAAAACTAATGGAGATCTATTTTTTTCTGTGAAGAATCATACAGTGGGACAACATTCATCAGCCGCACTTAATGTAAGCTTTTAATTTGTTTTGTAAGTTTTTGTTAATTTATTTCTGTGCCGTACATGATTTTTCTGTTAGCTATTGTTATTAATTAATTATTAGTTTCAAAATGATTAAAATAAGAGATTCCCAAGTATATTTTGTTTGTGTGTAAATCAGTGTTTCAGTTTTTAGTTTTTGAGCTATCCGGCGTAAATTAAAATTATAAATATTTCAATAAAAGTTCATATTATTATAAGTTCATTAGGCTATAGGCTAGAAAACAATACAATAATACATACTATTATTATCGAAAAAACATACAAATAAAGCTGTAATTAATAATCGCAAGAGAATAAACAATATTAGTGTATACAGGATTCTAGCTTAAAAAGAAGAAGTTTATATTATACAAGAACACGCAGTAAAATATATGGTTTGCTAGGAAGATTTACCAATTCTTGTCCAACTTTTTGTCCAATAACCATCACAATTTCAACCTTCTCACTCCCTATATACTGACCAAAGTTCAAAAGATTTTATTTTTCTAATAACCCCCATTTAGTTGTTGTAACTCAAATAAGTCTTCTGGTTTTTCTTTCAAAACAAAAACAATTGAAAATTATAACTTGGGAATATGGTTTTTATTTAATTCTTTTTAAACCAAAAACCAAATTTGAATACAACCAATTTTGGTTTTTATTACCAACTTTGTGTGGGAGTTTTGTTTATTCAATCTTAATTTTGTATAATTACAAAATCTTATTTCTATCTGGAGAAAAATTAAATTTATATAATTTCCTTTTATTTCACATTATTTTATTTTTTGGTTGGTTTCATAAAATTTCGTTTATGTGATTATATTTTTAACATTTTATGATGTTTTGTTGAAATAAATGAAAATTATTGTTTTATGTTTGTTTATACGATTGTTACGATTAATATGATAATGAATAATTTCAGAACACTTAAGTTTAAGGATGTGGGTGATGGTTGGTAAAAGATAAACGAGAAACAGACAGGCAGTCAATTTGTAATGTTGACGATTTTATGATGCCTAAAAATAGGTCAAACCAAACTGAACGTCGCATAAACAATCAATAAGTATAGTGACTAATTTAATTTTTATATTGTCGTCTTTGAATTTAACATATGTAAACGTTCACAATTTCACATATTTTGAAAGTTCTTCGGTTGTAGGAAAAATAACAAGAATAAAGTTAAAATATAATCACCAAAACCCAGGAGTAGCAACAAGTTATCCTCTGGTGAACGGTTTAATTTAATATCTTAAAATTCATCAGAATCTTTTATTGTCTAAGTTACGTCACACAGACCTGTCAATGTTTTATGGATTAAGGGTACCAATGTATTTTATTGTTTTTTCATGTATGGTTTGGTTTTCATGTTCTGACCATATTTTGCCGGAGAAATGTGAATGTACACCAAAAACATTTACGCTTTTCAAAAAGCCTACAAAGTTGAAAATGTAACTGCATTTTTAAAAGCAAACCTTGAAATATGAGCTATGATATTGTATAGCAGGATATTATTGAATTATAAAACACATGTTGCGTTAAAGCTAATTTTAATGCATATCATACAAGCTTTAAAACAACTCTTGCTTCATAATTACTTCGGTCTGAAAGACCTAAGTATTACATTCATGAGCCAAAAGTGAAATTCTTACCCCCACTTTTTTCGGCATTTCTCGACGTTTTAGGACCTCCTGATTCTAAAAAAACAAAAAAAAATGTATGTCTGTCTGCCGGCCGGCCGTCCGTCATTATCTACGCTGCAGGGAAAACCGCTGGAGGGATTTCAAAATTTTTGTTTTCTAAAAATAGGTATACTCAAGAGACAGGTCCGAAAGGACGCTGGGTTCGATAACTGTACCGGAAGTGTGTCAAAAAAATGTTGTCAAGTGTGTCAAAATAAAGATTTTTATTTATTTTTTTACCCAATTTTTGGAAAAAAATAAAATTATTTGAAATGAAATTTTATTATTATTATAGAGAATTATGGCATTATAAGTTTGTCAAAAAATAATGTCAAGTGTGTCAAAAAATAATTTCATTTATTTTTTTAGCCAATTATTTTTTGGTAAAAAACCTTGCTGTTTTTTTGACGTATATGAAATTGAAAATGAAATTGGACATGGAAATTTTTGAACTTGTTATAGATTTTTAAATATTTTTAGAATTTTGAAAAAAGTTTTAAGTTTTGATTTTGTAAGAATTTTTGGAATATTTTTAGAATTTTGAAAAACTTTTAATTTTTGATTTTATTATAATTTTTAGAATTTTGAAAAAATTTTCAATTTTTGATTTTGTAATAATTTTTGCAATATTTTTAGAATTTTGGAAAAAGTTTGAATTTTTAAGAATTTTCGAAATATTATTGGAATTTAGAAAAAATTTAAATATTTGATTTTATTCTAATTTTTGGAATATTTTTGGAATTTTGAAAAAGTTTATTTTAATTGGAATTTTGATTATAATTTTCCGGCAACGTATTGATGTTTTGTGTTAGTTTTGTAATAAATTTCTAAACAAAGATTAAAAAAAAGTACTTGTACTTTAACAAAGAGTTATGTTTGATATACATCGCTGCCCAAAACTAAAAACCATGTCCTCATAAAAGTTTTTGCCGAAAACTATATCAAAATCCTTAACCCAGACCGAAGTCTCGATATCTCAGAGCTGTGAGATTTCAGCCCCTCCATATTTTATTTTTATAGAACTGCTAGAAGTTTGAATGTAACTTCAACTTCTTTTCGTTAGGTGCAAAAAATTTAACCGGACTTAAGATTGTTTTCTTTGTTTATTTGTTTTGTACATTAGTTTTATGTTTGAATTGTATTTTTCTGGTAAAGTATTACTTCGGTCTGAAAGACCTAAGTATTACATTCATGAGCCAAAAGTGAAATTCCTACCCCCACTTTTTTTGGCATTTCTCGACGTTTTAGGACTTCCTGATTCTAAAAAAGCAAAAAAAAAATGTATGTCTGTCTGTAGGCCGGCCGTCCTTCCGTCATTACCTACGCTGCAGGGAAAACGGCTGGAGGGATTTCAAAAATGTTTTTTCTAAAACTAGGTATTCACAAGTGATAGGTCCGAAAGGACGCTGTGTTCGATAACTGTACCGGAAGTGCGTCAAAAAAATCATTATGTGTGTCAAAAATAGCAAATTTTCATATTTTTGGCTTAAAAAACGTTCATTTTAAGTGATTATGAGTAGGAACATTAAATTTGGAGAAATCTTGATGGTCGGAATTGGTATGTAAGATCAAAAACTAGATTGTTGCATTATAAGTATGTCAAAAAAATGTTGTCAAGTGTGTCAAAAGAAAGATTTTTATTTATTTTTTAACCCAATTTTTTGGAAAAAAAATAAAATTGTTTGTTTGAAATGAAATTACTTCGGGTTTTATTATTATTATTGAGAATTATGCCATTATAAGTTTGTCGAGTGTGTCAAAAGAAAGGTTTTTATTTATTTTTACCCAATTTTTTTAGAAAAAAATAAAATCAATATTTTGTATGACATGATATTTTATTATTATTATAGAGAATTATGGCATTATAAGTTTGTCAAAAAATAATGTCAAGTGTGTCAAAAAATGATTTCATTTATTTATTTAGCCAATTTTTTGGAAAAAAATGTAGCTGTTTTTATGACGTAAATGTAATTTAGAATGAAATTGGACATGGAAATTTTTGAATTTGTTATAGTTTTTAAAATATTGTTGGAATTTTGAAAAAGTTTGTATATTTGAATTTGGAATAATTTTTGCAATATTTTTAGAATATCGGCAAAAGTTTTAATTTTTGATTTTGTTAGAATTTTGAAAAATTTTTAATCTTTGATTTTATTATAATTTTTGGAATTTTGAAAAAATTTTCAATTTTTGATTTTGTAATAATTTTTGCAATATATTTAGAATTTTGGAAAAAGTTTGAATTTTTAAGAATTTTTGGGAATATTTTTGGAATTTTGAAAAAGTTTGATTTTATTTAATTTTTACTATATTTTTGGAATTTTGATTATAATTTTCCGGCAACGTATTGATGTTTCGTGTTAGTTTTGTAATAAATTTTTAAACAGAGATAAAAAATACTTGAACTTTAACAAAGAGTTATGTTTGATACACATCGCTGCCCAAAACTAAAAACCATGTCCTCATAAAAGTATTTTGCCGAAAACTATATACAAATCCTTAACCCAGACCGAAGTCTTGATATCTCAGAGCTGTGAGATTTCAGCCCCTCCATATTTTTTGATTGAAATTAGATTTAGCAATGAAATTAGTTTAAGGCTGTTTTCTAAACCAAAACTTATTTGAAACTTTTTTGTGGAGACTTACTTATTTGAATAAGTAACCTAAATAGGTGACTTATTTGAAATTTTTTTTCATAGAAAAATCTAATTCGATTTGACAGTGTCAAATATTTTTATGTTTGTTTACTAAATAATTTTAAGGAATAAAACTTCTTTTTCGATTTCTAATAATATTAATGTAATACTTTAAAATGAAAAAAATAGTTTTGAAAACTCTTTTAATTGATCAAATTAAATAAATGTTTTTAATTAAATTTATTACTTCGGTCTGAAAGACCTAAGTATTACATTCATGAGCTCAAAGTGAAATTCTTACCCCCACTTTTTTTGACATTTCTCGACGTTTTAGGACCTCCTGATTCTAAAAAAGCAAAAAAAAAAATGTATGTCTGTCTGTCTGCAAATTTTCATATTTTTGGCTTAAAAAACGTTCATTTTAAGTCATTACGAGTAGGAACATTAAATTTGGAGAAATCTTGATGGTCGGGATTGGTATGTAAGATCAAAAACTATTATTATTGCATTATAAGTTTGTCAAAAAAATGTTGTCAAGTGTGTCAAAAGAAAGATTTTTATTTATTTTTTTACCTAATTTTTTGGAAAAAAAAATAAAATTAATTGTTTGTTTGAAATGAAGTTTTATTATTATTATTAAGAATTATGGCATTATGAGGTTGTCAAAAAAATGTTGTCAAGTGTGTCAAAAGATTTTTATTTAGTTTTTTACCCTTTTTTGGAAAAAAATAAAATTGTTTGTTTGAAATGAAATTTTATTATTATTATTGAGAATTATGGATTATAAGTTTGTCAAAAAATGTTGTCAAGTGTGTCAAAAGAAAGGTTTTTATTTATTTTTTACCCAATTTTTTTAGAAAACAATAAAATTAATAGTTTGTATGACATGATATTTTATTATTATTATAGAGAATTATGGCATTATAAGTTTGTCAAAAAATAATGTCAAGTGTGTCAAAAAATGATTTCATTTATTTTTTAGCCAATTTTTTGGAAAAAAAATGTAGCTGTTTTTATGACGTAAATGTAATCTAAAATGAAATTAGACATGGAAGTTTTTGAATTTGTTATAGTTTTTGAAATATTTTTGGAATTTTGAAAAAGTTTGTATTTTTGATTTTGTAATAATTTTTGCAATATTTTTGGAATATCGGAAAAAGTTTTAATTTTTGATTTTGTAAGAAGTTTTGAAAAATTTTTAGAATTTTGAAAAATTTTGAATTTTTGATATTATTATAATTTTTGGAATTTTGAAAAAATTTTCAATTTTTGATTTTGTAATAATTTTTGCAATATTTTTAGAATTTTGGAAAAAGTTTGAATTTTTAAGAATTTTTGAAATGTTGGAATTTAGAAAAAATTTAAATATTTGATTTTATTCTAATTTTTGGAATATTTTTGGAATTTTGAAAAAGTTTGACTTTATTTAATTTTTACAATATTTTTGGAATTTTGATTATAATTTTCTGGCAACGTATTGATGTTTCGTGTTAGTTGTGTAGTAAATTTTTAAACTGAGTTAAAAAAATGCTTGTACTTTAACAAAGAGTTATGTTTGATATACATCGCTGCCCAAAACTAAAAACCATGTCCTCATAAAAGTTTTTTACCGAAAACTATATCAAAATCTTAAACCCAGACCGAAGTCTTGATATCTCAGAGCTGTGAGATTTCAGCCCCTCCATATTTTTCGAAATTTCTTTTATGTTGCTGTCAAAATAAGTATGCTAAATCATTTAGAATAGCTTTAAAATACTTATTTAAAATGGCGGTGAATAAGTATGTCTACATAAATAAGTTTCAAATAAGTCGTCGTTTAGAATACAGCCTAAGTTTCAAAATTTCAAAGTGATCTGAGTTTTTGTTGAGTGGATTAAGTGTTAATTAAAATTATTGGTTAAACTGTGCTTGTTAAAAATATATATTTAAATAAACTAAGTATATGTTTGTCTAACTTTTAAAAGTACATAGATCTCAATAGTTGTAGTGGTTTTGTTTCAATAACAATCAAACTTTATTAATATTATTGATTTATATGACAAATATATAAGTGAAGTGATATAAATATTATTTAAGTTAAAATATAGATCAAGTTTTTGTTTTATTTTTATCTGAATAAAATATATATAACTAATTGCAGCAAATAATATTTGTGTTAAACACAGGTGCGTAATAATCAAAGTAACTCTAAATTATAATGTAATTTGCATTAAAATGTTGCGCGTAATATTATTTAATGCAAATAATAAACACTTTAATACAACAAGCCTTATATTCTATTCCAAGTACTCTGTTAAATATTAATGCAAAGAGCATTAAATTTAACTTTATAGCCAGCTTTGTATTGTTTTGAAATGGAATCTTCCGTAGGACCTATATGTGTAGCAATTTATATAACATACTCAAGTTTTTTTTGACTGTGTACTGGTTTTTATATAGAAATTAAGATATATACCTATACATCAATGAGTCGGTGCTCTTGAATGCCACTTAAATGTAGTGCAGCTATTAATTTATCACGCATGCAATGCAAGATACAACACTTATGGCACAGCAACAACAGAAATTAATTTTCTGTTTTAAAATGGATGATTTAGGGTCTATAATAAAAGCAACACTGGACCAGTATGCAGATAATTGTAGGTAACTATTAAAATAATTTTTTCACAAGCTTTCGTTTATTTGTTTGCGCTTTTAGTGCTATTTGCTATTCATATATTCAACATATTCGAGGGTCCAAAGTTCATTGTATTTACTGACGACAAACCTCTGAATGCTACTATTTCATCCAAAACCGAATGAATCCCGACGCAAATAACTACCAATATAAGACTTATATCAGTAAAAGACAACGGGGTGGTAAAAACAAATTCCACGACCATATGAGCAAAATTTTGTAATTATAACTTGAATTCATCTCTTGTAAATATGCTTATGAGCTCATTTAGTGTGAAACAACCTCATAAATATGTGGTCGTATATCTACATCGACCTAAGGACCCTAAAAAGTCAATATCTTCAATAATCCACAGAGTTTATTCCATTCAGGTGTGGAAACTTTACAGAAGTTAATTTGTTCATGAAAATTTAGGACATCTTTGAATACCGATATTTGTCTTTGGTTTTGAATATGCACGGCATATTTTGGAACCATAATAAACAGTGATAAACGAGCAATCTATGATAAATATCGCAGCACGTCTTCCTCTATCTTAAGGGTATAAATACAATTATTAAACGATATTCTACCATTTTACCATATTGTAGGAAGCAATCCAGTTTATTGATATGCGGAAACGATTGTTGCTGCAGGTATATATTACCACCCTGGGGGTGTGTTAATAGACAAGCTCCTCACGTTACACCCTGGATTACGCTAATAGTCTATTTCAACTTGGTAGCCAAATATTTCATTTCGAACTCTTGGCTATGATACAAAAAAAAAAATAAACATGAACCAAACTCAAAATCACAATAACAACGGTACTTTTCAGCACCATAAGACAAAAAATATTGGACCCTCAGTCCGTATTTTGTAATTGAACATTGAAGGCATAAGCGAGTCAAAAACTGAACATTTACAAAGAGTATTAAAAGATTTTTACATCGACGTTGTAATTTTGCAAGAAACACATGCAGCAAATGAAGCGCAACTTACCTCTAGAGGTAACATTGTTGGTTACAAATTAATTAGTGCTATTTACAATCAAGCATATGGATCTGCCCCGTATTTTAAGTCAGAAATCATGAACTGCACCCATGTACTTACACAGACGGACAACGATATACATCTTATTGTTGTTGATATATCAGACACGAAGATTGTAAACGTATACAAGAATCCAAATACAAGATGGCCAGCTGCCACTCTACCATTATTTCACCAACCTGCAGTACATGCTGGTGACTTTAATAGCCATCACACCCAGTGGTCCTACTCAAACAACAACCCCAATGGCATACAACTGACGGATTAAGCGGATGGTTACAACATGTTCCTGGTATATGATGCGAAAGACATGAAAACCTTTAGATCTACTAGATGGCGATGTGATTACAATCCCGACTTCTGTTTTTCCACAAAAAACGAACAAAACAACGTAACCCTATTCCAATATCTAGGGCTGTCTTACAAGGTTTTCCACGCTCTCAACATCGTCCAGTAATTCTTGAGGTAGGAATCCAAATTCCACTCGTTAACTCTACTCCTCAACCTAGATGAAATTTTAACAAAGTTGATTGGGATAAATATAGGTTGGAGTTGGATGCAGTGATACGCTGGATCCAACCCATTCCTAAAAACTACGATAGGTTCGTTAGAGCCATCATCTGAACTGCTAATAAATGAATCCCAAGAGGCTTCCGTGAAGAATGCATTCCTGGCTGAAGTAGAGAGAGCGATAAGTTATATGAGGAGTTGAAAACATAGATTTTTCCCATTCAAGCAGGGAAGCCTGAAGTCTTTTTCGGAAGCTGGGTGGCTCAAACTCAATTGCTCGTGCTAACAATGCAATAAATCTAGAGGACATTGTGAATCATATCGTAAACATGTCTCGTTCTTCTATTAAACGCCTTCATAAAAGAACAATTAAACGTAAACTAAGGGAAATGAAGGGCAATTGCTCGTCTCCATCGAGGTATGCGAGCTCTTTTAGTAGCGAAGAACTAGATTCAGCTCTGTCTCAAACAAGAAACGGAAAATCAGCTGGGTACGATAGTATTTTTCCAGAATTTCTTAGAAATGCGGAAAAAAATGTAAAACATTGGCTAACTAAATTATTCTCGAATATCCTAGAAAGCGGCAACCTTCCAAAACATTTTAAGACTAAAAAAGTGATAGCGTTACTGGTAAACCATCTAATGAACCAGAAAGCTATTGCCTAATTGCCCTTTTGAGCACCTGCTACAAATTGTTGGAACGGCTCATATACAACCGTATCGCTCCGATACTGAATGACCAGATCCCAGTCGAACAAGTTGGTTTCCATCCCCATCGCAGTTGTACTGACCAACTGCTCGCTTTAACATCCTACATCGAAGATGGGTATGAAAAACAATTAAAAACAGGCGCAGTATTCATCGATCTCACTGCAGCATATGACACGGTCTTGTGAATTGGGATTATATATAAGCTGTTCAATGCAATGCCTTGTACCACCATCTCGCGTTTAATTAACAACATGTTGAGTAATCATGTATTCAAAGTCCATCTATATCATTCCTGTAGTAGGTCCAAAATGCTTAACAATGATTTGCTACAGGGTTCCGTCCTGCCGCCATTACTTTTTAATTTGTACATTCATGACATTCCTGACACAACATCAAAGAAATTTGATTACGCTGATGATTGGACCCTGGTCACTCAAAATAAAGACATGGGTGTATTGGAAGATTTGCCCTCAACTGACCTGACGATAATGAATGACTATTTTCGAGAGTGGAGTTTATTTCCCAATCAAAGTAAAACCGAGAGTTCTTGTTTCCACTTAAACAACAATCTGGCAAAACACGAATTATATCAGTGTTATTTAACGGCACTGTTATTAAATACAATCAACAGTCAAAGTACCTAGGCATTACTCTCGATAGAACTCTTTCTTTTAAACTCCACCTAGAGAATACGCCAAAAAAACTTAAAACGAGAAACAATATATTGCACAAACTGGCACGCTCGACATGGGGTGCTACTCCAGCTACCCCCCACACAACTGCTCTAAGTCTGGTTTACTCAGTGGTTGAAGAACACACATACTGAAAAAGATGACTGCCAACTGCATGCCACGATGCGTACTATAAGTGGTACTATCAGGTCTACTCCTTTACCTTGGCTCCCATGTATTAAGCAATATCGCTCCAACTGCACTCAGAGGCTCACATGCGCTCATGCGTGAACATAAAAAGGTAACCAACAACATCACGTTACCGATTGAAGTCAAGAAAGCCTCCACATAAAGCTGCCTGCAACCTGCTGGAAACTAATTTTAATATCTTGGATGCCTAGGACACCTCCTGGCATTATTACTATACACTTGGGCTTTCTATTATTAACCCGACTTCTACCCAACCTGGTTTTGATTTGCCACGTCATACCTGGACTACACTAAGCCGAATAAGAACGAATCATGGACGTTGTGCTGATTCTTTCTACAAGTGGGGAATTTCAGAGTCCCCTCAATGTGACTGCAGCGCTCCACAACAGACCATAAAACGCATTGCAACTGCGTGTCTAATTTGACGATACAATGGCGACATCTCAGACATCCATTTGGCAACTCTCGTTGTAGTAGCATGGATAGACTCACTCGATGTAAACATCTAACGTTTAAATGTGCCGCCCAATGTTCAAATATTTTACTTTTTACCTTTTAACTAAAAGACGCGCAATCCAATTGATTGTAAGCTCATTTAATGTGTATTCATGTTTTGTTTTAGGTAGATTTCATAGAAAAATCTACTAAAATCTTTTAATGTGTCATAAAAGCCATACGCTAAATAAAACCCTGGAAATTTGAATCAGGTTTCTGAAGTTTATGAGCTTGCTTGAGTTTTCATTAAATTCGTAACACGGCAAAGAATATTAAAGTATATGAAACCATGGAAAAAAAATCATAGACCACCAAAAGCTTCTCTAAACGGGAAAGGTAAAACCCTTAATTAGAATGGCACACTGCCAATAGTTTTACTCAGTCTTTCTCAGGCCTTGTTTTTCAATTCTGATCTAAAATGCGTTTATCGAAGCGTGTCTTGTCTGTACAGCAACACCTCATCATATGAGCACCCATTCAAAGTAATAAAGCGTTTCTGAAAATACTGAACTACTTGGACCGACATAGGCCAGTCCACATGCTTGACGCGTTTGAACTGGGCACCTAGCTCAGCGAGCCATCTGAACCCAGAGCTCACCGACCACAACAAAGTTGATATCAGTGTTATTAAATAATAGGTCTTACACTTCGACGAACACCAGCTGGTTGTTGTTGGGACGCTGTTTTGAGTATGCGTAGAAAACTCTGTATGCGGCAGAGATACGGGCGTTGATATCTGCCTGCATGTCATTTAACGATGCTATTACAGACCCGAGGTATTTGAAGTTTTCCACGCGTTCCACTTCATAGTCACCAGTAGGGTTTCTAATCCGGATATCCGGATATCGAACTATCCGGATTATTCGACCCAATTTTCAATATTCGACTATCCGGATACTTTTTTGTAATTATCCGGATATTAAAAAAACCTCTATTTTGTAAAGAAAATAATCAAATTGCGTTTCAAAGTTAAAAATAAATATTTAAGCTGCGTTGCAAAGTTTATTAGTGCAGTGAAGTGACAGTAAGTTAAAAATTTATTTACAACTTCAATGTTATGAAAACTGTAATCTTTGAATATTTTATGACACACTTCGTGAATCTGCGAGTGCAAAGGGTGCATCTGCAGTGTAAAGGGTGCGAGTGCATCTGCAGTGTAAAGGGTTGCTACAAATATTTATTTGATGTTGATTAAAAAAAACTAATGTTTTAAATACATGCAGCCCGCCAATAAAATCTGAAGTGCGCTAGTTTTTTAAAGATTATTAGAGCAGAGAATTCTTTTTAATATTTTTTAATATTTTAATAATTTATATATTTTGCATCTGCTTCATAAATACAGTAAATTATAACTATATTAGTAAATTTATTTAACAACAAACAGATTTAAAATTTTTAAAGCACTGGCTATACATCGTCAAAACGCTCTGAAGTTTGGAATCATTTAAAAAAAAATTAAAAAAATGTTGCTTTCTGTTATGCATTGCAGTAAACAAATTGGATGTAAAGGATAAATCATTTAAAAGTTCATAAAATAATCATAAATTCAGCTTCAACTTTAACTTAAATCGATAAAATTCATGAACCATCTACATCAAAAAAACTTAAAAGTGATTCCGATGAGGGTGGAATTTTAAAATTCTTAAAATGAAACGTATGAAATTTTGTCTCGATGTGTGACAGAAGATGAGTTTTCAATGAATGCTATAGTGGAATCATAGATATGTCCGAAGTAATGGCTTTGTCATGCATAAAAATTTCTCTACTGTAACGAAAAGTATTTTAAAACTTTATGGTATAAAAAAAGAGAGTTGTTAGATCTTTTATTTCCACTGGAAAAAGCTGTAAAAGAATTAAGCGAAAATTCAGGGACGCTTTTGACTGCTGGAGGGGTTTACAAAGTTGTTTTCAAAAAGTTAGAAGAATGTGGAACGAATTTTTCAAAAAAGTTAATTAAACAGATAAAAAGTCGAATGGATGAACGTCGTGATAAATTCCCTATGACTATGTTGATCTTGTTACAAACAGGCAATATGGCACATTCCAATAAATATTTTCATTATGTTACAAATGGTGCCTCTATTGCATTGGCGGTAGAAATTTTTAGAAGAATACATCCACCTGTGATTATGATGACTCTGAAGAAGTCACTGAAGAAATTACTATTGAAAGTAAGGATGAAGAAAGTCTAAGTAGTGAAGTTTGTAAGATATCGTCACTGCAGAAACAACTTGAGAATGCAAATCCTTCAATTATAATCATGTTGAGAAGCAGAATGAAGAAAGTTCCACATTGGTGAAAAAAGATTTCGTTTATTTAAATAATTATAATAAAAAATGACAGACAATTTAAAAATTCCATATCGCGCATTATTAACATATATTAACCTATCTGGACTGCAACAGAGCGCGTATTTTCAATTGCTGGTCTCACCAGGACAAAAATTAGAACTCGACTCAATTTCGAACAACATTTAATGCAATAATTTTTCTAACATATGCGTTTTTAAAAATGAATCAATAACTTCGTTAAATTTATGATTAATTCAATTTTTTATTGTTATTTTATGATTTGTTACTATTTTTGTTATTTTGTGACTATGTATAAATATGAATTAATATAGATATACAAAAAATATGCATAAATGAATTAAATACCGCAAAATAAAAAGCATGTCTTATTATTTGTTTTAATTATCCGGATATCCGGATTATCCGGATAATTTATTTTTTATGTATTCGATATCCGGATAATCAAATAGGTCGGATATTTAGAAACCCTAGTCACCAGTATCCAGATTCCCGGGAGGTATGTTCTTAGATGTTGTTAACACTTTCGTTTTGCCGGTGTTGATGCATAATCCAAGTCGTTTAGCATTTGTTTCAAGCTGAGAGAGACTATCCTTGAATCGCATGTTCTTCGTCCGAGAAGCACAGTATCATCTGCATAGCCAAGAATTTGACTAGATTTGTGAAATATGCAGTTTTGTGTCTCAATTCGGCTTTTTCTTATCATGTACTCTAGTGCCAAATTAAATAGTACGGGCGCGAGTGCATCACTTTGTCGAACACCTGATGTTATATAAAAAGGATCAGAAACTGACCCTTCGATTACTATTCTACAATTTGATCCCAATGTTGTGAGTTTGCACAGAAACACAAGTTTCTTTGGGATACCAAGGCATATAAGTGGACGAGCGGACCAAAGGTTTTCCCGGATGATACTATCATATACTTGTTTGAAATCAACATAGAGCTGGTGAATGCTGATGTTGTACTCCCTACATTTTTCCAGAATCATCCTTAATGTAAAACATTGATCTGTGGTTGAGTGGCTCGGACGAAAAGTACACTGATAGTCACCTTTGATAGATTCGGCAACCATCACACTAAAAATATATAATGTATTGTTACGTTTTTTAAACTTCCTTTGAATTTGCCTTACTCTCAATTCGATAAACGCAATTCCCTATATCCTTCTTTGTTCGATCACTGATTAGTAAGCCCAAACACTATTCTTTATTAAGTATTTAATTCCTTAATTGTTCCACAACAACAAGAAGAAAAAATAGCAAGCAATATTTTCAACTAGAATATTCTTTCAACAGTTTTAAAACTGGAACGTTTGATTGTGGAAATTCAGTTCACAGTTCCCAAAATAGTGTACTACATCTCAGATATAGCTACTGGTTTCCGAATAAATCATTCACAAAAAACAAACATAAATCTAAAACAAGAAATAATTATAATAAACAAACAACCACTTATAATAAGAAAATCTCACATGCATTCCCTGCACGTGTTGAAACAATAAATTATAAAAATATTATGAGCATAAAAAACCTACCACAATATAAATAAACAAATGAAAGAATGTAAACAAACTTAAATTAATAACTTGGTCAAATTACTTAAAATATAAAAATGATATGTGTGTGAAATTGTGTCGATTTTCATTTTAATAGCTTAAAAATTTTATAGTCTTTTTTGTCTAATAAACAAATTTTGTTTAACGAATTTTATATATATATATATATATATATATATATATATATATATATATATATATATATATATATATATATATATATATATATATATATATATATATATATATATATATATATATATATATATATATATATATATATATATATATATATATATATATATATATATTTAAGTAAAATTCAAGTAAATAAGAAAATCGATAATTTTAAATTTTTGGTAGAGATGAAAATATTGGGGAAACAATTTTGTATTATGTATATCGATTAATTATTTTGTATATATAGCAGAACATTTAGAATAAAAATTCAGATTTGATTTTAAACTTAAACTCTTGTTTTATTTTTGGAATTATTTCTCAAACTAACGTCACCGATTAGCCCAGGCTAAAGGGACTAACAGTAAAAAGCAAGACCGAATAATTCGATCTGTTAAAGGCTTGCCGATTACTGGGACAGTTCTCTGACTGTAAACGAACGTTGACTCAATTCATATTTATTGATATCTGTGGGAAAGCAACAAGTAAAGTTTTTCCTGCCAACAAATACAACGAGAAAATTATAGTTCAATGAACCACGATTTTGAACATGATTTTGGTTCATACTTAAAGAATCTAAATAAGGGCTTTGAAGATGAAGTTAAGGATGGAATATATCATAATAGGACACAAATTGTTTCTACTTAATAACACTTAAAACTTTATTTACAAAGACTTAGTTTAAAAATAACTTCTATTTACGCGATTTTATAAACAGATACAACTTTTGTTTACAATTAATTTCACTAAAGCTATTTCCAATATCGCACTTTTTATATCATTCATCGCAGGCTAAAATAAAACTATTTAATTCTACAAGAGGGATTTCCTTATACATATATGGTTATGCATAATTTCTCGATCATTCGTGGTCACTTTCGATTATTCAAGTTCAATCAATCAAGCAAGGTCAATCTAAGAATATTCGACAATATTATTTTTCTATCTAACATGTTGATTTGATTCATAAAATAATTCAATTTTATTTCATGTTGTTATCGTTGTTTATCTTTAATACGTTTTCTTGGAAAATGGGACGTCAAATACAATTTGTAGTTCATTATGTTTATGTAGAATCGAAACATTACCCTCCACCTACGCCTGTTCGTCTCGAACAGGTTCTAAATCTCTCCTCCAATTGTTGAAGCCAAACATATTTTTTCTTTTCCTATTTCTCAGGTTGTTTAAAAAAATTATTTTCCTACTCCTATCACAGTAAATTATAAATTACATCACACTATCCATGACATGTAAATTGATTATTTCAAATAGCGTGCGGTAAGTAAAAAAAGCGTGCGGTAATGGATTTTCATATATATATTACCGCACGCTTTTAATAAAAAGAAAAATTTTTATTTAAAGAAAAATTTGATTTTTAAAAATTAAATATTTCAATTCATTTTGACACAGAATAATGCAAAGCCTACCAAAATTTGTAAACTATTTGCATTTAATTTATAATTAGGAGTTCATTTTTCAAGTAATTATATGCGTTTGGGCATTAAAACAAAGTCGTAGGAAAAGTATATAACAAATCTCGAGTTGTAAACCATTTTCCATGCTCGTGAAGATACTGCCCTCGAAGCTACGCGTCTCGTGCGCAAAATTTTCCCTCGCATGTAAAATGCTGTTTACAACTCTAGATATGTAATATACTATTCCAGTCCCTTTCTTATTTCTTGACCTCGACTATTATTTATTTATTTATTTATTTGTTGAACAATTACATACTTGTCTCCATATATTATAGTATGGTTAGGTTTATATAATCTACTAGGGGTATCACCCCCCCCCCCCCCCCCAAGCTTCACACAACCCCTCCCCACACACGCCAATACACTCTTTCTCTTTTCATTCGGCTTTGATACAACTACTAAGTGCTAGAAGTGCTATCCATCATAATCCAATCTCTTCTAATATATTCTGTATGCACCTTCAGCTTAACTATACATAATTCTATAAAAAATCATCGTGAGGTGTACATACTATAAATTTTTATACGATCAATCACAAATGATTGGAAATAATAATAATAAGAAAACACTGAAATAGCAGCTTTTGTTTTTCCTTATTTTACTTACAGAAAATGAAACTATGCAAAAATGATGCTAGAAAACAAATATTGTATGAGTTTTAGCACTATCTGTGGCATCATTACAACACAACTGGCCTTTCTATTACTAACCCGACTTCTACCCAACCTGGTTTCGATCTGCCACGTCATACCTGGACTACACTAAACCGAATAAGAACGAATCATGGACGTTGTGTTGATTCTTTCTACAAGTGGGACATTTCAGAGTCCCCTGAGTGTGACTGCAGCGCTCCACAACAAACCATAAAACACATTGCAACTGTGTGTCCAATTCGACGGTACAATGGCAACATCTCAGACATCCATTTGGCAACTCCCGATGTAGTAGCATGGATAGACTCGCTCGATGTAAACATCTAATGTTCAAATGTACTGCCCAATGCTCAAATATTTTACTTTTTGCTTTTTAACTAAAAGACGCGCAATCAAATCGATTGTAAGTTCGTTTAATGTGTATATCCATGTTTTGTTTTAGGTAGATTTCATAAAAGAGTCTACCTATTTTTAAGTTTAATTTTTAATGTAACACAAAAAAAACCATACGCTAAATAAAAAAGCACTATCTGTCATATAAACAATTAATTTTCTTATTAATATCGAAATTATATAAATTTGAACGAAACGGCTAAAAGGAATTATAGCAATAATTTTATTCTTTTCAGATAATTCAGTTGTTTCAGTCAAATCGAACACGGTTATAATAAAATATTTCTCTATAGCAGGCTACAGACCTACAATCAATTTGTCAATCAATTCGAAAACAAAAATAAACGAAATAAAATTTAGTGTAAAAATCCCCTAAATTTTAATTTATTTATTTTCGTTTTCAATTGATTGACAAATTGATTGTAGGTGTGTAGCCTGCTTATCTTGTTTTGCAAAGAAAGAAAAAATCAATTTTATGAATGGTTTTTTTAATTTCTAATGAATAGAAAATATTAAAAAACAAGAAAATTATGACTAAAATAAAAGTTAAGATTCAGAAGAAAGGAAACTTAAAATAATTTTTTTTAAATCTTTCCCTATGCATGAATTTCATTTTTAATTTTCCGAAAAAAAGAAAGTGAAAAATGAATTTAAACACAGCTGAAATCTTAAAACAAATATTTTTTTAAGCCTGAAATAAATTAAATCTAAAATAATACGTCTATCCACTTCAAAAGCAAAGCATAAACTAAATTGAAATTTGAAGAGAAAATATAAAATACTAAATAGAAATTTCCCTACCATATACTCTTCAGTCGTCTTTTCTACGGTAATGAAAAACTTCGACACTCAACCATTTCACTTAAAAACAATTTCACTTTTTCCCGTTGTTGTTTTACATAAATAATTATGGCAATAATGAGAATATATGATTGAATACGTAGTAATTCATAATCAATTAACCTTCAATTTTTGTTTACTGCCCCAGTTTCCGTTTTCGATTTATTTCAATAAAAGAATCAATAAAATAAAAGTACAATACAAACAAGCTTTCTGTTCAAGTTAAATATTTCGTAGAAAATTTTCCATCATTTATTTGAACAAGTTAGTTTTTCTTCCTGATTTTGTCGTTGTTATATTTTGTTAGACATGTTATGCGTATTAATTTCAATTTCTACAATGTTTTGAATATTAACTGATTTTTTTATTATTATTGTTATTATAATTTTATCCAGAAATAAAAGGGAAAAACGATTAATCTGACATTTTTTGAAAGGGAGAAGAAAATCTATATTTAACGTTGGAGATGAAAGAAAACTGATTTCGTTTCCTAAGGGAATGTCTTGAAATCTATAGATTTTGTTTGTAAAGAGATCTCTGGTGTCTTTGTTGGTATTATTTTTAGTTTTTTTTTATTATTATTATTGTAAACAAGTTAATGTTTGATGATTTAACCTGTCGGAAAAGGTAAGAAAAATACTCATCGTTTTGTTTTTATTTTGTTAGCAATTTATAAAGTATTACAAAAAATATGGTTACCTTCTGTTTTGTCTATTTTTATGTTGTTTTTCCTGTTGCATTTGTTGTTTTTTATGTATTTTGTTATATAAATCTTCTTTTGTGGTTACTGTTTTACTACTTTATATATTTTTCTTTTCTTTATTAAATGTCTTTACTTTTCCTTTTACTTAGAATAGTCCTAAATGTTTTTCTGTTTCATCAACAGTTTGTTTTTTAACTGATTACTTTTTTTCTACCGTGTCTTCTATTTATTCTGTTTTACCCACCAATCCTATTTTTTAATCTTAAATTTTATTTTAAACCTTTCGTACTCTCTACTCTGGGTTTGAATACCGAAAAAAGCACCACTTCTTAAATTGCAAGTATAACAGGGATGAATATTGGAAACTGAATGTTTGTTCTTCGAGCATTAAACATTCAAAAAATTCCTCGAGTCACAGGAGCATTGTTTGACGCTACTTTATTAGTATATTTAAACGCAGTATCCTAACAGCTAGCCTTTATAGATATAGTTCTAAGAACGGAAAGCTTTCTTAAGTCCTCAATATCTACATTTCGGCCAATGTCTTCTTTTAAGACACAGGATTTTCCATTCAATCATCTTCACTCAATTTGTCGAGAATGGTGCATGAAAAGTAGATGTGATGTCACCAGCAAGCAAAGATGTCTAGTTCTGGGGGGGGGGTCTTCAATATTCTCAGTATTATTTTTGTCATTAGCCTTGCAGGTATGTGCATTAAAATGCTGTCTAACTGCAATCAACACAGTCTAATACTTAATATAATGGTGCTAAAATAGTTTATGGACCCTTACACAAAATGACGAATCGCATTTATCTGTATTTGAGCGTAAGATCCTACGCTACATTTTTGGTCCACTTAAGACAGACGATGGAGAGTATAGAACCCGATATAACTTTGAGATCAGAGACCTTCTTGAGGGTCCTGATATAATAGGTTGTATCCGTTCTAATAGGATTGCTTGGTTTGAGCATGTTCTACGAGCCGATTCACAGTCTGGAATGATTAGAAAAATGTACGTTAGTACCCCAGGGAGTGGGCGACCGCGAGGTAGACCACGACTACAATGGGAGACTGACGTAATAAACGACCTTAAAAAAATTGGCTGCCATGGTAATTATGTCGCTGTTGCGAATGACCGTGGTGAATATTCGAAGCTGATTAGCCTGGCAACGCTCCTACATGGAGCATGAACGCCGTTAAAAAAAAAAAATAGTTTATAGTACTTCCATTTAGTAGCTCATAAGCTAATGCACCTGGAAAGACGCCTAATATTATCGACAGTGGTTTCCCGGAGGTAGTACAACAGGACAGTAAAAGAACCAATCCGCGAGGAATGGTAGTACTTGTTGCATTTTAGACTCCATCTAGTGCTCCTTAATCGCCAAAATTTGGACAAATTATTTAAAGCAGAACATGGGATCAACCGTTCAACTTTGTGATAGAAGATGTACAGAGCCACCTTGTGTAGGGCAATCAATCCCGTATTACAATTGGTCGACCAAAGTTACAAAATCGTGGGATTGTGGGTTTAACAATAATAATAAAATTATAATAATTAAATAAAAGTTTAGATGATTCCAAAGTCTTCAAGGGTTGGTTTTAGACTTAGAGGTCAATAATATATTAATATCGAAAAAAAGTTTTACATGTCCACTAAAAAGCTATAATAGATCCATCTCGTATTCCCGATAACACGAAATGCGTTAAATTTTTCATATATACTGACGGCCCTTGAATCAAGGCAGGCAAATTTGTTTTTAATTCTTTCTCGTCTTTTACTTACTTATAATGTGGGCATTATTACGTAACTGCAGTTTCTTCAATTACCCTATCCTACTACAAACCAACAGACTTAGTATCTTAAGTTTCTTAATTAATTAGTGCTACAAAAAATCCTATTTAATGCAAATCGTACAGAAATTTTGTTTCTTTTAAAATAAAATAACGGGACTAAGCCAGTTAAGTGAATATGCTCTCCGCGTAATTTTCTTTAAAAGAAATTTGCATCGCAAATCATTATTATTATATGTGAAAACCAGAAGGAGAAGTCAAATAATTTAAATAATGATAAGAAAATTACCCTGAAAAACAAAATGTTTAAGCTGACAAATAAACACAAACAAAGAAATTTTGAAGTTAGAAAAAATATTGCTTGCATCGCAATTTTACCACAAATCGTAGAATAAATAAGCCCAGTCAAAAACAAATGTAGGTTAAATTCTTGTTTATTTTAAAATCAAAACAAATTTGTTTATTTCCATTTCCAAACAAAAAATCAAAAAATATTGGCTAAAAACTCAGACTTAGTATAAAAAAAATCCGTTACTTATACGACGATTTGCGTATTCAAGATAAACCAATTTGAAATTGAAATTTACCAAAACAAAAATAACAAAAACCAAAACGTTTTTGTTTCTCAACTTTTATGCTACAAGCAAATTAAACACTGGTTGATTGCAGCTTGTTCCAACTTTTACAAAAAGTACCAATAAAAACTAATTACGTTGCCAAGGACTGCCATCTTTTGAAAATCATAAGAAATTATTTTTAATTCAGGCTGAACAAGCTCTGACCAGGCTATCGCAGATCTTAACCGTTTTGAATTTATTCTTGGAATCATATACGCATTTGTAACGGGAAAACAAGTTCATTAAACTGTTAATAATAACTTATATGGCGTGCAAAATCTGCCTCTTTTAAATTATTTATTCTAATGACCTCATTATGTCACGCTTTATCTAGTAGCTCTGTAGTAAACTTACATCGATTGCTTTTTCGGTACTTTGCTCTTTACAACTATACATGCATTCTACTTGATATAATGGACTACTTTTACGATGTTAATTGACCCTTAACTATGCGATTTAGCGTGGTACTTATCCCGTTTAGTTGTCCGCTTAGTCTCTAACCTTATGAACCAATTAATTTTAATTATTTCGGTTTGAAAAACCTAGGTATTACATTCAAGAGTCAAAATTGAAATTCTTACCCTCATTTTTTGGCATTTCTCAATATTTCGGGACCTACTGATTTTAAAAACATAAAAACACAAAATGCCAGTCTGTCTGCCGACCGACAGTCCGACACAAGCGTCGTTACAGAGAAAACCGGCGGAGCTATTTCAAAAAATAGGTTAACAAAAATGGTAAGAGCCGAGAGGACGATGTTAAAAAATCGTCAGGTGTGTTGACACATTTTGTAATTCCTACTACACAACACTTTTTATTTAAAAAAAAATTTAAGGGATTATGAGTAGGAAGATTGAATTTGGAGAAATCTAGATGGTCGGGATTCGTATGTGAGACCAAAAACTAGATTATTGCATTATAAGTTTGTCAAAAAAATGTTGTCAAGTGTGTCAAAAGAATGATTTTCCTTTATTTACGCAATTTTTTGGAAAAAAAATTAAATTAATTATTTGTATGACATGAAATGTAATCGAACATGAAATTGGACATTGAAATTTTTGACTTTGTTATAGTTTTTGGAATAATTTTAGAGTTTTGAAAGAAGTTTGTATTTTTGATTTTGTAAGTATTTTCGGAATATTCTTAGAGTGAAATGAAAAACTTAATGAAAAACATTAAATTTTTTATTTTATTATAATTTTTGGAATTTTTTAATATTTTATTAAAACTAAAAACCATGTTCTCATAAAAATTTTTTTCACAAAACTATATCAAAATCCTGAACTTAGACCGAAGTCTCAATATTTCAGAACTTCAGAACTCTGCCCCTCCAAATTTTGTTATATTAGTATATTTCAATTATTAATAGTGGGTTAAAAGTCCTATACTACATTTTGTTTGTAATTTCATAAAAATTAATCCAGAGATGGTGACGGATTTATCGGATTTATTTCCATAAGTTAGAAGTTTCTTAGAAAAAACTCCACTTTTCATTTTACGTGTTTCAGACGAATTTGAACCTTTCTCTTCAGTGCCTCGTTCGAACCCTTAGGCAGACACTGATTAATGTTGATTGATTCCAGACCTAGTTTCCCAAATGGTATTTAAATTGAATGAATTTGGCAGCAACAGTTTAAAGCGGTTTCAATACAAACGTTCAAAAAAAATTGTTCATCATCATTTCCGCACTTTTGTTGTTGTGGGCTAGGTTTTAAAGATATGTGTGTGGTGTTATGACATTGAGATATTTATATATATATTTTATTGAAATAAAATACATATAAAATCGTCTCATTTCTCTTGCTTTTTCGAAAGCAAAGATGTCGTAAAAAAATGAGTATAGAAAATTATTGCTATAGACTTAAACTGTTTATTTTTCTTTTGTACATAAAAGTTAAATAATTTAGACTATAAAATTAATATGAATAACAATATATTGGCAAATGGCAACGATTTCAATGGTTTTATTTATATATTTTAATGATTTTAAGATTCATTTGTTTTAAAGCTGAAGACTTTTGAAATTTGATGCCTTTGATTTTTCTGAAATTTTCAGGATATATTACGAGTATGTACTGTGATAATAAAAAATGCAGTTTACTACCTCTTAAATCGGGCGCGTTTAATCTTTGATCTTGTATAAATTATATGACATTTTACGTCATAAAACCATGAGTAATCCATGTCATTTTTTAATACGGATTCTATTCTACTATCTTATAGTATAGGTTTCAGCATAAAAAATCTGGTGGCACATTTATGTCTTTGAGAGTAGGTAAAGGTTATTCGAAAATGTTGTTTTCAATGCTTTCTTGTCTTGTTATCTGGCAAGGTATCTGCTAATCCCATAGGTGAATCACAACAATAACTATTGGATTAATTAAACAACATATAAAAGTACTTAGAAAAATTTAAAACAGCATAGGTTAGTCTTGGATTTAGTAGTTAAACGGTCTCAAAGTTGATAATTTTTTGAAAAAAGATCAAAGTTTAAGGTCACTTACTCTAGAAGCCATCAGTTAAAAATCTTGAGACACATCTCTAATTATACTCCATATTGTGTTGTTCAAGGTTCAGGCCTAAACTCTATGGGCCAAGAATTTCTTTTCTAACACAAGTTTTTTTATATGCGTTTCAAATTCGAATTTTTCTTCATTTTTTCAAACAACTTCCATTAACAAAAAATTTGAAAATCAATTAAATTTTAACTTTTTCTATTTTTTAAATATAGTTCTAATCTTACTTTAAAATATTTCAAATTTACAAAGAGGCGTTAATTCGTATTCTTGAGATATTTAATTTTAAAGATTTTTAGTCCGATTAAAATTCTAATTGTTCATTATTTTCTCGAACTTCTGTGGTTAAAATTTTTTGATGATAAAAATTGTTCGAAAAAATAATGAACAAATAGAATTTTAGACGGACTAAAAATTTTTAAAATTAAATATCTTAAGAACAAAAATTATGCCTCTTTGTAAATTTGATATATTTTAGAATAAGGATAGAACTGTTTTCAGAAAAAAAAAAAATTAAATAAATTCCAATTGATATTCAACCCTAGCGCCATCTTTAAAAAAGTTTTTTGAATATTTTTATTTAAAAATTAATTATGAAAACAATAAATTAATTTTTTTTCAAACGACTAACTAATCATCTATCTCTATCAAACAAAAAAAGTTTGATGAAATCGGTAAAGCCGTTCTTGAGCAATTTATTTTCAAAGTTACATCGGATTGGCAGAATTTTCATTTTTCATGCATGTTGGGGTGCCCCCTATGCTCAAACTATGTACTTTAAAAAAATTTAAAAAATGTAGTATTTTTTATTTTGTCCGCACTACTTATATGCCAAGTTTCAGGAAAATCAAAAATGGTCAAGTTCAAATCTCGACTTTTTCACCTGCGTAGATCACGTTTTTCATCAATTAAAAAACCTCAGTTCCACAGTACCGGGAGAGTATACAGAGCTACGTTCCACATCAAACGGATCAAGGCTGTGCCCAAAATTTTATCAGTTGTAAATAAAACTGGTATGGCTTTATTTTTAAAGTTTCTTATGCAATCTGCAATTTTCCTAAAATTCAAAATAGCGGACAAATATGGTGTCTGCAATCAATCACCTCATGATAAAATAATATTTTTTTCGATGTTACACTTGTTCAACTCATCAGATCATTTAATTGAAGCCATGTTATGATGTACCTTTGCTTGCCGGATATGAATATAATATTTTTTCTGAGTTAGAATCCTCCTTTTTGTCCTTAACCTTAAAATCTTTCATAAAGTTGTGTTTTGAAGTAACTGCCACACAACTTATAGTAAAAATGTAATAAATCGCACTGCGATGTATGTATTTTTATTTACTAAACACGTAGTTATATACGTCTATAAACTAAAAGTTTCACATATCGTCCCTAACCTATATAAAACTCCCAAAAAGTATTTCTTTTTTAGAACGGACACCTCAGTTTCTTATGTTGTCTGGAATTCCTAAAATTCAAAATGGTGGACAAATATGGATCAAACAGTAAGGTTATATTCGTACTTTGCAAGCAAAGAAACATAGAATGATTTCAATTAAACGATCTGATGAATCTATAAGCTACGTGTGAACGTTATTCCAAAACACAACATTTTTGAAAGTCTTTAAGGTTAGGGACCAAAGGAGACAAAGAGGATTCTAACTCAGAAAAAATATTATATTCGTATTCAAAAAGCAAATATACATCATAACATGTTTTTAATTAAATGATCTGATGAGCTTTACAAGCGAAACGTCGGAAAAAAATATTCTTTCACGCGGAGGTGATCGATTTCAGCCACCATATTTGTCCGTTATTTTGAATTTTAGGAAAATGAGAGACAGAATAAGAAACTCTATAGAGTAACCTTCAACTGACAGAATTTTGGGCACAACCTTGATCAGTTTGATATGGAACGTCACTCCGTATTCGGTATACCCCCTTGTACTGAGGAATTGAGGTTTTGTAATTATTTACTAAATCAGTTATGGACATAGTTAAAAATTAATTTACGACCATTAAAAAATCAAAAATAGCTTGAAAAATAGATAAAATGAGCAGAATGCTACATTATGTAAAACGCATATTGGACGATAAAAGGAAGGTGGTATTAAAAAAATAAATCCATGCATCATAAGGTTTAGGCTTGAACCTTAAACTACACAATATGGAGTATTTTTCGAGATGTGTCTCAAGCTTTTGTTTTTTTTTATAGTATGGTTAATCACTTAGGCTATAAACCTTTAATGCTTTAGGTACGTGTTAACGAAAGGAAAGCAATGTTAAAAGGTTTGTATTTAAGAAATTGGGATAGGATTGGAGCGATAGTGTTGATGTACTGCTGATTTAAAAGCTTGGGGATTGTATGTAGCGGGGAAAACATTTTTGGTAATCGATTCCACCAGAATACCGAACGTGAAATGAAAGACTTATTATAGCTAGGTAGATGTTTTCACATATGGGACCTCTAAGATATGCTTATGGGAAAGCAATGATTGTCTAGTGGCTCGTGGATTTACGTAATGTTCGTATTAAATCATATACTTCCTTAGAGCATATACCGTAGTAGTATCTGTAGAATAGTGTAAGAGCTTCAACCACTCTTCTATGATGCAGAGAATCTATACCCGCTGTTATCATTGGATCATCAATCAGTTTCAAAGCACGTCTCAGAACTCTGTCAACAAAATTTATAGAGGTATCTGGTGCTGCAGCCCATAAATGAGAGTCGAATTCAAGGAATGGTCTTATATATGCTTTATAGATTGTAGCAATTTCAGAAGGAGAGAAAAAGCTTTTACAGCGACGTAGGAAGCCAAGTCGTTGGGAAGAATGTGAGTACCCAACAGCTTCAGCGTAAGCGAGTTTATTATTGGTTGTCTGAAAAACGTTAAATTGCATTGCAGCTATATAGCGAAGTTTTATGGGACAAAACGCACGAGTTCGTCTTCATAGCATTAAATGTCACAAGATTCCATTTACTCCAATCCAGGATAAATTCAAGATCTACATCCAAGGATTCAACCATTTTTCTACCATGGCAATTAGTAGTTAGACTAGATAGCTGTATTTTAAAAGAATAGGAATGGAAGACAGTACTGTCGTCAGCAAAGCTATATATTTTGTTTGTTGCTATGCATAAAAAATCGTTGATGAAGATCAAAGAAAGGGTTGGTGATAGAACCGAACGCTGGGGAACACCGGCTTGAATTGGAAACTAAACTGACATGGCACCATTCAGCATTACTCTGATAGATCTTTGGGATACAAAATCTTCTAACCTACAGATCAAGATCGCACAGACTCCAAATGAAATTAATTTATTGTAAAAAGCCCGATGCCAAACTCTATCATACGCTTAGGATATGACAAGGGAAATAATATGAGGCTCACGAAAGTTATGAATTGTTTTGCCTCATTTCTCCGTGAGGACTGATATGATGTCACTAGTAGACCGTGTTTTACGAAATAAATATTGACGGTCATGGAGAAGATTGTTGTTTTCGAGATATGTCATTGGCTTAAAATTAATAATTTTTTCCATAACTTTAGCAGATATCGAGGTAAATGCAATAGTTTGGACGATAGTTTGAAGGGTCAGACTTGTTGCCCTTTTTCGGAAGTCATTGAACATTAGTCAGTTTCCACATTGATGGGTAAAGACCCGAGCTCAAGGACAAATGAAAGAGACTATTAAGTGGACAGACCAGGCTTTCTGCGCAACGTTTTAGTACAATAGGTGGTATACCGTCCCGACCAGCAGATATGCTAAGATCTAGATTAAGCAGTGTGTACCGCAAAATCTTGGACGCAACTAAATTTTGTTCATTGATGATTGGATAGGTGAAATGTTCGGCGGATTTATACCGGAATCATCGACGACAGAGTTAGCATCAAAATTTGCACACGAGTAGATCTGCACAAAATCTTAAATCTTAGCCATTACAATGCAGCCAAATTCTTTTTTTTCAATGTATTTTTTTGAATGTTGCAAATTTAACAAACAAAACTAAGAAATAAAGTGCAAAGAAGTTCAAAAAGAACGAAACATGAGAGTTATTTTTGTGCTTTTTGCGGTTAAAAAGCAAATTTTATGGTTGAGTAAAAATGAAGAGTTGTGACTTGTATTACACAATTTTACAAAAAAAAAATAAAACGAAAACAGAACAGAAAACGAGACGCGGCACAATATTAGCATATAATAAAAACATTTCTATTCAATAATCTTTATAGATCTATAAAAAAAAATGTTTTTTGCACACTTTTCACAGTGATAAAGTAAAATGAAGCCCAAAGAGTAATAGTGATAGTGAATGAATGCCAGCTGACCTTGTAACGACGGACTATTTTCAATTTTTATTCTAAAATAATAGTATGCATATCCAACGAAATTTGCTAATTATCTATTAATTTATTCTCTTCAATTGTAATAAGCGTAGGGACATTTGTTTGTACTACTGTTGACGGTTTAGTTACGTCACTCAATTTAAATGTCAATAATACATGTTTTACATAAATGATTGTTTAATTTGAAAAAAGTAGAATTGATGTTGTTAATAATATGTGTATATAAGCGATCAAATTATTTTGATCGAAGATTAGTAAATAAATTAAAAATCAAAAGATTAGTAATTAATTGAAATTAAACAAAAATTATTATTATGTAAAATTTAAACGAAACCGAGGGTAATTTTTATTATATAAAAATAAATTATTTATTTTAAATTGTGATATCGAAGTTTTTTATTTATTTATTTGAATGCAATGAGTTTTAGTGAATATTGTTAGATGAATCATTTAGTAAATAAAATGAAAATGAAAAATGGATCTAAAACACAAATTCAAATACAAAAACGTGAAAATATTTAGTCAAGGGAAGTGAGAACGAAACCGTTAAACACACTTTTTATACCCAATGGCTACGGTGTTCGCTTCATTCCACGCCGTTGCATGTTAAATGCAAATATTCATACATTTAATGTCAAACAACAAGCAACTACAAAAGTTAATGATATTTCTGAGCTTCAAAAAATTATTGGTGTGTGGATAAATTAGATCAAACTATAAGGGATATATTTCAAATTGACAGATCTAGTTTGGTTTTAGCATTTCTTGATGCTTTTAATAAAATTACGTTTAGTAAAATGAATTACAGCCTATTTAGTCTAAAAGCCAGTGACCGGCAGACTTACGGTATTTTAGCAAACTCCATATTGATGCTAGGTATAGTTTATCACCTGCCGTAGTTGAAATGGGTATTCACTATCCCCGCCGATGGTTCCTTTGGGCGTGTCCGCAAGTCAAAAAACGTAAAAATTGACTTCAAAAACGTGATTTCAGCACGTCTGCCGTTTTGATATCTTAAAGTATACAATCTTTTTTTATTAAAAAATCCAATGCCAAACACCTACTCCGGGTCCGAGTATTTTTTTTTAAATTTCAAAGTTTTAAAATGTCATGAAAATTTACTTTATTTCAGCAAAGCTGAAATTTGAATATGTTATTTACATTATTATTATACATATATATTTTAAGAAGCACACACAGGGCGGTTCCAACATGCCGGCACACGCTATAAGGCTTTCTTTGTCTGAATGGGAATGAAAGCGAATCAGTAGTCATACGTATTGTGAATAATTTTTATGAATGTTATAATTTAATAGTCTGTTAAGTAATAAAAATATAATTTCTTCTAAGGAAATAAACAAAACTTTTTAATTTTCTAAATCATACAGATTTGGTTATATGTTTATTTTAACAAAGCGTACAAATTAAAATAGGAATACAGACAGAAGTTGACGGCTGTTGCATTGATTGCGGCAACGAGTGTGTAATTGACTGAGATGGAGATGAAGACGTTTCTATAATTTTTTATGTTGTATGATAATAATTTTTTTTCAATGCTGTAAATGTCTTGTAACAAGTACGATGATAGCCACTAACTAAATGTTCACGTGGTAAAATAACATCACTATATTTTAAATTTTGAAATTTTCGTAAACGCAAAATAGTCTGACATTTTTTAAAAGTTTTCTTCTGAAAAGATATGTACACTTTCACCAGCCTTTAAATTTCAAAATGCACAGATTAATTCATTTGCCACGATTTAAAATTTTAAGTGCATTTTAAAAAAAATCACAAATTTAAATACAAAATAAATTACACATGCTTCTATTAAAAATCTGAGAACGAATCGAATGGAGCAGAAAACCGTTACAACATTCCAGGTATACAGTAAACTGACGAAATAATAAATATTCGTTATTATTAAACTCCACAAATGTGAACACTTTTTTCTTCCCTTGGCTATTCTAAAGTATGAATGAAAAAATAAAGCTTGACCTTTTGTTTACATTTCAGAGCTATGAAGACAATTTCTTAAAAATTTCGTCGGAATTCAATCAGAAAGAAATCTGATAGTAACAAATAATAACATCATTCAAAAAAGGTTCAAAATGTATAGTCATTGTGTATGTTCAATAAACCTTCTCCATCAAATGATTATAAGAATTAAAAAATTTTGTTTATTTCTTTAGAAGAAATTATATTTTTATTACTTAACAGACTATTAAATTATTACATTCATAAAAATTATTCACAATACTTATGACTACTGATTCGCTTTCATTCCCATTCAGACAAAGAAATCCTTATTGCGTCTGCCCGCATGTTGGAACCGCCCTGTGTGTGTTTCTTAAAATATATATGTACAATAATAGTGTAAATAACATATACAAATTTCAGCTTTGCTGAAATAAAGTAAATTTTCATGAAATTTTAAAACTTTAAAATTTACAAAAAAAATACTCGGAACCGGAGTAGGTGTCTGCCATTGGATTTTTTAATAAAAAAAGATTGTATACTTTAAGATATCAAAACGGCATACATGCTGAAATCACGTTTTTTAAGTCAATTTTTACGTTTTTTGACTTGCGGACACGCCCAAAGGAACCATCGGCGGGGATAGTGAAAACCCATTTCAACTACGGCAGGTGAAAAACTATACCTAGCATCAATATGGAGTTTGCTAAAATACCGTAAGTCTGCCGGTCACTGGCTCTCAGTCTAATACAATCAACATTTGTAATTTAATTGTAACTAACACTTGTTGTTGTTTTGCAAACAGTATATTTGTTAAGTTTAATATAAATAACTAAAATAATTATGAAATTTAAATAAACCTTAGCCGCTCAATCGATTTCGGTTTTTACACTATCTGCGGGAGCTTATGAACTGAACCAGTTCATAAGCTCCCGTAGATGGTGTAACAACCGAAATCGATTGAGCGGTTAAGGTTAATTTAAATTTCATAATTAATTTTAGTTATTTATATTAAACTTAACAAATACACTGTTTGCAAAGAAGACAACATTCAAGAAATAAATCAATGTAAGCCTTTTTGTATTTTGATTTGTATAATTTTTGTTGGTTTATTTTGATATTTCTAAATTATTTTCTCTGTCAGCTAATTAATAGTTTCATTAATTACATTATTCAATCTGTGATTCTGTGATAAGAAATTTGCAAGTGTTATTTGTTTGTCATAGATTCAGTTTTCGGGTTTAATATTAAATTTTTTTGGTTTGTAAAAGTCCAAATTATGCAACAACCTGAACGGTACGAAATGGTTATTGGACGTCCACCCCAATTCCATGTATCCCAAATTTTATTGACTCTTGAAGAAAATGTATATTTGGTGTAGGTCAAAATAGTAAACGGTCTAATCGAGAGACTGAAACAAAAGTGTTAAAAGTTAACAAATAAAGCAAACGAGATACACTTTTCGAAATTATTTTGTGTAGATTTAGTCGAATATTTCATGTACAAAATGACCTTTAGCAAAACAATTATATTTCCGAATCTTTGTAGCTTTTAACCTAAATTTTTTAAAATCTAAAATTTACAAAAAAATATTTCAAGACTTTCAAAAATCTCTTTTGAAATATGAAACATACTACGGTTCTGTATATCACATCAAAAAGGAAATCCCAATTGAGATCTCACCTAATTTTTCGTGTTCTTATCTCTTCTCTAATAATATATTAAAGCTTTATATTACCTATAACATATTTCCACAAAAAAAAACAAACATCAATACAGACATGTTCCACTTAACGACATCGAAGAAGTAATCCGAACAAAAATGATATCAGAAAATCATCAAAATAAAAGTTAAACCTGAAATTGTGTGTGTCAATTTCTTTTTTGATATTAGAAGATTTTATTTATGGCTTGTGTTCCCCATATAACTCCCATTCCTTTTACACTTGCTTCATATACACCTGAAAGGGACAGTTTTGAAAAATTGCTTTAGGATATAAAAGAAAACCCTAAGTTTTATTGATAGCGTTTTGAATCTATTTTTAAATATAAGACGTAGGTTGAGATATTTTGTAAAAATAATTGACCGTATTAATGATTCGAATTAAAATATTTGAGGGTTGTTGACTTCTACGATTTCCCATTAAATTTAAATTAAATGATTATTGAATAAAAGTTGAAGGTTGATAAAAGAAAAAGATATATTTAATTTTGTTGATAAAAGTATTAGTTGACCACAAGATTACAGTGGATTTGAAATTCTTTTTTAATCAAATTAAAACAAAGTCAAATAAAATAGGTTTTATAAGGTGATGGGCACTTTCCAATAAACAAGTGATTTGAAAACTTAATAATTACATTCATTTGATTTAAAATAAAACACAAGTAACAGTAACACGCAAGTTACAATGAAAGAAGAAACAAAAATAAATTAGTAAAAGCCAACATATATTTACACATTTGTATGTAGGTCATGTCATGTTATTAAGAGTTATTGTCCTTGTTAGTCCATGTGTTGTTATTAAAATTTCAACTCAAGTGTAATGGAAATAAACATAGAAATAATATTTCTTAAATGTTTAAGTTGAGACGTTCTCTTAACCAATGATTTGTAAACGATGAATCATACCGAAAAGCAATTTCCTGTCTGAAAATATATCCTGACAATATTTTTCAACGAAAACAATTTAATGCGGAAAATGTTCATTATTTACACACAAATTTTTGCTTTTTTAATTTTTACTTTACATACCCCAAATTTTGTGTTTTCTTTTTCTTTTGTTTTGGACCATTCTCTCTCTAAATAGCCAATAAAAATTTGGGTGTATGTCTGTGTGTTTGTTTAACATTCCTGCATAGGATCTTGATGAAACAAATGATACAGACTCACTTGAAAATGGAAGATCTTAATTCACTTCAAATTTGGACAAAATTGCGGGGGGTCTTCCGAACACCTCTAAGTTTAGATTTTCAATGACTTCTATTCCCGGCTTATGATCATAGAAGATTTTTGCATACCAACTTCCAGTTTGTCACTTCCAGTTAAAAAGTTTTTTTTTCAGTTGTTTATCCCCACTGCAGCCTACAGCTTTCAAGTAACATGACCAAAATTTTATTAGCTTTTGGAGAACATTGGGTAAAGGGTTACGGGGTCCACCATACAACAGGTGGTTTTTTCCACCTTGTTTTTTATGTTTGTTGGGAACATAAAGCATTCGTTCGTGAATGAATTTTGATGTCACTTTGGAAAAAGATTCAAATATGTATGGCAAGGAACTGATTAGTTTTAAGCGATATTGAACAAAGTGGTGGGGGTCGCCCGAGCACCTGTTTCTTAAAAGCTCAATAACATCTGTACCTGATAATCGAATTGGATGAAACTTGGTAGATTAGTAAAGTTCACAACAGTTCTGCATCCCAACTGCCGGTTTTTCACTTCTGGTAAAAAAATATTTTTTGTAATTTTTTGAAGTTTTTTCAGTGTCTTTATGCACACTACAGCCTACAATAATGAAGTGATTATGATAAAACTTATGAAAAAGATTCCAATTAGTGTGAAAAGATAATTCTCATCTTTTGGGACACATTGATCGAAGTGGCGGGGGATCTACCATACAACTGCTGACTTTTTACACTTTGTTTTAAAAGTTTGTTGGGAGCAAACAGACTTCATTCATTAATCAATTTTAATGACACTTTGAAAAAAAATGGAGACTAAAATGATAAAGAACTGATTAGCTTTTGGACAATATTGGGATAAGTGGTGGGAGGCCTCTCGAACACCTGTTCCTGTGACTCTATTTTCCTATGTTTGTAGGAGCATACAGCATTTGTTCGTAAATGAATTTTGATGATACTTTGGAAAACGGTGCAAATATGTATAGCAAAGAACTGATTTGTTTTTGAGCGATCGTGAACAGAGTCGTGTGGGAGTTCCTCTGAGCACCTGTTATTATGAAAGCTCAATAACATCTGTACTGGATATTCAAATTGGATGAAACTTGGCACAGAAACATTTAGTACGGTTCACAACAGTTTTGTATCCTATCTTCTGGTTTGTCGCTTCCAGTTAAAAATGTTTTTCTTTTTTTCGTACAACAGTACGTCTATGTAGAGTATGCACGGTTCGGTTAACCGAAAACCGAAACCACGGTTTTCAGCTTATCAAATTGTAACCGTAAACCGCGCTAAAAATCGCGGTTTACGGTTTTCAACAAATTTTAAATTTTAATTGTCATCGAAAATTTATTTTCTATATTTTCTGTCGAAATTTCATTTATGTGTTGTCTACTGATTCAAAGAGGATGCTAGCAGTAAATGGTTTAAGGGTTAAGCTATATTTTGAATCAAAGTAGTAATTCATTTGTGATCTTCATTTCGTTTCATATTGTACCAAACAAAACAAAATAACTTTGTTTATCGCTAAATTTGAATTGAATGGGTTGAAATGGGTTGACTAATAATATAAGTATAATTAATATACTGTAAAAATAATAGGTAATTAATAAACTGTTGTTTATAATAACGAAAAAATATTAAATAATTTACTTTTACACTTCACACTATTCGCAGATGAAATTGCAAAGCGTTCGATTTGACTGAAACAACTGAAAAAACAACATCAATTGCATTCAATTTTTCAGTTGTATCAGTTGCTTCAGTCAAATCGAACACGGCTAATATTCCAAAAAAAAATTATCATCAACAGCAGTTTGGGAATATTTTACAAAAATTTCATCTACGAACAATGCCAACAATAAAGCTAAATGTAAGAAAAGTGGATCAGATGCGTGAACAATTCTAAGGGTTCTACGTCTGCAATGATCAACCACATGCGAAATGTTCATAAAATTTCTTGTAAAAGACCACACGATTCTGACACAAATATTGCTTCAAAAAATCTAATTAGAAACTTACACAATAAACATTAGTTTATTTTATGATCAAAGCTTCTCTAGATTGTTGGAGAATTGGCCACAAAAGACGGTTTTTCTATTAGAGGCATTACAAGGCCAAATTTCATAAGACAGGCAATTTTTCATAAAGGCGTAATCCTCCCACAGAATCTGAACGCGTTTTTTCGGTTTGAAAGAAGAAATATATTAATTCAATTAAATATCTTTACATTAAATTGAGCACATTATAATGAAAACCAAAAACCGAAAACCGAACCGTAACCGCAGGTTTCTACAAATTGAAAACCTGAAACCGCGGTTTATAAAAATCCGGTTTTTTTGCAAACTCTACGTCTATGCCGGCATTTCGCTGGGAATTGGGAATTGAGAAAAAAGTGCAATAAATGAAATAAAGAAATATTTTCTTATACGAATTTGTTATAACCCGCAGCATGGAATACTAGAAAAAATTGCTATAATTTATTTCTCAATTCCTATTTCATTATTTACCAGAATAGGGCTACAGAATTTGTGTTTGTTGGGATACTACTGCTTTCTTTAATAATTTTATAATTAGAATAACGCGAAATCTATAACATTGGTTAGCCTTTAATTAAAGTATTTCATATTGGCTCACTATATATTCAGAACACTATATTTCCAGAGCTGTGGTGAAGTCATCCTATGCATCAGCGTCTCAATACTGTTTATTCGAATAATAAAAAATTTTCCAAAACGGCCTAAATATAATTCTGCATAAAACTTGCCGAAGGAATTGATGAAAATTTAATTTTAAATCTTGCTTTACATATTTGTCAGCTCCTTGTTCATCCGTAATCGTTTTTGTGGAAAAATCGATTATAGGAAAAATTGTAAGGATTGGACAGGAGGTATATATATTACAGTTGGAAATTTTGAAAAACTTATTTATGGTGGTGATGAGTGGTGTATCATATGCAAGGTGATTTTTTTCCATCCCATAGCAATATCTTTTGTAATTTTCGACCAAGTAAAAATAATAAATAAAAATCACAACATTCCTAATTTCCTTTAGACATATAAACATGATAGCCAGCATGTTTTAATTGTAAACTTGTAGTAATATTAGTTATATTTTATGTTAATACCGGATCCTTTTGTAAAACAGTTATGCTATCCAAATTTACTTGTTGTAATTATATCAATTTTTACAGCCACCAAACAGCCTTACTAAATCATTTAAATCAAAAAAATCATTCGCGGGTCCAATATGACTAACACAGTATATCATATATTAACACAGCTTTGATAGGCCAAATTCTCTTAACAACAGCTGTGATAGCAACAAAAAATTATAATTCCTAATCAAATTGAAAGGTTGGTACATTTTATTCTTGACAAAAGACACTAAATTTCTATACGATGACCGGTTTTCATTGCATATTTAAAAGAATTCGTTTCCCACCACATAATTTCTAATATCCAAAGAAGATGTTCCAAAAAACAGCAAAAATCGTCTATATAAAAAAAATTAATTTAAAATTAATTTTTATTTTTAAAATTAATTTATTTTTTATTAAATTACCTTCCCAATCTGATATGTGACTCAAATTATTACCATTACGGTAGTTCATGGGTTTTATGTTCGGATCTTATCAAGGTATTTGTTATCATGCATATTTGATATATCTGATGGTAACAGGCTCACAGGCTCTCGCACATTTAAATTTTCAAACCGGTAGAACAACTTTCTGTGCTCTTCAAGAGCATAAAAGAGAAGAGAATAAAATTGGTTCAATATATAAATATACAAATTTTCTTAAAAAAAATCAAAACCAAGGACAAAATCATTACGTAATATTCATCATATATATACTTAAAAAGCCACACTCCATTTAACTTGATTGTCTAAGTATAAATAAATTAACATCAAATGACAAATGAAACATTTTCGAACTTGAAAAATTATTGTCGAAATTTTATATTCCAAAAATATCATCATCAACCAAAGGAAGATAATTATAAACATTTTTGTCAAAAACAGATGCATCAAATATTAAAACAAAATTTTTTATGATTAATTGCTTTTCAATGATACTTTTCTTGAAATATGATGTATTTATGAAATGTTTATAGCTCTAAGATAAATCGAAAGAAAATAAGTAGGACAGAAAGGAAATTAAAATTACAAATATTAACAAAATCGACGTCGGAAAAATTTTGAGCAAAACAGTTTTTTGTTTCTCTCAGAATGTGATATTTTTTCTTCGGGTAAAATTTGTTCATTTTTCATGCTGGTCATGTAAAATTGAGATGAACGGTTATTCAAACAACTCAAGGTGGGTTTATTTGCCCAAACTACAATTATAGAGAAGAAACTTTGTTTTCTATTTCAAATCTTGAATAAATTTTTTATGATTTGCTATAATTGCCGTTGTGGTTTCCATTAATTAAATGGGTCAAAAAAGTTTAACCTAAACTTACACTTTATACTAGAAAATTTTCTGTGTAACGATGACTAAAATTGCGACCAGTTTGACCTATATACATCGCATTGCAATCCATACTAGATGGTAGACTGCAGATTTTATAATTATATTTTGTTTGGTTTTATTGTTCAGCAATAAGTTTTGAAAGATATGTGATTATTATAAGATAAACAGCTTAAATTGGTATACTTAGATATAATCTTGCCTGATCTCTGATTTACATTACCCGTGTATTGACTTTATCGCCAAAGTTTTAAATAATTAAAAAAAAACGATAAATAAGGCTTCTTACAAATATAAGGCTTCTTACAAATACATTTCAGCTTACGTTGAATAATTTTTTAGCTTAGGTTAAAGAAAAACCATTAGATAAAAAAACTTTAAAAAAAAAAATAGAACCGACTTCAGAAAAAACAAAAGAGGCACAAAAAAGTGAAAAATAACCCAATTGTTGCTTTTAGAAACAAAAATACGTTACATTTTGATTAATTTAATTTAATTATACCTTACTATAGACAAAAAAATTACGCTATTATACAAAGTTACTATATTAAAATAGTTACTTTTTATTATAATTATTATAGTTATTATAGTTGTTATAATAGTTATTATATTTTAAAAGTTATTTGTAATACAAAACTGTTGGAAATCGGTGCCAAGCCCGAGACATATTAGTCGGTTTTTCGTCAATGTGGCACCGACTTCGAAGAGTTTTGTACTACAAATAACTTTTAAAATATAATAACTATTATAACAACTATAATAACTAATAATTATAATAAAAAGTAACTATTTTAATATAGTAACTTTGTATAATAGCGTAATTTTTTTGTCTATAGTAAGGTATAATTAAATTAAATTAATCAAAATGTAACGTATTTTTGTTTCTAAAAGCAACGATTGAGTTATTTTTAACTTTTTTGTGCCTCTTTTGTTTTTTCTGAAGTCGGTTCTATTTTTTTTTAAAAAGTTTTTTTATTTTTTTATTTTTAGTGTAGTCATAAAGCAAATGTCGTCTAGAAAGCGTTCTAAAAGAAATAACTTCAAATGCTGGAAAAACTTTCATCAGTGACAATCTATTGATTATGGTTTTGCGATTTTTTGCACAAACGGCATAAATATTTCCCGTGAGAGAAAATTATTTACGATAACCTTGACAAGTATAGCAATATAATACTGCCCAAAATATCCAAACAGATTAATATGTTTTGACGAAATCATCGAAAATGCATTAAAAATATGTTTTTTAACTACTAACTTGAGAAATCGTCATTATTTACTCGAATGCCCCAGTGAGAAGTAATTTTTCTCAAGCTAGGTCAATAATAATAACAAAACATTACCTAGGTTAATAATGACAAATTTTCCTTTATTTTTAATTGAAATGAACAAAAAACCAAAAACAAATAATAATTGCATTCCTTTATTTCGTTTTATTTGTATGAAACTAAACTTCCAGGCTACTTGATATTTTAAGATATTTAAAAAATGAAATGGAAAATGACTAATATCAAAATCTAATCAAAGCAAATATGGTAATTAGTGTTAGTAGTTAAAAAAATTCTATATATACCGCGGTTGAGAAGACTAATATAGACCTCGAACATTATATCCCTCGGCGCTACGCGCCTCAGGATCTAAATGTTCTCGGTCAATAATAGCTTACTTCTCAACCTTGTTCTGTAATGTACTATTTTTTCTAATTTTTTGAATAACGGTATTTTTCACATCAAAGAAACAATTATGGGACCCTCTGGGAATGAACTCAAATAGAATAAAATTTAAATCAAATCATCTAAATCGAACGAGCCGTTTTTGAGAAATCAGTGTACTACATATAAAAAAACCTACAGTGAAACACAGAACCTCCTGCTTTTTTGAAGTCGGTTAAAAAGTAACTATTTTAATATAGTAACTTTTTTAATAGCGTAATTTTTTTGTCTATAGTAAAGCATAATTAAATTAAATTAATCAAAATGTAACGTATTTTTGTCTATAAAAGCCATAATTGAGTTATTTTTCACTTGTTTGTGCCTCTTTTGTTTTTTCTGAAGTCGGTTCTATTTCTTTTCAAAACTGTTTTTTAATTTTTTTATTTTTAGTGAAGTCATAAAGCAAATGTCGGCTAGAAAGCGTTTTAAAAGTAATAACTTCAAATACCGGAAAAACTTTCATCAGTGACAATCTATTAATTATGGTTTTATGATTTTTTGCAGAAGCGGCATACACATTACCCGTCATAGAAAATTATTTACGATACCCTCGACAAGCATAGCAATATAATACTACCCACAACAAACAAACAGAATAATATGTTTTGACGAAATCAACGAAAATGCATAAAAAATATGGTTTTTTCCAACATCATAAAAAAAATTATGGGACCCTCTGTGAATAAACTCAAATAGAACACAATTTAAATTTTCCAAATCGAACGAGCCGTTTTTGAGAAATCGGTGTACATACATAAAAAACCCTACAGTGAAACACAAAACCTCCTTCTTTTTGGAAGTCGGTTAAAAAATCTATCAAAATATTAGTTCAAGTATGTTTATTTATTCTCATCAAAGTAAAACTTATAACCATATTAACCATTGAAAGGCTTATTAGAGCAATAGTCATATTGCTGAGCTCTAATACAGATTCAAGTCCAACAAAGAACTACTCGACGAAAATTAACTAGGAGCTTCACACAATATATTTTTGCAAGACAACGTAGATTCATGTCTCAGAATCTACTTCAGAGCTAAAATTGATTTAATACCAAAATGCCTATAAAAATTAGCTGCTAAAGCACATCACCCGAACACTTTACCAAGTGAATCTAAAACTGGCAGAGATTCACCCTGGTGGAAAATTAATTGGTGAAAAGAAACAGTTCATAGCCTCTGGCATTAAGAAAATCGCACAAACAACTTGCGAAGATATAAAACGCTTCATACAAATTATAGCAAATAATTTAGACAGCTTAAAAAACAATTATAGTGAGCGTGTTTTACCACTCAGACTCCTTCAACTCCCTCAAATTCTACTACAAAACTCTTCTCTTTTAACAAACCGCTTGGCAGATTAGAAAACCAAAAACTGATATTTCCATGATCCGCCGTATATTGCTACATTATTTTCACCTTAAAAGCTCAGCTCAATCTACTACCCAAAAGCATGATGGAAGATGCTGCACAGTTATGAAGGAAGATGTTCTGGAAGCAAATTGTCTGGTCCTCAACAATATCTTAAAAGTAGTAATGAATGCTAATTTTGAAGATATTTTCAAAACCTGTTTGAGGGAAGACATATTTTCTGAAAGAAAAAACAACAAAGTTTGACTTTGCCAACCAATTATATGAGGCATTACACTGCACACAAAAACATTTCGAAAAACTAATACGGATTTATTCAACCTATAACCAAGTTTTTTAGTTTATTTAGCAATAAAAGAAATAGAACAGCAAATTCAAAATATACTGCGCAATTATCGCATTATATATCGATGTATTAAATGCGACCAAATTTGTATAAAATGGAAGCAGTTTTTCCAGTAAGAGCATCTGAGACATCAAAAAAATCGTATCAGATTATTTGAGTAATAAAACTAAATAATATACAACAACAATGTTTCTCTAAATTCTATCCAACTGTAAACGAGAGTATTTCAATGTAAAGTTTAATCTTGTGCTATGAAAATGGATGTAAAGGTAAATATTCAGAAGAGGTAATTTTTGTGGTTTATTCTTAAAAGAAGATTAATCTTCACTGCAGGTTTTCAGTTGGTAGAACACAGCTACTGCGCAGCCATTAAATAAGTATTGGAATTAATTTTTGGAATATTTTTAGAATTTTGAAAAAAGTTTAAATTTAATAAATAGTTAAAAGTTTAAAGTAAAAAGTTTAAGACCGAAGTTTTGATATCTCAGTTTTTCAGTTTTTTTTATTTAGTTTTTCAGCAGAAATTATTGTATCACAAACCAAAAATATTAATTTTAAAGTTGTTTTGCGAAAGAGATTAAAAACACTGTCTTTTTTCACCGAGCTAAGCTCGGTCTCCTGGTACTTATCATTAGTTCAAACAATATTTTGGTTATTCGTACTATCAATTGCGTTTTGATTCAAAAGTATAAAAAATAACACAAAAATCACATGTGATAAAAAAAATTTTATTTTACTTAAAATACAACAAAATCTTCACTAACTATATCACACTTGCACTTACAAAAAAAATCAAATTCAATAAAAAAGAAAAAAAAAATTATAAATCAAAAAAAGAAAATAAGAAATAAGATATTCATAAATTATTACAATTTATCTTACTCTTTTTAAGTATCTATTTTCTATTTAATATTTATTTAGCGTAATGATGACTCGAATATATAAATTTTTTCCTATACAAAATCGCACAACCCGCCTAACGAAGTTTTCACTTCAAAAAATCTATTTTTTCTATGATAGAATATGAAAAGTCTATTTTCGTCACACTTAATGCGTGAAAATTGTAATTGCTATGGTTTTTCATATAATTTAACAAAGTGTTTTAAACAACGCAACCATGAAAAAATAGAATATGAACTTTGAATGTTATGTTGTCGATTTCGAATTTTATAATATATAATAAATATCGATTATATATATATTATTATAGAAAACATTGATTTTCCTACGCAAGATAAAAACGTTTTTCGTTCATAAACATATTTCACTCGACGCTAGCACGACTCGTGAACAAATGTTTACTCACGAAAAAAACAATGTTTTTATCTCTTGTAGGAAAATATACTATTCTCACATCATAGCCCTGTAAAACATACGGATACAACTTTATTTATTTTTAACTCGTCATATTGTGTGGAAAGGTTAGTTTTATACATCTCACATTTCAGGTCCATAGGATTTATGGTCTACCCGTGGTTCTCAAAGTGTGTTCCGTGGAACACTGGTGTATTCAATTAAAAATTGTTTGAAAATAAAAATTAATTCAATGCAAAATTTACACGTACGTAAAATTTACACATTTCTCGGTTTTGTATGAATAAAAATATCTCTCGTGTTCAAATTACTTCTTGGAAATATAAAATATTATTGCAATTATTAAAATTCTCCTTTTACACTAGGGCTTCCAGTCGTCCCGATTTTTGCGGGATTGTCCCGCCGTACTTTTTTTGTCCCGCCGTCCCGCTTTAGCACTTAAAATCCCACCCAACACCAATCTACCACAATTAATATCTAATTCTCCAAAAATATTTTGTCAATCCTGCAAAAACCCCACAAAAGACATATAACTAAAACGTTTAAATTGTATATGAATTTCTTTCAGACAAACGTTTTTCGTTTAGGTTTTGTATTGCGTAAATCAAGTAAAAACAAATTTTTATTTTGTCTAATTATTGTCTAAACGTTGACAAAAATTGACAAAACTGATCATGAATCCACAGTCTGATGTTTTTGTTTGAAACAGTTTTTATTTTATTTATTTTCTTTTTCTTCATCTATTTGCAAGAGAGGAAAATTAGTATCTTTTCGTCATCCTTTCTATATATTTTTATAAAAATACATGCAAAATTGAATAAAACATTCACAAAATATATTTTTTCTATGCGAAAAGTAGGGCTTCCAGTCGTCCCGATTTCGACGGGCTTATCGCGCCGTACAAGTTTTGTCCCGACGTCCCGCTTTAGCACCGAAAAATCCCACCCAACACCAATCTACCAAACTTTATAAAAAAAGATCCTGCGGTGTATTTATATATTGCTTGCTGACTGTCGCGGTTGAATAATTTTCTGATGGTTGTGTTTTAGACTAAACGATAAACTACAAAATACAAATACAAACTACATATTTTTATGAAAAACGCTCAGCGACAACTAGGGCATGGTCGATTAATCGATTGGTACTAAATATCGATTAACGATTAATATGAAAATTTTAACACCGATTAATCGATTAATCGATTAAATAAAATTTTCACTAATTCTAATATTTTTACTAATTTTTTTTAAGCAAATATATATATAAATAATACGTATATCATATTTAAAAGTTCAACTTTTACAATGACATAAGAATAAACTAAAATTTAATAGCTATCTATATATTAAGAGCGAAAAGTAGGTGTTTTTTTGCCTAAGAGTGAAATTGTTGCTCTAGGCGTTAGCTGAGGATCTGTATCTCCCTCTCTGTCATTGAAATTTTCAGACCTTACAAAATTATGTGTTTAAAAATATACTGTACTAATTGAAAATGATAAGAAACAAGCTGTTTCCTTCAGAATGGAAAGTAATGGAGTTCAATATACTTCAAACCATAGTTTACTGTTTGGATTAATAATAAAAACATTACTTAAGGCAAAGTAAAGATTTTTGCATTGGGATCAAATTTTGTTATTAATGTACTTTGTGTTAAACCCATAGCTACTAGAAAAGTAATTCGTAAAAAAAAGAGAATACATCTTCAGACAATAAACCTTTTCACAATTCGGTACAAAATTCGTTAAATAAATTTGTAAATTTTTAACATTTTCGTAAATTTAGATTAATCGATTAATAATTTTTTTGTTCGATTAATCGAACAATTTGCGAAATGATCAATTAATCGAACAATCAATTAATCTAACCATGCCCTAGCGACAACGCTATAAATCTGTGAGCAAAGTATGATTTACATATACATATTCTAATTTGACATCCGATGTATTTTGCAGTTATCCCTTTAATTTTGTTTGGCTTATTATCAATTAATTTGTTTTATTGAAATTGAAAAAAAGAAACAAAGTAAATCTTACATTTTACTAAATGACGTGCATGTAAAGAGTTTTTTTAACGACTGTCATAGAAAATAATGTTTTCTATCTATCATTTTAAAACAGAAAGTTGGCTTTTGCTGTTTAGCGTGCATTTTTTAATTTTTTCTGCTCTAATGCAGAAAGTAAGACAAAAGACATAATAGACAAAGACATAATATTAAATAATTTATAACATATTATGAATTATTTTTTATTTAAAAATAGATAATTTATTAATTTAAAGTTTTAGCTTGACGTTCGTTCGATATGTTTTTTAAACAAAAACTAAATAATATAAATGCCTCCTTAGCAACGCATATCTTACTTAAAAAAATATTGTTTTTTAAAAATTAAAATTATGATTTAAGCTTTTTTAATAATAAACAAATATGTCGGCAGTCGTTAAAAAAATAGTATGTATACTTTGAGCAGAAAGTAACATTGCTGCTCTGACATGATTGCTGGTTTCGGCTACGCCTCAACCAGCAACTTTCATGCACGAGCAGCAATGTCGTACTTTCTGCTCTTAATATACAATGTACTATTTTTTTGTATAATGCCGATGTGTATAAGAAATAGACATTAGAAAAAAAATTTCTACTAACCAAAACCGAGCAAGAAATCAACAGTTGGAGGGTTTGAAAATTGAAGAAGATGTAGTAGTAGAGAATGATGATAATGAAAATTATTATGAAGATATTTAGTTGGTAAAGGTGATGCTGTTGTTGTTTCCCAATCCGATATTGATGAAGAAAGTGCTACATCTTTAACAGCTAAGAAGCATAAACTATAAAAGCGGCATGTAAAGTTTAATAAAAATTGGAGCAAAAACTTTGATTGACTCTTAACTGGCCCAACATAAAATGACATAACTAAAAATGACATAAACATGCTAAGTCTGAACTCTCAACGGCATATTAGAAATTTGAAAGCAAGTTTATGTAAAAAACCATCATTTATACCAGCAAATAGAACCATTGGCCAAATAAATGTCATTGTCGCTGTGACGGGATTTGCGTTTTATGTTGTAATGCATTCCCAGTCTTATGTGGCTACCGATTGTTCAGGAAAATTATTTTCTTCATTATTTAAAGATTAAACCATTAGGTTGAATTCAACCATTAGCTAGCGGTAGCTACGGTAAGGAAAACATAATAGCTATTTATGTACCTAGGGCGTTATGTAGGTTATTACGCCCGGAAAGCGACGTAATCTAGCCCGAGGGCCTCTGGCCCGAGGGATGGATGTCGCTTGATGGGCGTAATACCCAGTAACGCCAGTGGTGCATACAAGATTTTATGCTTCACTTAATAAGCTAAAAACTAAGAAAGAATTTAATTTGTTAATCTATATTGATATGCAAACAAATACAAATGTATCGTGGTATGCCAAGAAAATAACTATTTTGAAGTTTAAAATAAATATTTTTTGTTTGAACGTTGCTACGTAAACAAATTCTCCTAAATTTTGTAGCGTATGACAAAAACATTGTATGACGTTTAAAAAAATTTGAAAGTTTTGTAAATCTATATGAACAATTAATAACTAAAATGTTGCTAAACATTTTTAAGCAAATGTCAAAATCTTTTACTAGCTTAAATTCAATAAGAATTATTTACATTGTGTAGACAAAACCACAGTAAAAATAATTTTATTTAGTTTTTTAGCGTCTTAATAGCGGGCGTTATGAATTCATAATGCCCTCTCATAACGCCCCGGTTTTTATGAATGTGTTTATATATCGCGTATCCTAGACATTATAACAACTTTATATTATTGTGAAGCATAAAAATTATTTCTAAAGTTTTAGGTCCAGAGTCTAAAAACTCCTATTGGATAATATTAACAAATCTTTATATTTTTCTATAAGCATTGGCGCATCCCATCAATATTACGCTTTTCGATAAAAATATTGGTACAACAAGCGGTTTGTTGGCATTTTATAGTTTGGATAACCAAAAATCAGTTAATATAACTGAATCGCTTAAGAGAATATTTTAACAATCTTTTTATTGATAAAGTAACAATCTTCGCAGAATATGCTAATGTTAATTTTGGTAAAAACCAAAGTGTAATGACAGAATCAGAAAAAACTTATGTGAATTCTTTTCAACTGTACCGAACAAATTTCAGTACAGTTCCAACACCGTATTATTTTTAGGTAGATTTCATATAAAAATCTACCTATTGCAATGGGCTTCATCTCGGAATTTCGGAAAAATTTTTGTGCCAAACGACTAAATATGAAAAGCGGAGACGAAAAAACAAAAAAAAAAAAAATTTATATATATATATATACATATATATATATATATATATATATATATATATATATATATATATATATATATATATATATATATATATATATATATATATATATATATATATATATATATATATATATATATATATATATATATATATAAACGATATGAGATATAACAAAAACGACCGGCACTCTCACGGTCGCATTTGTTGAGGTAGATCAAAAAAATTTTCTGTACTTGTGTGTTCTATTAATATCTTGGACAAGTTCGTGAATCAGCAAAATCCGACACGTGGTTAAGAAACTAGAGGCTTTTTTCTGAAAAAAATTGACTTTTTAAAACCGTTATAACGGCTGTTTGGATACTAATATTTCAAAAAATTTAACAAATTTAGAATCTTTGGAATCTTTTTTATCAATTTGTTTTAAAAATAGACCTCTGCAACTAGAGGTTCCTGAGTGAGCGGCTCCAACAAAAAAGCTTGCAAAAAAAATTTTTTTTTGAAACAACCGGCACTCTCACGGTCGCATTTATAAGGCCAGATCAAAAAACCTTTTTTAAAAATGTGCGTTTTATTAATATCTTGGACAAGTTCGTCGTAAATCAGCTCCATCCAACACATACTTAAGAAACTAGAAGCTTTATACTAGAAAAAAACTCTGTTTTTTAGATCCGTTATAACGGCCGTTTGGATTCTAATATTTTTAAAAACTTCATAAATTTAGAATCTTTGAAACCTTTTTAATCAGTTTTTTTCAAAAAAAAGACCTCTGCAGTTGGAGGTTTCAGAGTGGGCGGCTCCAACAAAAAAGCTTGTAAAACACAAAATGCGTTTAAATCAACCGGCGCTCTCACGGTTGCATTTGTGGAGCCAGATCAAAAAGCCTTTCTTAAAAATGTGTGTTTTATTAATATCTTGGACAAGTTCGTAAATCAATAATCTGACACATGGTTAAGGAACTATAGGCTTTATACTAGAAAAAAAGTGGTTTTTTTAATCCGTTATAACGGTCGTTTGGATACTAATATTTTTAAAATCTTCATAAATTTAGAATTTGTGGAAACATTTTAATCCGTTTCTTATAAATATAAACCTCTGCAGTTAGAGGTTTTTGACTTGTTGGCTTCAACAAAAAAGTTTGCAACAATCCCCAACTACAATTTCCAAAAACCTTATAACAGTCAATGTCAACCTTATACCAGTCAAAACAATAAAAGATTTGAATAGAAAAAATTAATTTTTTTTTCTTAGAAATAAACTATTTTGATATTTTGCAGTATTTGCACGACATATGATATAGAGTAGGTTTGTGTCATTGTCACACACATGATCTGTGGTAGATTTGATATTTGTTTGTTGCAAAATTGGATAGATATAATTTTGCTTGTAGGTAGCTAATTTCTTTTAAAAATTTGTTTGATATCTGTTTGAAATTAGTTTGTTTTGTTTAAACTAATCCGATACATCAGATTCTACTGGTACACAAAACTGTCTGATCTCGAAATCTACCTATTTCTAGCGGATATACGTGCCGCTTGGACTTTTTTTGTATTGAAATTCAATCCAAAAGAATGCAAAATTCGATAATTCAGTGTTGGAACTTGTTCAGTCGAAAAGAATTCACTATAATAAAAATATTATTCCAATTGGTTGTAACTGCCACATACTTTCTAATGCCTTACGGCATTACCCTAAAGGGTATTTCATCTTTTTAAAAATTTGATGTTGATGTTAACAAATTGATGTAATTGTTAATAAATTTTAGTTAATGAATTCAGTTCTTCCACTAAATGCACCACAGAACTTAAAGAAATGTTTGAATGGATCGGTACTGAATTGTCAGAACTACTTCGTCATGTCAACAAAATCGCTTAGTCTAGTCTATCTCCTGCTATAAAAAGATTAGTTAAAAATGTTGAGCCTTTAAGAAGTTACTTTCTGACCAAAAAAATGTTTATCCACGACTACTAAAGAATATAAGCTTTCCATGCGTATGTCTTCCATTGTAATTGTATTTATTCCACAACTAGTGAATTTGAATAAAATTCTTTAACAGCTCTATAGTTTATCAAATATTCCCCTAACAAATTAAACAACAAACTTGTTTTGTTTTTCGCTATCTTTGATGTTTTTATTTCAATATGGCGATACAAATTTTTGCATGAAAACTGGAAATTAAACGAAATACTTTACAGTCGTGGATAAAATAGCATCTTGTATTCGCTTAGGATGATGGCAATTCTTCACTCGGATGATTCCCTCCACTCGCTACGCTCGTTTCGGTAAACTTCATCCTCGTGAAGAATTGCCTTCATTCTAAACTCATACAAGAATCTACTATTCTAATACAATTAAAATGTTTTTTGAATTTTTAATTGTTTTTCCATGCCAAAAACACATTAAATTAATCTATATTTTGTTTAACCCTGCTTTTATGGGATAGTTAATTATAATTATTAAAAAAGTAAAATTTAAATAACATGTCTCTTTTCCGACGACTTTTCCATTTATGTGAGGGTGCTTAATATTTTTGTACATATTGTCCCGCCGAACAACTTTTGAAAACTGGAAGCCCTATTTTACACATAAATAAATAAAAAATGTATGTAGACTTTATTTCACACAATATGAACGTTTATTCCACACGTTTATTCCACACGTTTATTTCTTCCGAATTCTCTAGTTTTATTTTAAATGAAGAAGAAAAATTGACATCGCTTTCTTCAGATCGTGGATTAAAATTACAGTTCCATGAAAATACTCCTGAAAATTTTTGGATCTGTTAAAGTTAAAGTTGAATACCCGAGTATATGCGAAAAATCCCTGAACATATAATTGTTATTTTCCACGGCAAAAGTATTGTAATTTTGATGGTGCTTTTAATAAATATATTTGCATCAATTGATATCGGTATATATTTTATTTATAAACATATTATTTCCTAAAAGTAGCACTTGGAAGCAGGGGGTTGCTAATCATCAAACGCTGCGACACGATTCCGTTTGCTTTTTGCTCTAAAATAATGGAGTGTTTATACAAACATTATTCTTTTTATTGCTCTTTTGGTTTCAAATAGGTAAGCGACCTGCACCTCCTGTTTTTAAGTGTATGCTGTATTGTAGATGTTCCGCCTAAAAATATATCAGACTTTAGTGTTCACCGACTTCAAAAAGTTTGAGAACCAAGGGACTCTACGAGATAATCGATATAGTAGGAAAGCACGTTTTGCTCACCAATAGGGTTCGTTATAAGAAACGGAATACTAAGAACAAAATAATTCATTAAATATTTCAAATTAAAACTCATTTTCAATAAACAAAAATATAAGTTCAGCTTTACTGAAACAATAAAACTATTAAATGAAAAATATAAAACTTATTTAGGAAATTAATTCGGTGGCATTTTAAAATACAAAACAATTTCACGAATAATCACTTAACCGAGTTCCAACTTTTTGACCAAAATTTGATAATAGCGAATATACCCGCTCAATTGATTGATGTTGGACGAATCGTTAGTATTGCATCATACAGCTATTGATGAAAAGCGTGTTCTAGACAGAGTTGTGAAAACTTGACCATTTTTGATTTTCCTGAAACTTGGCATGTAAGTAGTATGGACAAAATAAAAAATACAGCTTATTTTAAAATTTTTTTAAAGTGCATAGTTTGAGCATAGGGGGCACCCCAACATGCATGAAAAATGAAAATTCTGCCAATCCGATGTAACTTTGAAATTTAATTGCTCAAGAACGGCTATACCGATTTCATCAAACTTTTTTTTGTTTGATAGATGATTAATTAGTCGTTTGAAAAAAAATTAATACATTGTTTTTATAAATAATTTTTAAATAAAAATATTAAAAAAAAAATTTTTTAAAGATGGCGCTAGGGTCAAAGATCAATTGGAATTCAATTAATCTTTTTTCTGAAAATAGTTCTATCTTTACTCTAAAATATGTCAAATTTACCCAATGCTCAAACTATGCACTTTAAATAAATTTTAAAATAAGTCGTATTTTCTATTTTGTCCATACTACTTATATGCCAGGTTTCAGGAAAATCAAAAATGGTCAAGTTCAAATTTCGACTTTTTCACCTGCGTAGATCACGTTTTTCATCTATTGCAAAGTTAAGTTCTTGTACCATGTACCATTTTTTTAAAGATTAAAAATTCTTCTTGAAGCGAAGGAAATGGCTTTTCTATCCCTTCATTGCTAGTTTTAATGATGACATTAATTACTAATCTAAATCTTTAAAAATGTAGATGCCACGATTGAATTTACTTTACTATACTCAAATACGTTGAGACTGAGTCCACTAGCTCAAAATAATGTCTAAACAAACAATTGTTCTCTGATAGCAATTTTTGTTGCAACATGCAGTTTAATAGTGAAGTTGCATTCTGGTTCTCTCTCACAGCTAGTCACGACTTAATATTTTCGTAAGCTTATTTTCTGTAAATTTAGAGACCTTTTAGCGGCAGATTTTTTAAAATCAAAATGTGATAGCTCCTTTACTGGAAATTAAATTGGCATTTTTTCTGTCCAAAGCAGGCACAGTTAGTTCGAGCTTTTTAAAATTATAGCAAATGTGCTGCATTTAAAAGTTTCAAAGCCCTTCTTAATGGTTTTACCAGCGTAACAAGTAGAATCAATCATTGAGGACAAAACTAATATCTTTAGACGCTATATTATTGAAATATTATTGTTGTTTGTTGTTGTTGATAAATTAAATTACAAAACGTTACATTACATATAATATTTGATTTGAATTTTGAAGAATAATTACAATATTAGATCTAAATTTTCAAGCCAAGTTACAGCATCAGGAGACAGCAAATTAAGTTCTGGCAATCCTCCTGGAACCGTCGGATTAGACAATCAGTTACTATATGGTGCATAGATTGAACTGGATAATCACAATCACAAGCAGAAGACGATATAAAACCCCAATTGAATAAACAGGAGCCACAACATCCATGTCCAGGTCGAATACGATTCAAAGTTACCCACAGTCTTCTAGGTAAATCAAAACCAACGGGAATTACATCTAAGTTATCAATTAAATTATGATTGAGAACAGCAGATGACGACCAAAAATCTTTCCATTTATCCACGATGCTGAAAGTATCACCATTAAAAAATACAGCGCCTGAATCATAAGATGGATTTCTTGAACACAAACGCCTTGGAGGTTGATGAATTATAACATGGTGACATATTAGCTGAGGTAAATCCGCAACTTTTGACCAAATCCTACACAGTTGATCTTGTCTACGAATATTAGGTGGAGCAATATTACTCCACACATGAAGCCAAGGAACAGGTGTTGAGTGGACACAGCCAGTTATTATACGCATAGCATTGTTTAATTCAACATCAATTTTATCGGTATGGTGACTATTTAACCAAACAGGACAACAAAATTCAGCAACAGAAAACAACCAATGCTAATGACGAAGTTCTCAAAGTATGGAAGTTTGCACCTCAGTTAGTTCCAGCAAGTTTTCTTATTATATTTACTCGAGATTTTAATTTCTTCGCTACATTTTCAATATGGTATTTATATGTGAGGCTTCTATCAAGATAAATGCCTAAATATTTAGTTAAAGGGCTATGTTTGACTTGCATATTATCAACAAAAACTTAAGGCTTATAATTACTAAGGCAGTTTGTTAAATGGTGAATGTTTACTTCAGTTTTGGAAATGTTTGGTTTAAGCCTCCAGTGTCTAAAATAATTCCATAGTACTTCGAGATCAGCTGATAACTGATCATCAATTTCTTTAAATTTATTATGTTGAACAGCCAGAGCAATATCATCCGCATAGATAAACTTCAACGAAATCGTAGTTGGCAAATCAGATATATACAGAATAAGAAGTAGTGGTGCCAAAACTGAACCTTGCGGCAAACCATCATTCAGTCTTCTGGTTCTACTTGTTTTATCACCAAGAAAAACTTGAAAAACTCTATTAGTAAGCATATTGTTGAGTAGCTTTATCAGAGATAGTGATGGAATAACACTTATTAGCTTAAATAAGAGACCTTTCCTCCAAACAGTGTCATATGCTGCAGATAAATCAACATAAACGACACCAGTTTTAAATTTCTTTTGAAATCCAGACTCAATCAAAGATGCCATGGACAACACCTGATCACAACAATTGCGCCCTGGGCGAAAACCAGCCTGTTCAGGAGGTATCTTTTCATATATTTAATCAGCGATTCGATTAAAAATTAAACGTTCCAGAAACTTATAAGAAATACTCAGCAATGAAATCGGACGAAAATGTTCAGGAAGGTCACCATTCTTCCCAGGCTTAAGTATTGCAATTATTTTACTTCTTAGGAAAACTGATGGGACTATCCCAGTTAAAAAAATATCTGAGAAAAAATTAGATAGCCACAGTTTACAATTCGGCCCAAAATTCATAAAGAATTCATTAAACAGTCCATCCAGACCAGCAGCTTTGTTTGCCTTCAAATAAGCGATAACAACCAGAATTTCTTCTACAGTAAAACGAGTGTTGAAAGAATCTGTAGCATTCACTAGATTTCACTTAGAATTATTCAAAAATGTATTCAAATCATTTTTCCTTTGTTTATCTAAGGGAACATTAGAACTTTTGCCAAGACGAGAAGCTATAGCATTTGCACTACAATTATACGAATTAGTTGCAGATGATGGAGATGATGAATTGTCTAGCTTTCGTAACAATTTCCAACTTTTCCTATTAGAATGTCTAAAGTTCATAGATTCCATAAGAGTTCTCCATTTATTCTGACGAGATTCGATTAAAGCGTTTAACAGATCATGACCAACTTCCGAATCACCAGATTCTTGATATACTTGAAACAAATTTTCACAATAGTCTGACCATCCCGGTATATATTTCTTACGGAAACCTCTTGGAATAAATTTTTTGGCAGTTGAAATAACCATACTTACAAACCGATTATAGTTTGAAGTAATGGGTTTAATAAATCGAATATTAGCATCCATGGCATTCGAAAAACCTTTCCAATCAGCCTCCATAAAATTCCATCTTGGTCTGGGTATTGAATCAACAAAGGGAATGTTCAGACTCAAAGAGAGAATCACTGGACGATGTTGACTGTGTGAAAAACCATTTAATACCTTTCGAGTGGATAAAAGTGGCTGACCATGAACATCTAAGGTTACGAAACACAAATCTGGATTATAATCTCGACGCCATCTTCCCGATCGAAATGTTGCTGTATCCTTAGCATCAAACATTAAATGAAAACCATTTACAACAGACCAGTTTAATAGTATTTCGCCAATGGTGTCATTACTATCATAGCCCCAAGTTGTATTATGGCAGTTTAAGTCACCCATTACAACTGCAGGATGCAAAAAGGTCTCCAACACACCATTAGGTCATCTGACATTTGGAGGTTTGTAAACATTTAATATTTTCACCATAGATACCTCAACGACAACACGAAAAATTCCATCAGAAACCGACTTAAACACCAGACGCCAATTTGACAGTTCCGATCTTACATATGTTGCTATTCCATAAACAGGATGAAGAATAAATCCTGCTAAAACGAATCCATTTATTGTTCCTCTTTGAACAAGTTGTTGTTCTGTTGAGATATGTAGTTCTTCCAACAGAATTACATCAATATCTTCAAGATGACAGAGATAAGATAAATATTCTGCTTTATTAGCTGATAATCCCTCGACGTTAACTTGAAGTATTTTTAATTTTCCAACTTCCATTGATTCTACTGATTTAATACTTTAATACTACTACTTTAATTTTTCAACTTCTACTGATTGGGAGGCTATACGAAGCAGTCCAATCTATCCAATTTATAGTATGAAAGGACCAATGGCTACTATATTCCCTTTATTAAGAATAAAATTAAAAAATTTAAATTATACTAAAAAAAATTGACAGAGAAAAAATTCAACGTCTATATTCTTCAAAGGCTACTGAAAAAATAATTGAAATATTAATAATAGAAGAAAAACGAATTCTAGACCGAGCTGTGAAATCTTGACTACTTTTGATCTTTCTGAAATTTGGCAAATACGTAGTAGGGAGAAAACAAAAAATAAACTTAGTTTAGAGTTTTTTAAAGTACATAGTTTGAGTAGAGGAGGCACCCCAACATGCATGAAAAATGAAAATTTTGTCAATCCGAGGTAACTTCAAAATTATATTGCTCAAGAGTGGCTACACCGATTTCAACAAACTTTTTTTTATTTAGTGGAGTTTAGTTAATCTTTAGAAAAAAAAATTATTAGATTTTTTAAAAATAATTTTAAAATGAAAATATTAAAAAATTTTTTTAAAGATGGCGCTAGGGTCAAAGATCAATTGTATTTTAACTTTTTTTTTTAAATACATAGTTCTATTCTTACTCTAAAAAAATATGTCAAATTTGTAAAGAGGCGTTTTTTCGTTTCTTGAAATATTTAATTTTCAAGATCTTTAGTTCGACTTAAATTCTAATTTTTAATGATTTTTTTCAAACTTCAGTGGTTAAAATTTTTTGTTCATAAATATTGTTCGAAAAATGATGAAAAATTAGAATTTTGGTCGGATTAAAAATCAATAAAATTAAATATCTAAAGAAAACGAAAAATGGGCATATTTGTAAATTTGGCATATTTTAGAGTAAGGATAGGACTAAATAGTTAAAATGCAATTGATCTTTGACCCTTTGACGTTTTTTAATATTTTAATTATAAAATTAACTAAAAAAATTTGAAAGATTTTTTTTCTAAAGATTATCTAATCAATCACCCACCTATCAAACAAAAAAAGTTTGTTGAAATCCGTAACGCTGCTCTTGAGCAATTAAATTTCAAAGTTACTTCTGATTGGCAAAACTTCAATTTTTCTTCTATGGAAAAAATTCAAAAACAGGTTTTATTTTTTATCTTGTTCATATTTTTTACATGCCAAGTTTCAGGAAAATTAAAATTGGTCAAGTTCAAATATCGATTTTTTTGCCTAGGTGTAGATCACGTTTTTCATCAATAGTAATATTTTGTTTTACGAAGCTCTTTTCAAAATTTTCCGCTGTTTAGTAAGCCGGTTTTGGCTACGGTTTTTTGGTTTCAAAACTTGCGGCTTTCGATTTGGGTAAAATCGAACCGAACCGAGCCGTGAAACTCAGCATCCTTTCACACAATATATATTACTTGATGAAAGCGATGGAAACCGAAACTAGCATCAGTCATAAAGAAAATAAACAGAAAGAAGAAATGATCCAACTCATTGAGCCTCCAACCTGGCGGCAAATCAATAGAATAGAATAAAAGAAAAAGGGTTTTAAATTAATATGATGCAAAAACTGAAGCTTTTTAGCAAAGATATGGTTTTGTGAGATTAATCGATCCTCTATTTACCAAAGTAAATCTGATATGATAGTAAGGCCCAAAGAGTTTGATTTCCCATCTCGTGTTTTAGGGCTAAGTATTCTGTTCGTTGCTTGTTCTGGATTCCATTCAGTTGATGGATGAAAAGCACATAAGTGGTCAATGGAGATAGATTCTTTGCCCCGTGGATCTAATTTTATTCTTTGGTCATGAAATGTGTTTTTAGTAATGTTGGTAGGTTATATTCGGTCATCCCAAACATTTGTAGTCGCAAGCAACAGCTTATTTTGACAATTAGTTTTTATCTTTAGTTTTTGGATTGATTCACGATGTTCATGATGTAATTCAATTGATTCAAAAATTTACCCCCTGATAAATATTGATAGAGTTGTTAGTGCTCGCTAATCCAGCAAAACTACCTCTACATAGAAACCTCAAGAGTTTCCACATACAGTTTTCTGTAAATAACAATGCAACCCCATGCAACTTTTATTTTAACTTCAACAACATTCTAATCTATTTTAGCATTTTCACAGCTTCCTTATTGTGTCTAATTTATTCTTAAAATCAATAATATTGAATAATCCAAACAAATCAACACATTAAACTTTCTCTGCTCACTCAAAATAAATGTCTGTATATACACAAATTCTATCTGCAATAAATTATTCATAAACTAACAATAATATTTATAGTATCAACAATTACTTCTATTTTCTGGTTCAAATTAAATTTATTTTTCAACTTGAATTGTAAAAATATTTCAAAAAAAAAAAAAAGTGTAAATAAATAAGAATTGTTTTGTGGAAATTCGAAAAAAGAAAAACTAACAAGAAAAAGGTATGTGAAAGAAAAATTGTTATTCTTGGATAACTTAATTATTTATTGCCAGTGTATAATAGTGTGAAGAAAATTACGTTTTGGATATATTTTGTGTGTATTACTTTATACATTTTTATTGATTGGATAACGGGGGTGTTTTTGTTCCAATTTGTGCTGCAACCCACTTTTTATCATAAATATTTTATTTATTTCGAAATAAAAGTGAAACGGTTAAATATTTTTTGTACGATCAGGCAATTTTGCATGTTTACTGATTCGCAAATAAACATAGCAAGTTTCGTTTACAAATCACAGGTCAGTAAGTAATTACTTACCGATCATGCAGGCGGTAAATAATTACTTATCGGTAAGGGAGCCCTCAGGGTGTGAATAAAAACGATTTTTAGTTAAATAATTGTGTACGTTTATTTTCTAGCTTCAAATTTAAATAATATTCTTTTAAAAATATTGCATTTAAAAGATTTAACAGCAATTTATTTGGAAAAAATATTCGATGAAATTAAGTTTTGCAACGAAAAACCTATAGAATTATGATGAAACGCAAAGCTTACTATTTGGAAATGAACGGCTGAGTAGAAAAAGGATAATATTCCAAAAAATGGAATATTATTCTTTATACGCTCATTAAACTAATTCGACATTCAACTACAAAATAGCTATCTAAGCTTATTTTTCGTATTTTTGGAATATTATCCTTTTTCTACTCAGCCGTTCAAATGACATTTTAAGAAATTTTCTTTAAAACGTTAAAACTTAAAAATGAATTTTATTATTTGATTAATTTTAATTGAATTTTTATTGATCGTGCAAAAAATGCAATAAGCATTTTGGGCATTAAGAGTATTACCGATTTTAGATATATTAGAGATCTCGACTTTGTCTCGATCTCAAAACATATATCCTCAATCGGTAAAACACTCTTACTGCCCTTAATACTTAAATAACTATAACATTTTTCTAACGAAACCCTTTTTTCTCTTTATAGGTAAGACGTTGGCAGTAAATTTTAATAATATTCTAATTGTAAATAAAAAGTATACATGAATAAGATTTTTTCTTGTTACGTTGGCATCTGTTGCAACCTACCAGACAAAATTAGTCATAAAGTTAATACGAATAATTCCTACACGAATCATTAAATTAAATGAGATTCTGATTAAACAAAGAAAACGTGAAAATTAACAATGACGTCTTCAGATATTTCGCAGAATATGTGGTTGTATTTTGATTTAAAAAAATATAATTTGATTGCCATTTCTTGAATATGAATATAGTAGATCATATTAAACAAATTTCATTTTCCTTTTATGTTGTGGACTATTAGTCATGAGATTATATGTTTAATTTTAAAACACTTGTATTACACATCATTATTTATTAAATAAAATGCTCTCACATTTTTTTAATCTAAAACATTTTGTTTTAAAATCGATGTTCATGACAAATGTATGATAAATCAATCTACAGTCAGTAATATAAATATCTTTTTATTTTTCTATTTTTCTATTATTTTAGGTAGATTTCATATAAAAATCTACGTATTGCAATGGGCTTCATCTCGGAATTTCGGAAAAATTTTGGTGCCAAACGACTATGAATGATAAGCGGAGACGGAAAAACAAAAAAAAAAAATTTATATATATATATATATATATATATATATATATATATATATATATATATATATATATATATATATATATATATATATATATATATATATATATATATATATATATATATAACGATATGAGCTATAACGGAATTTACCGGCACTCTCACTATCGCATTTCTTGACCTACAACAAAAATTTTTCTGTATACGTTGCGGCAAAACATCTCTTGAACAAGTTCGCGAACTGGCCATATCCGGGTACAGGTTAAGTGGCTAGAGTCAAAAAACTCGAAAAATCTAGGACGTTATAACTTCCGTTTGAATCATAATATTTTAATAAATTTATCAATATTGAATATTTGAACATATTTCTATCATTTTTTTCCAAATGACAACCTTGGCGTTCCAGATTCCTGAAAAATCAGCTGTTTTAAAAATTTAATAAACTTTGTTGTCCTTGCGTTGGCTGAAAATGGCCAATCTCACTTTTGAATTTGTACGCATACGTTAACTAGAACATAAATCTTTCCAAAATTTAAAAAAAAATAGTTCAAGTCTAGAGGTTGAGACACCACGACTGTTAGAACGAAAACAAACGCAAACGGCCATGCCTTCCTCATTTTTGAGCTTATGTTATTTAAACTCATATTAACTTTTAGATAAACTTTTTAACTATAACCTCAAAAATTTTCAGCTTTCTAACCCAAGAGGTCTCAATGTAATTAACATTAAACCTAATGCATGCCATTCAATTACAACAACAACTTCCTTTAAAATATAAAAATATTCCATAGAAAAAATATTTTAAAAATTTTCTTTTGTTTTTTTTTTCAGTTTTTAGTGTTTTTCGCAAAAATTTAAAAAAAAAATTAAAACAAAGCTGAGTCATTATTGTTTTAAATTAAGGAATATTTTCTTATATGCATATTGATTATACATTTACAAAAGTCTTCCTAAATTGTAGATATTTGAATTATTTGAGGTGTAAAAGTTGTTTGACAATTTTAGATTATAAATTATGTGTAGTGGTGTTGTAAGTATGACGTTGAGAGAATATTATTTGCTCTTTGGTGGATTTAATACGTTATTAAAAGTAGTTTTAACCAAATTGAATAAAACTGTTCCGAAATCGCATTGATAAAGTAGTTTCCGTTAATGTATTTAGTTTGGTTTGATAAATTTTTTGGATTATTCTGGACTTGGACTATTCTACTTAAATTTTTTATTTAAATTAATCTGACACATCCAATTCTATATGTACACAAAGCTGTCTGGTTCCGAAATCAACCTATTTCTAGCGGATATACGTGCCGCTTGGACTTTTTTTGTATTTACTTCGGTCTGAAAGACGTAAGCATTACAAGTTCTTGTTTTCTTAATCTGCTTTTCCTAGTCAAGACTACGACAGGGTCATTTCATGTCAAACCAACCAGTCACTCATCCCGACCATTTTAGATTTTTATGAAACTCACAAAAAGTGTTTTCCATGAATATATAAGTAAAAACCGATTTTCCAAAATTTTTTATGTCTTTTCGTTTTTGTGTAATTCATTTTCAAAATTTTGGAATATCGTCATTTTGGGGCTTACCAGTATAGTTTAAATTTCGAATATCTCAAGTTGTGTAAAACCTAGAGATCTGATAGACCCCTCATTTTAAAGAGAGTTGTACAAAGTTTAATTTGATATGCTTCTGGCGTATGTTGGTTCAAACCCGTTTTTTTGAAAATCTCTAAAAACTTTTTTTGAAAAAAAATCAAAGATGGTGTTTTTTTTAAATTTTGAAAAAAACATATATTTTTTGATATACTATAGTAAAGAAATCCTAAAAGTTTCAGAGTGGGACCAATATGCGATCAGAAGATATAGTAAAATATAAGAAGTTGTGTTTAACTACTACTGGAATATAGTAATCGATTCAGTGTTCTTGCATGTAAATAATAGTAGGTTCTGATTTGGTATAAAAACCAAATGGAACTTCTTTGCCTCATCACATGGTAAAATGCGTGTGATGGTGTAGGTAGCACAGTTTTAAGATTAGCCGCATTAGCTAATTTACGGATGGTGTACAACGAACAAATAATGACTCCTCGCCAATTGCATAACTCTGCCAATGATAATATAGTCAACATAAAGTTTATTTATACTACAAACGTAGAGCATGAAGCAGAACAAAGAGTCTTGAAGAACAGACTCGAAACTAAAAAAACAACCAAAGGCACACAAAATATTCACTGTTACATTCCACAAAATGGATCTCGAATCTTGGTAAAAAACTACTTAGTAGAATCAAGTTTAAAAATAGTTTCATCTGAGGACACTGGTGATGATTTGGACATTAATGAGATTGTTGGCTTTGTTATATGCCAATATTCCGATAAGTGGTGGTTAGGTTGTATACTAGTAACACCAGAAAATTTTGTGCGAATAAGCCTCTTGACACCACCTGAACCATCTTCACATTTCAAATACCCTTTATTGCTAGATATATTAACTATTCATAAAAAGGAAGTGTTGACTATAAAGTTGATCCTATAACAACCACAGGCAAAATGGATCTATAAAGACGCAATGAATCCAACAAGACGAATAAGAAATTATCTGTTAAATTAAAAAAATTTCATGAGTTTAATTTCAAAATAAATATATTTAAACTCCTTAGAAAGCTACTTTACTTAATTTACAAATCTTTTTAAGTTTGAACCTATCGTTATTTACATGAAAAAATATTAAATCGAGAGTAATGTTCCAGTTTTAGTTGGACATAACTTCTTATATTTTACTATAACTTCTTATCCCATATTGGTCCCACTCTGAAACTTTCAGGATTTTTTTTTCTATATTATATCAGAAAATATATGTTTTTTTCAAAATTTAAAAAAAACACCATCTTTGATTTTTATTCAAAAAATTTTTTTAGAGATTTTCAAAAAAACCAGTTTTGAACCAACATAAGCAAATAGCATATCAAATTAAACCTTGTACAATCTTCTTTAAAATGAGGGGTCTATCAGCTCTCTAGATTGTACACAATTTGAGATATTGGAAATTTAAACTATACAGGTAAGCACCGAAATGACGATATTCCAAAATTTTGAAAATGAATTACACAAAAACGAAAAGAGATAAAGAATTTTGGAAAATCGTTTTTTACTTGTATATTTATGGCGAATAGTTTCTGTAAGTTTCATAAAAATCTAAAATGGTCAGGTTGAAAATTAAAGTTTTTTGGTTGGTTGGTTTTTGGTTTCCATTGCCCCGACAGTATTGAAATGTATTGAAATTAAACAAGAATTAAAAAATAAAATAAATTGTTTCTTTATTACATTAATTTCATTGTTGACAGTTATTAATTATTTCTTGCTACCATTTCAATGTAATTATAATATCATTAAAATTTTGCAATTATCTTTTTAAATAACTCTGCGTTAATCGCACAAAGTAAAATAAAATTCCAAAAACCACTTTATTTGTTTCTTCTATTTTCTTAATTATGAACATCTGTGCAATTGAATATCCATGACTATATTGTTCCGATCACACAATTACATCGAATTTATAGCTAGAATTTTATATTTTTGTTTCTTTTTATATACCTTGGTCACTTTTACGCTCAATACAACAATTTCATATGATCTCAAAACTATCACACTATAAAGAAAAAATCAATTCCTGACACGAAAATGAAAATATAATTATTGAAGAACCATAATGCATAATGACGAAAGTTCTTATATTCTTTCATAATACTTGCGTGATCCAGTTTTATTATCGATAGAAGTCAACAAAAATGAATGAATTTTTTGTGTTATATGTATTTTGATTCCCAATATAGAGTATGAGTTAAAATAAGGCCGAAATCGACATAGAAAAAATCAATTTAAGGAATTTCTTTAAATATTGAAAATTTTTGTTTTAGAGTAGAAATTGAAATAGCCCCATCATAACAATGTTATTATAATAATTTATGGGTACCATTTATCTAAATTTTCTGTTCAGAAAATTAGTTGTGCATAACATCACTTCAATGAAATATTAGAACTGAATCCAAGAAACATGCTGACATGCTCTTATGGTTGATCTAGTTTTAAAAAAAGAAGAATATTTCAGCTTTAAGAAAATTATAATTTTGCATCAGGCCTAGTGGACTGGATGACTGGATATACTCACAAAACAAGTATTGAGGCTTTGGATATAAACCAAAAAGTAGTCTACAATTCAATCAAATTATAAAGAAAAACTAATAACATAACATAACATAACATGTTTTTGTTAGCAGCCCGACAGATGATGCAACTTGTCGGAGGATCAAATTGGATGTTAGCTCCAGGCAATTCAACTTACCATTCAAATGGGAGAATCGCTTGAGGTTTTTGTGTTAAAAATTTAGCTAACGTTTAGTAAACAAAAAAAATTTTACTTTGTTTCTTATTCTCTGACATTTCTAACACCATTGACTTAAAATTGTCCGAAAAAACTACACACCATCCAACCAATCACCGAATTGCCCCCTGTAAACCCCTTTATAGGGGTTCTATACATCTGACTTTATACATCTGACAAATCGTATTCTTTTTGTTTTTTACTCTATAAGAAACAGAAATTTCTTCCTATTGAATTTCGTAGTTTTTTCATTTAATTCAAAATTGTACAATCATTGCGGGTTTTTTTAAATCAACAAGAAAAACCCTACCACAAAAAAATAATAGTTTCTCCTTCCCTGAGGTTATGTTCATAAAACTTACAGAAAAGATGACATTTTGGATTTGGTTATAGCCAAACATAGTTTTTTGAAATTTTATCAATGCAAATTAAATTTGTCAATAATGAAAAAGCTTATCAGTCATAAGTTAATCGCATGACCTAAATATTTTTCACTTCATGTCGTTAGGAAATATTGCCTTGTCCCTTAAAAAAATATAACTTAAATATTCACTGCAAATAACTAAATAAATTTACATTACTCTCCTAATTATTGTCATTCATTTTTTAAAAATTAGCACAAGGTGGAAGAAAATATTTCATATTTTTTACCATTTTAAATTCAGAATTGTTTTTAATTTATAATTTAGTACAAAAGTTTGTGGTACTAAATATACACATTGAAAAAAAAATCAAAATGGAAAAAAGAGAAATTGAATTTAACAGATTTGCTATCACGATTTTTTGTTTTTTAAATCAGTAAGTAAGCATCCCTACAAACATAATGTGCATGGTGCACGAGTGTCGTATTTTTAAGTTGTAATTTGAAAATGTATGTGTGTGATTCCATTTGTGTATCCATTTTTTCAACATTTTTTTAACGATACAATTTAAATGAAAAAAGGCAGGAATCAAAAAATTTAAATATTTGACTTGCATATAAAAACATTATAAATTTGCCATACTTTTCTTAATAGTATAAAAAATTCAATTTAAATATCAGTAAAACGCACTGAAACGAGGCAAACAACACATACTAAAACAAAAGAATAATTTGTTTATATGTCAGCACTCCTTTAAAAAAAATGAAAAGCAATCTCTGAAAAGAATGGTTTGCAGTAGGACCGGAATAAATTACTTTAAAATTTGCTGGGAGAAATCTAAAATGTGTTTTTGGATCTAGTGACGCATTGTCTTTTTTAAATATTAAAGCCCATATATTAAGAGGCTCGTTTCTCCGAATAAGCAACAGCGAACCATCATCAAGAAATATTCTATTCTAAGATGGAGGCTGCTGAATCGTAATGGGCAAGGCATTTCGTGTCAGTCGTACTTCCATTACTCGTTCTCATTACCTTTAGTAATATATTATAGATATTCGAAAAGGAATGTATAATATTTTCAACCAAACTTTTCAACCCAATTGTGTGTAAAAACACATTTATCTGAAATATCTGACACTCCGGGAAGCTAGTATTAAATTCATTTTCTATTTTTTTCTCTCCTAGTTTAAAAAAAACTAAAAAGAATTCACAAAGGTACGAAATAAATAATTTTGTACCAAAAATATTAATTCTGACAATTTGCTTTTGGCTCGTGCCTTGGAATTTTAATTTGTGTTTTTTTGAAAATTGCCAGAAGTGGAATTCGGAATTTTCTTTATGGAATTGATTAGTCGGGACTTGTTGAAAATCCGAATTAAGTTGTAAAAGTTTAAATTTGATAGTGTGAAATAATTTAACAAAACTTTAAAGTTGAAACTTTGAACTACTTTAGAAAAAATTTAAGTTGAAAAGTGAGTCAAAGATTTATGAAAATTTTAAGAAAACAACAAACGAAAAAGAGTTATAGTTGAGTGAAATTATTGAGACGAAAATAATTTAAGAGAAATGTACCAATCCTTATTTCACCGTCATGGGGATGATTTACTTGTCATTTATGTCAACATCCAACCACGAAATTAAACGATTAGCACAAATTAGTTTTAGTTCCTTATTTTGGATTGGAAGTGGAATAAATTGGGATAGTTGGACGAGGCCTATGGTGAAATTAAACACCTGGGGAGAATTAGAATACAGATAACACGGTTTATATTATTACAATAAATTTAAATTGTTTCTGCTGTTGTTTGGGTTTATTTTTTGTCAGGGAGATCATAAAGGAAAATGACTTGTTAACGAAGATCAGAAGTAGGGGTTAAGCATTTAAAAAGGCGTTAGGTTAGGCATTTGCCGCGTGGCAACTTCCAACTGAAACTGGTTGATGTTTAGGGTACGCATTTGTGTTAGAAATGTTTGCATTTGTTAAAATTTTCTTGTTGGTCAAGAGGATTACCGCGCGCTAGCTAGAGCTAGCGGCGGCTGAATTTAAATAAAAGTGTGCATAGGCCAACTGGGAAACCTGCTTGGTCTCTCAAAACACTCCTCATACTACAACCTAGCCTATTTACTTGTTCAGTAAATCCACACTGAAAAAAACTTGTTCTATTTCCAATCAAGAGCGGTTATGGCGAATCGAACTCCGAAATTGATTCAACAGCTGTACTCGGTTACATTTTTTTACCTACACCAAAAATATTTTCAGAAAATATTAGGGCAAGTAATATCTTAAATAAGTTTGATAACTGACTTAATTTTGTACTGTTTGGGTACATTAAGAAACTAGAGTCTTAAAAGTTTATAAATAAAAGCGCTATCATCATTACGACATTTTTTAAATTAATAATACCAATTTTGAAAATTGTAGATTCTTAGTTGTTGTGTATGTTATGTTGATATCAAACAATAATACGGCTGCCATAATAATTGATGCAGTTTTAGTCAAAAATTCTGTCGGCTAATACTTATATGTCGACAGATAAAATTTCGTTGACAGAAAAGAGGCTAGCTTCGGTTGACCTTAGAAAAAGTTCAAAACAAATAATTGATGCAATAGGCATGGTATAATAGCACAATTTCATATCTACATTTTAATTATTTGCTAGATTTTTAACGTTAAGTATTTATCTACTAACCCTTGTACAGAAAAAAAATTCCAATCATCTTGCACCCTACTTAACAAAACAAACAAACTTTATTGGAAATTAGCTGTTCAAATTCTCCCTTTGTGTTGTTAATGTTATGTTGTTTAAATAATTTTTAGACAAGAAAAGCTGACTTTTCACCTCTGTTGATTTGTTATTTTCCTTTTTTTGGAAATTTTCGGCTGAATAAATTAGCTCAAATCAATGATTTTATATTTGGAAATAAATAAAAAGGACCATCGTTGTAAGCTCTATTTTTGATTTTTTCAGTATTTTTTTTTGCTTCAACAAATATTATTATGATTTGACTTTTGTTTGTTTATTTTATTAAAAATCGTTGTTGTTTGTGTTGTTTGTTGAATGAGGACCTGAACTGTTGAACAGATATAGCTGATCTACCTCAAGTCACTTAAGTTGATAGTAATTTGTTTCAGAACAAATAAGAATTCAGTTTTAATTGATAAACTTTAATGTAAAGGAATATCACCTTTAATCATGGATAGATGTTTTATTTCAGAAGGATAATATTTTTTGTCTTTAAAAAATTTGCAATTTGTAAATTCAAGGTTTATGGTCTCATATAATTATAATTATTTTGGTATAATAAAGTTTTTCGGCAAACGGCTGTAAACTTTAACTTTACTGCCGCTACGGAGTTAGTTAAAGTCTTACTTTATTGACTGCGGCTGCAAAAGTAACGCCATTTTTATTCTATACTACGGCGGCTGTAAAGTAGCATTTATTATTTGTTATTTTGCTATTTTTTCAAATTGTATAACTATGACAACAAAAAATAAGTTGATTCTCATTGAATTAAAATATTTTGAATTATTGTATGTTACTATGACAACAAAACATAACAAATACTTTCATTGGATAGTGAAATTTTGAATTATTGTAAGACCATGACAATAAAATAACAACTATTTCAATTGGATTAAGAAAATTTTGAAAAGGCTGCTTTGATAAAAAAAATTTATTCAAACAAATTTAAATGTTTTTTTCTCTTTTTTGGAAGTAATTATGACGATAAAAATTCATATTTATAAAAATTTTGATGTATTAATTTCATATTTATAAAAAATTTAAACGTTTGCCGAAAAATTAATGTATTTAATTCGGAGCTAGACTGACTTTTTGTGTATCGTCTATAATTGTCGGCCTTCCTATTTGGGTAGGAGCTGCCAATGTTAAACAACGGACCAACCTCGGGCCAGTATTGGCCTTGGCTAGTTAACTTTGGGCCTATTGTAAATGCCTAGACTGAACCAAGGTTCAGTTTATTATATTACGTGTTATTAACCAGTCTAATTCATTGTAACCATGTGCAGGCCAAATTATATTTATCTTTATTTTCATATATGTTACTCTTTCCACACATTTAATGGAGGTTTGGAAAATAAATTGGTGTGGTAGACCTGGCTCAAGTCCTATTTTTACCAGACTTGGCCCCAGGACATCAGTCCAAGCTTGGCTCAAGCTTGGGCCTTTTGAAAATGTTAAGCCTGGTCCAACCCTCAAAAGCTATGGCACGATCTAAGCCCAGGCTTTACCCCTTAGCTTTTTCTTACCCAGGTACGGTTGGCCGTCAAACTATAGACTCAACACAAAAAGTATCACTTTAGCTCCTAATTAAATAATGTACTATTCTTAGAAACACACAAAACAACAACAATTTTATAAATATAATATCAATTTCGGAGTGACGTGAGTAATTCATCATATGCTTAGAAAATTTTTAAATATATACAAATATTTTTAATTTAAAAGTCATTGTAGCACCAATTACTTTTACTCACTTAATTAACAATAAAATAATTTAGAAAACAATCTTTTTGTTTCTCAATCGTTTTATTGTTAATTAGGTGAGTAAAAGTAATTGGTGCTATAATTTTAAATTATTAAAAAATTAAAAATATTTATATATATTTGAAATTTTCTAAACATCAAAACAATTTTAATTACAAATTATAAATATCACTTTATTTTTGTTGTACAAGGTAACCGTCAATTAATTGACACAATTTTCACGTCAAACTGTTTTATTTTTCAAACAGAATTAAATTTGGTAAAATTTTAAGAAACACTCAAGACATTGAAGAGAAAATTTTATATTAACTTGTGTAAATGAAGAACTTTGAAGCGTTATGAATTGAAAATGTATTTTAGAATATTTTAGAATAATAATTAGAATAATCTTTGATTACTATTCCTACAAATAAAAAATTTATTTCTAGAAGACCTTAGAGATATTAAAAATCTTTATTAAATTATGTATTTGTTTACAAAAACAAACGTTTCTCATATAACTTTGTCATTAAAACTATCTCTATGTTTGTTTCAGAATATTTTTTATAATAGAATAAAATCAATAAACCGTAAACCAAAAAGGTGGTGGTAAATTGAAAAGTTATATACAAAAGTACGAGCCACAAAAAAATAATATTATTTTGTTATAAAAAATCGTTAAATACGGTTTTCAGCCAACGGCATGAAATGTGAGACAAATCATTTCCTAACCCATGTTTATATATATACATAAATTATTAATACACTTCTTAGAAAGTTTTTAAGGAGAAATGAATTAATAAACCTCAAATTTTTATAAATTTGTAATTTTACTTATATTTTTCAATTTTGTTAATATGTTAAAGTTTTTCCACTTGCTACTCCCAAAGAGTGAGCTTCGGTAGTCTTAGTTGCCTCGATTTCCTAAAAATTACAAATATTGCCATTAGCGCATAAAACATACCAGGATGCTGATGGATGTGATGGAATTGTTATATTATATAACTACCAAACATCATAAAGAAAAACAGTCTCAGTTTAATTATTATCATTCGGATATCTAGAACTTTGAAGCAATAACTCGAATTAATCTAATCTAGCATTATTTGATGGTGAAACGTTTGAACTTTTTATAAACACAAACAACTGGAAAATCTCTTATTATTATATACCAAATACCAATGTTCATAAAAAAATCAATGTTGATTTATTTCACAACAAACAAAATAAAATATTTTAACAAGAAAAAAAACAAATGCAAATAAAAAAGTATATAAATCAATCAAAAAATTATGCTGCAGAAAATTATATAAATGTGAATCAAAAACCTGCTCTACAAGTATGTATGAAAATCCACTTCAAATTGTTAGCATCTCCAGCAATCCCACTAACAGTCCACATGTGAAACTCAAGCATATAAACAACTGGATACCGTATTTGGGTCTTTGTCTCCTTACATTATATATATTTTTTCAAACAACCCCACTCAAAACTATCAGCCAATTGTCGTTTTGTATTAATCATTTCCTGCATTGATCTTTTCGTAAATTCTTTTTATCGTTGATACACGGATAACATTATAAGCCAATTTTTCAATGCATCTGTATTACTTATCATCGTTTTGTGTTGTTCAAACCACTATCAAATTTAAGAAAAGTAAAAATTTAATTTTTATCGTAAACTAACAATACCAAAAACCAACTGCTTTTCTAATCATTTTGTACCTTCAAAAGAACAGCACAAATGAGAACTATTTTAATTAAATTTGATAACACAATTTATTTATATACTTATAATATTTCATTTTTTTATCTGCTTTATCTTTAATATTTGATTTTAATCTACAGTATCTCTCCTATGGAACAAATGATCAAGGATATATAATAAAATTCTTCATCTCTTGTTTATTTTTAATATCATCGCCCACCAATTAAAAATTTCCCCATATCTCTCAATAAAAAATTTAAGTCAACCATTTTCATATATCATTTCAATAAAAAATTTCACTACAACTACAGATAATAGTTTTACCTTCCATAAATTTGAATAACCGTATTATATCTACATATAATACAATGACTAAGCTTTACAAACAAAATTGTTCATCATTTAAGTAGACAGAAAGACATATTATTAATTAATATTGTGTGGTGACGCAACAAAGCAATTAACTGATAAAATGTAAACCATTGGTTGATTGAGCTGTTGCACACATATATTTTATGTTGGTTGAAATGAATTATTTTAATTTAAAGGCTGGGATCTTACTTTACTTATTTTAGAGTACAATTCGAAATAGCGCGTCGTTACAATGCAAGATGTTAGAACATTTTTTATTAATTTTTAAGTAGATTTTAAATATTTTATAAAAACTTTGCAAATTATTCTAATTTTAACTAAAGTTGTTTTACCTATTTATCACAAACCGATTTTAATGATATTTGCAATTAATAAGCTTTGTCAATATGATTTGGAATTAAATGACAAATAAGTGATACAAAAATAACATGTACTTAAATAATAATAAAATTTATTAATACCATTTTAATAAATGTGTTACTATTGATAAATCATATAGGTTATAAAAATATAAATATTAATGAACTCTCAATATATGCAATTTAAAACTGTGTACTTGCAGATAAAGTATTCAAGTTGAGTAGATATGTGATGATGAAATAACGTCAAATAAAACATCATTGGCAAGTTTTAACAAGTACGTTTTGGATGAACATACATCTCATGAGATCAAATCGGTGTAGCCTGAGCCTGCAAATTTCTTACGTCAGACCAGAGCTTCAAAAGCAGCCCATTCTTTTGCAATACAAATAATAGAACTGGAGCTTTTCAGCGTGATTTTATTAACAGAGTCTCGCATCTTTTGAACTCTTTATCTGCGGTGGTTATCTCTGTTAATTTTGATCCTCAAAATTTTAAAATCGATGTTCATAACTTCCTTAGGGAAATGAAAAGTTAGTTTGAATCCTAGTCCTATTTGGCATGGTATCTTTGAATATTCAGAGAAGTTAATTTATAACTAGGAATCGCCCAGTGGCCGAAATTCGGCCTTTGTCAATAGACCTCTCAACCAAATAGCTACAACACTTTATTTCAGAGTTAAATTAATCGATATAGATTGATTTTGAATTGTGAAACAAATAACTTGAAAAAAAAAACAAAATAACCGAACAAAAAACTCATAAAACACACCTATAACATTTTTGCCATTTTTTCTGAAAAATCGTCAAAATTCAAAAAAAAGTAAATTATGATGCTAGGACGTAAAGCTAAAGATTTTGGACGGATGTGGAGTTTGCAAATCGAGGCGCCAGCCGAGATTTGCACCCACATTAAGTCCAAAATAGCTTACGTCCGTGCATCACATACTATTTTTTATTCGCCGCAAGCAAAATATTTAAAAAAAAATTTGTTTATTCTAATTTAAAATTATAAATTTGCATAAATTTTAAAATAAAAATATGTGGAACAAGTAACCTTTGACAAAATTTTTGTTATTTTTTCCAAATTATTGTATAACCATGCCAACAAATGATAACAACTATTTTAATTGGATAATGAAATTTTGAATTTAAGGGTTGCTTTGATAAAAAATTTTATTTTTCATAAAATTTAAACAAATACAAATGCTTTTTACTTTTTGGACGTAACTATGACAAAAATATTAAAAGTTAAAAAGTGACACTTTAAGGCCGCAAATCACAGTAATAAAGTAACACCTTAATATGTAGGCGAATAAAAAAGTATGTTTTTCGGCAAACGGCAGTAAAGTTTAACTTTACTGCCGCTAGGGAGTTAGCTAAAGTCTTACTTTTTACCCTTTCTAGCGACAGCAAAAGTAACGCCATTTTTATTTTATATTAGGGAGGCTGTAAAGTAGCATTTGTTATTTGTTAGTTTGTTATTTTTTCAAACATATTGTATAACCATGACAACAAAAAATAAGTTGATTCTCATATTATGAAATTTTGAAAAGGCTGCTTTGATAAAAAAATTTTATTCATACAAATTTAAATGTTTTTTTCTCTTTTTTGGAAGTAATTATGACGGTACAAATTCATATTTATAAAAAGTTTGATGTATTAATTTCATATTTATAATAACACACTTTTGATTGAGCAAATATTTTAAAATTGTACCGCAAAAATATTGCTTACGTATTTATATAAAGATAAACACTAAACATGCTTAGCTACATAAAAAAAATATTGCGACGCAGATGCATAGGCCACCTTCACAACAGCTGTTGAAACAAAATGTTCTGGATATGAAGTGATCGAATATCCATAAAATACTTTAATTAACCGCTAGATTTTGCGTAGTTCTAATGATATAAACAATAAAGAAAGCTGTAGTATCCCAACAAACATAAATTCTATTGTACGAGAAAAAGTAAAAAAATGTTTACCGGAAGTTAGGATGCAGAACCGTTGTGAACCGTACTAAATACTTATGTACCAAGTTTCATCTAATTCGATAATCACCCACCACTTTGTTTACTATCGCTGAAAAACTAATCAGCTACTTGTCATACATATTTGCATCTTTTTCCAAAGTGTCATCCAAATTCATTCACGAACCAATGTTGTATGCTCCCAATAAACATTAAAAACATTGTGAAAAAAAACACATGTTGTATAGTTTATCCTATGTACACCAAAAGCTAATGAAATCTCTCTTAAATTATTTAAAACCTTTTACCAACGTTTCATGAAAATCGATTTGTAATTGTTGTCTAAAGTAGAGATAAACACCTGAAAAAAGAAGGAATTAGAAGTTATTGAAGATTTAACCTTAGAGGTGTTCCGGAGACTGCCAGCAATTTTGTCCAATTTTGAAAAGAATCTTTAATCTTTAAGTTTTAAGTGAGCCTAGATCATTTGCCAAAGTTTCATCAAGATCTTATGCAGAAATGTCACGAACCCAACTAACCACCACCCACCCACAGACATACACTAAAATTTTGATTTGCTATTTAGATGCGTAACAAAATAAAAAGCAAAATTTGGGGTATTGTTATTGGGAGATTGCATTTCTTCAAACAATTTAAAATTGTGGTGAAAATATGTCTTATCATGGTCTCTGTGGCTGATGAGTGTCATAATATACACCAATAAATACGAATCCAATAAGAACGAGGTGCTAAATTGAACACTGTTGCAAAGACTAGCCCCGTCCGATGAAAGAAAACTAGAGACTCTGATGACATCTCAAGACATTGACGATCAGAACCCGTTGGAGAAACTGCGTTACTAAAAGCGAATGGCCGGCAGAAATTTTATTAAAAATACTATCCGCTCTTGATGTGTGCGTAATTTACCTGAAGTGAACAGGACTCCTTTTCCTACATTAAATTCTACACTCATAGATACGGTGGCGAAAATTACGGACATGATGTCATTAAAACTATCAAGTTTACTAAGTGCACCCCCAAAGTAGCCCAAGATATACAATCAGTACCATGCATACACCAAAGATGGGAACGATGGCAGAAAGCTTTACGAGATTAGAAGAACAACTGGGACGATGGACGCAGAAAGGTTAATTTACCACAGTCACCATCTCCAAGAAACAGGAAATGGCCGGTATTATTGCTACCGAGAATTATTAGCATTGGCACGCAATTGCAGAGCTTAATGCTCATACGGTCAGTCAAAAGTACTATGAATGTAGACCTACAAAATATTAATCAAAAAAACATAAAAAAGCCCAAAGTGAACGAGTCGGCTGTGAACGAAACTAAATATTTTAGCCGTCTATTCATTTTAGTAGACACGGAAGCAGACCTTTCAAAGCTGCCATTCAATCTATGTTCATCAACCATCTCTCACCCAAAATTAACAGATCTAGTCTTATCAGCTGACAACGATAGTTAATAACTACAGAACAAAGCTCCTGTAGGTTGACATATTACTACAACAAACATTCACACGCGCTTTTATATTAGCAAAAGTCAATAATTTCTATCATTGGCGCTGATTTCTTAAGTAAATTTGACATACTAGTCGATGTTAAACGAAAATGGCTGATTGACCTAGCTGTCAACCCAAACTACGGTTAAAAAATCTTTTTCTGTGGTATCATAATATCTTGCGGCTGTGTTCCGGGAGCGACTCGTGAATGCTATAGAAAGGTCGTTTTTTTCGTATTTTGACAAAGGGCAGCTCCTAAATGGTAATAACTAGCTTCACATTGTGAGAACGAGAGGTTGATCAAAATCTTGGTGTTGTTTGAAAGCCGAAGGGTTAGTTTTATTTTTAGAACATTAAATGATTAAGCAACTTATTCACAGGTTCAGTTATTTCTGAAAATCTTGGTATAAACTTGCGGAATTAATTTGCTAGACAAGGTGGATAAAATATGATTAATAATTTGTTAGAAGGCACTTTGAGATTTTTTAGTCCGAAAAGCATTCTTTTGAACTAGTAGTGACTATAATCGGTCTAAAAAGCAGTTTTGTGTCGATCTTCTGGATTCATTCGAATTTGATGGTAGCCACTTTCTACATCTAGAGTTGAACAAAGGCTCTAGTTAATCCAAAACATTGGTTTTTAGAAGATGAAAAGAGTCGCCAATTTTAGAATCGTTTAGATTGCGGCAATCTACAACAATGCGCCATCTGAATCTATTTCGTTTGATGTTTTTTTGGGACGACTAATAGAGGCAAATCAAAAGAGCTGGTGTTTAGGTAAATTTTGTCATCCGTAAGCATTTCATCAATTTGTTTGTTTCGTTCGACTTTGAGGGTTGCTCTATATTGGTTGATGTGTTTGGGTGCCGTATCACAACATATTTTAATTATACTGAGCTTTTGCTCGTTGTATAGGTTTTCGTCTAGTTTTTTGTAATGGATTCGATATCATTGTCCCACAAATCAAAATTGGAACTCTGTGCTGTTTTAATGGTTGATGTGTGCTAAGATTAATAAAGTGTAGTTTTTATTGGATTAAGATTTCATTGTATATCTTCAACGACAGCAGGATTAATATTCGTATTTGCTATACTAATGATACCTATAGAGTTTTTGGTTTTAAAACGGTATTGCCAACAAAAGTTCTAGATTGAATTTCCTGGTTTTCCAAAGTTTGTTTGTTATGCCCACCAACTGCGTGATGTCCAATATGTAATGTCTGAAAGAATCTACAATCTAATTCAGAATCTGAGTAAAGGTGTCTGCAAAGAAGCTAGATTTTTGTAGTTACTTCTAACAGTAAAAATTAACCCTGGCGCGAAACACCTTTCCACTTTCCATCCTTGATTCAAGAACATTGCATGTTTTGCATTAACCTAATATTAACTCAATAACATTTTTATTAACATGATCATGCAGTATAAATAACTTTTTACCTCACCCTCGGTTATATCTTAATAGGATTGGTTTTTTTGCATTTTCATTTTTTATTGTATATAAATATTTTTAATTTTGTTTTATTATTTGTTTTACTTACATGAAACAAAATGAAAATGAGAATGTATGAGCTATTTCAGATTTATATTTTTGTTCATTGTGTTGAAACACTCGATGTGTGAGTTGTTTTTTTTTGCCGATTGATGTATGCAACAAACTAGATGATGATATGATTTGATTATTTGTTAATAAAAGGGTGATCCCTATTTCTGTTTATGTTTTACAATTAACAAAAAAATCAAGTGTATATGTTTTTGGTGAAATGAATCATCCTATTAACTGGTCTCGCCGTATATGTGTTGATACAAAAAAGTACAACGACAGAATATATGCAATCAACTTTCTTCTCCCTCGTTTAGGTTAATCAGCAAAGGTATTTATAGTGACATTTTTGCAAAATGTTGTTGAGTTGTAAATTAAAAGTGAATAAACAGGTTGTCTTTAGCATAGAGCCTCAAGTGTTTTATATTATGTGTTGTTTTTCCAACTTGATTCATATAAAAAATTATTAGATTAAATTAAATTAAATTATTGAAAGTAGAAAAGTTTGGTGTTTTCTTTTTGAATAACAAAATAATTTTAACTAGTGCTGTTAGAAAGAACAAAAAAAACAAATTAATTGAATAATGACTAAAAAATTAATGCAACTGATAAATATAAATTGGATAGCCGAAATTGTGATCAAGAAGGTAAAAATAACTAGTCTAATGTTCTGCTCATAGGAATGAATGAAAAGTTGCATATAAATAATGTATATAGCTTAATATGTAAATTAACGCCTACAAATTTAGCTCGTCGTCATTATTTAGCGAGATAGATTTATTTCAATGCAAAACATGTATGTACATGCATGGAGGATTGCATTTTACAACGCGTCTATGGATGACGCTACAGATTTTTATATAAGTGGTTTTTGGGAATGAATTTGTGAAAACCTGCAATGTCAATATATATGGATGATACTCTAAATTTTTTGGGAAGTGATTTTTTTTTTAAATACAATAGAATTGTCTATTACAGCGTGAAACTTATTTGGAAGGTTGCTTGTAATATACATTTTCTGGCGGCTTGTTAACTGGCGTCTTATTATATAATCAAACTATAAATATAAAATTTAAACATTTTATAATGCCATAAAGTAATAAAGCAACAAGGTAATAATATTACAGATGCCAATGTTACAAGAAATTGTTTTAGGGAATTTCCAACATTTCTTTTGTAAAACAAAATAATATTTTCAGATGTTGGAAATACCAAAATTTAGAATATTAATTTAGTTTTTAAGAATAGGAATTTTAGTTGATTCGGGACATTGTAACAAGAAAGATAGTAAACTTTCACTTTTGCTAAAAATAAAATAATAACATTTAGTTGTAGATAATAATATTAATTAATAAATGAAGTTTCATTCTTTTTAAAAGTTTTTGTTTGTTTTTATGTGTTATCAAAACTTAAAACATGCTGTTATTTGGAAAGGTAAACAATGTGTCGGGATGGTTTCTATTTTTTTATTTCTTATACCGTTAAGAATCACTTTATTTTGGTAATTAAAATTTCTATTTTTTGATACAAGCATTTGTTTTATTACACATATATCGGTTCCTGAGTTTCTAAGAGAAACTTTAAAGTTTTTATTTCGTGTTTCAAGCTACTTTGCGTTTGATGAATTGACTTAAGTTTTAGATATTTTTTTCGAAAATTTCTAAAAGTTTATTATTGTGATCTTGGAAGTTTTTGCTGTGGATTATCACATCGTTTAAATAAAAAAAAAACATTTAAGATATTGAATCTGGATAAAATAGATAAATAGTTCTTTAGAAGGTACTTTGAGTTTTTTTATTCCAAAAGGCATTTCCTTGAACTCGTAGTGACCATAAACGGTAGAAAAAGAAGTTTTGTGTCGATCTGCTGGATTCATTGGAAGTGGATTGTAGCCACTTTCCATGCATAGGGTTGCAAAACAATAAGTCAAGTTGATCTTTAAGGTTATTAATGTTTTGAAGACGAAAATAGTCGCCGATTTAATCGTTTAGTTTGTGGAAATCTACAACAACACGCCATTTTAAATCTATTTGACATGATCATTTTTGGGGACGACTAATAGAGGGGAATCAAAAGGGCTGATGGTTAATATTGTTCGTAAGATTAAGCAAGACTTAGAGATATTTGGAGAATTAATTTTTATTTTACCTGTTCTATATAATATTATACCGTATAAATAGTTGTGCTTCATAAATTTTTGTCTAACAACTCCATCCGTTGAATATAAAAATTGCCTGGAACAATGTGAAACTCAATTGGATGGTTGCTGTTATTTTGAGGGTTAAATGTGTCAGAAGTGTCTTGATGGTTTCTACTCTGTTATTTCCTTTACTGTTAAGAATCGCTTTACTGTGGTAATTAAAATTTCTTTTATTTGTTACAACTGGTCCTGAGTCTCTACGAGAAACTTTAAAACTTTTGAAACAGGCATTCCGATAGTGAAGTCAATAGCATTTGGAATTAATATTTCGGTATCGTTCGTTCATTCTTCAAATGTCTGAATTATATCTAGGGAGAATTAAATTGTTTCGTGTTAATTGTTTGGAATGATTATTTAAATATTCAACTGGGGATAAATATTGATTTTTCGTTTCAGCTCTATTTGAGGACAATTGATGTTGTGGTGTCCGTAATTATAACAAGTATGACATAATTGTTTACTTTTACGTGTAAAACAGTCATCTTAAGTGTGGTATGGGTTTTCTACAGAACCTATATGTTCCTTCAACGGTTATGCGCTTTTTCTCCGTGAAGAGTGGGAGAGTTTGTTGAAGTGTATTAGCTGTGGGAGCGTTTTTGTCTTGAGTTAGATTATAAACTTATTTTTTGTGAAATTTCTGAAAGCAAAATTATAACTTCAGAAAGAAAATCAGGCTTGGAGACTAGAAGGTGGTTTTTAAGGTGTGTCACGGAAGCTTTTTATGATAATAGTAATAGATTCATCGTTTAGATGCCGCAATTCAAAATTTCCTTGGACAATTTTATATTTTATTTTAAAAGCGATTTTTAGGTCACTTAGAAGAGTTTCAATTCTATTTCCAAAATGGTTTAGGAAAATCTTGGGATAGCATTGTGAAACTCTTCACTCAGGTCGTTTATTCATAAATTAGGTAAATATGCCTGAGGATGAAAAATTTTGTTTGGAGTAATAAATTGATAATTTTCTATAAATATGTCTATGTTGGTTGCGCAATGGTTGCGCTTTATCATGAAAACGCTTTAGTTATAAGTCGGTCAAAAAGAGCTAGGGCTTGTTTGTCACTCATAAAAATTTTTGAAAGGTGGTTTAAGCAGATGTTTGAAAGGCATTCTTTTTTAGGAGGATTTTTTGTTTTAAGTTTAAGAGTTTAAATTAAACCATAAACAGACTTCTTTCTCTTCTAGAGATAGTAGATCATATCCTCAGTTCTAGTGCTCATTATTTATTTTTGCTGTTTTCGCATTGCATTCCTTAGTGTGAATTATTTGACTAACCGATGGTACTAAACAAATTTATGTCAAAATCAGACAAATTAAATAGAAGTTTAAGGACACAACGAAATTGTTTGAATGGAAAATATTGTGAATCAATTTTTATGCTTCTTTACAATCTTCAAGTTCGCTGACTCAATTAACTTTTTTTATATTTTAAAATCTTCTATATTATTTAATAATACGGAAATTATATTATTTCTAGAAATTAATTAAATTTTAATTGAATTTTGATTTTTCTTTTACTTGTGCTTTTCATAGCAATTTCAACAAAATTCTTCAAATTTTATTTTTTACATTTTCTATTGTGAGCTGTGACATAAACCAATTTGTTATATTACAAAGAATTTCACAATTTTCTTTATTATAATGGATTTTCTGTTTTGATATAAACTGTAAACTATACAGTGTAAGTGTACCCAATTATTTTCAAATACTTCCTTATACCTAACGACCTAGTTATAAATTTGAAAACAAAAAAAATTGGAACTGAAGATCTACTTTGAAGTGAATGAAATGAATCAAATAAACAAAAAAAAACATATATTTAACGTCATTATTTATGTGGACGATTTACTATTCAATCTCACTAACACACAACTAATGCAAACTTAAAAATTAATGCAAATATATTCAATTTCAAAGCAAAAAAATAGAATGGAAATAATTCTTCAAAATCATGTGTCAATCTTAGTTCGTTATTTCTTTTTATCATGAAATATCTTATTTATTATAAAAAGATAATTGAGATACCTCTAAACTTTATATTATTATACACGTGTTTCTTTGATAAAAGTTGGGTGTTATTTCGACGTGGGTAAGCGAATTAAGCAATTTTGATTAATGAAAGAGAAACGAGAAATATAACTCCTTAGTTACTTCGGTTTTGAAAATACCAAAGTATTGATTGAAATTTTTACCCCCACTTTTTTAGCATTTCTCGACGTTTTAGGATCTACTGATTCTAAAAAAGAAAAAAAAATGTATGTCTGTCTCTCGGCCGGCCGTCTGTCATTACCTCCGAAATGTAGAAAGCCGTTGGAGGGATTTCCAAAATTTTTTTTTCTAAAAATAGGTATGCTCAATTGGCAGATCCGAAAAGACGATGTGTCTGATAACTGTACCGGAAGTGAGTCAAAAAATCATTAGTGTGTCAAAAATAGTAAATTTTCATAATTTAGGCTTAAAAACCGTTTGTTTATTTTCAGTGATAATGAGTAGTATATTTGAATCTGGAGAAATCTTGATAACTGACATCCGTATGTAAGACCAGGACCTCGATTAATGTTTTATAAGTATGTAAAAAAATCGTTAAGTGTGTCAAAAGATTGATTTTCATATATTTTGTTTCCCAATTTTTTTTGAGAAACATACTATGGGAAACATTAATTCGGTTTTCGACCAGAAATGTATAAAACATAAAAGTAATTATTTGGATGATATGAAATCTAATTGAACATTAAATATGTCACATGAAGTGTGACAAAAAATCGTTAAGTGTGTCAAAATAAGAATATTTTACATTGTTTTTGTTTAATATATGTTCATATTAAGAGAAAATGAGTGGTAACATGGAACGTGGAGAAATCTTTATGTTAGATTATCGCATAAAAGTTTGTCAAAAAATTATTGTCAAGTGTGTCAAAAAAAAGATTTCCTTTATTTTTTTAGCCAATTCTTTGGAAAAAAAATTTAGCTGTTTGTATGACGTAAATGTAATTGAACATGAAAATGGACATGGAAATTTTTGAATTTGTTACAGTTTTTGAAATATTTTTGGGATTTTGAAAAGAGTTTGTATTATTGATTTTGTAATAATTTTTGCAATATTTTTAGAATTTCGGAAAAAGTCTTAATATCTGATTTTGTTATAATTTTTGCAATATTTTTAGAACTTTGGAAAAAAATGAATTTTTCAATTTTTAAGAATTTTTGAAATATTATTAGAATTTAGAAAAAGTTTAAATATTTGATTTTATTCTACTTTTTGAAATATTTTTAGAATTTTGAAAGAAGTTTCAATTTTTGATTTTGTTACAATTTTTGCAATATTTTTAGAATTTTTGAAAAAAGTTTGAATTTTGGATTTTGTAATAATTTTTAGAATATTTTTAGAATTTTGAAAAAAGTTTGATTTTATTTATTTTTACAATATTTTTGGAATTTTGAAAGAAATATGAATTTTTATTTTGTAATATTTTCTCGAAAAGCTAAATGGAGATGTTTTTGAGTAGTTTACTGAGTGTATCATCTTTTCACTAAATTATGTTAATTTATGGGGCATTTCGCGCCAACTAAGTGTGAAAAAAAATTTTTGTGTTTTAAACTCTTAGAATAGGTAGGACTTTAGGAAAAATCAAGTATCAAGTTTTTTCAGATTTTTTGACTCACACCATGGCCTTCAGTGGCGCTTACAAAATTCGATTTTTTGTCTCGATCACAAACTTGTGAGTTTTCTAGGAAAATGGGTGCGACTGAAAAAAAACGGAAAACATGATTTTGTTAGAATTTTGACCATAGAATACGATAAAAATATTTTCAAAAATCACATCACAAAACCACATTTTTTCACCTTTGGCTCTTTTTTGGGGCAGTTCTTCGTCGATGCTAATTATAATTATTATTACGAAATTTACATATTATTATAGTAAAAAATAAAAAAAAAATCTGATTATATTAATTTGTATATTTTACTCCCCAATACGCGATGAGAATGACTCGTGTTGCGAAAGGGAGAGTTAGTGAGTTCTAACTAATGTGCAAAATATTACAATAATAATTATAATTTTGATAAACATAAACATGAAATTATAAAATTAAATTAAAAATAATTAATATTTTAAAACAAAAAAAAGTATTCAAAAAAACTTGAAATATTTGAAAAAAAATTTTTTTAAGAAACGCTTTTCTTTACTTCATTGTTATGCATACTGTAAAAAAAATTTACTAAAAAGCAAAAAATAATAGTATATTAAGAAACTAGTTTCATAATCGACGATTTTATCGCACGCAATCTGTTAAGAAAACGACCCGCGCAGCGGGGAGTTTTCTAAAGGATAAGTGCGATAAAACGTCTTATGAAACGAGTTTTTTATACTATTTTTTCTATTTTGCATTTTTTGTCTTAAAATTTAAAAAATATTTTTTGTTTTAATGTTTTACAGAAAATTTCTAAAAATTTCAATTCAAAATAGTAAGCTCTGCGTTTCATCATATTTCTGTATATTTTTTTGTTGCAAAACTAGCTTTCATAAAATGTGTATTTTATTAAAATATAGTCAATTTGAAATTTTATTATTATTACTAATTATTTTAATTAATTAAAACTAATTTAGATTATTTTTTAATAATAAGATTAATTAATAAGAATAATTTTATTTTTATAATTATTCGTTTTAACTTTCACTGACGTTTGTATGACCAATGTGACCAACCTTGAAAAACAAAATTTTGCGTATCTTAATGAAGGACATTTCGATACGCATTTGGGTATCGAAATGACTTTATTTTAGACGCAAAATAGAAAAAAATAATTTCAAAACTCGAATGTTTTCTTCTGGAAAATCTTCCAAAAAATTCTGTAAAAAAATTCAAAATCGAGAAAATCTGACACATTCGTTAATGATAAGCATGGGACGCTAATCCTACACGCGAAACATTGACGGAATTGCGACTACTAGATCATTACTATTTACTTTCTATCATTTTGTGACTAGAAGCATCTCAAAGCATCATGTTTAGGATCTAACTTTGTCAATAGCATGCGGTTTTTATATAAGAATTTTGAATTATATTTTTTTGTGTATGTTTTTCGAATGCGTTTTATCGTGGAATAGTCCAATATAATGATTAGCCTTCTAACTTCTCGACGCATGGAGGGATCAGTTTTTATTAATTTGTTAATTTTTTTCTATTTTTTGATCCACGGGTGTGACAACCCCGCGTACTCCAGTCCCTGCTATTGGCATATGAGTTAACGTGAGATATCACATACCACTGGCAATAGCAGTGAGATATCACTAGCCAAGGTGATATCTTAGGGGTGCTGGCGGATGAACTGTATTCAGTCAACGGTAGCACTCTCAATCTTAGCTAATGAATATTCCTTGATGCTGGAACGCTGTAGCTTGCTCGAAGAAACGAGCCTACATATAACTATGTATCTGAGCTTTAATCATTGAAAAATATACTGCGTCCCATAATCAAGGATTATGCCATTAGCTGGACTATTGGCAAACCAATTTTAGTTTTGTTCCTGCAAATTTTTAAAACAAATTTGCTTTTCATCTCTTATTTTATTTTTATTTTCCCTATCCTATCACGAAATATTGGCCTATGTCATATTTCATATGTGATAGGATTTATGGTTTAGTTATCCATTATTTAACAAAAAAATATTAAAAAAAAAAACAAAAAAAACAGATTTGCGTCCATTAACATCCTTAGAACGCATGTTGTTGTGGGACCTTGGTCTTAAAAGGTTTTTATGTGTTGTTGTGACACATATTGTAATGCCTACTACACATCACATTTTATTAAAAAAAAAAAAAAACTTTCTTTCAACGATGTAGTGCAAAGATATAATTATTTTATTTTTCATTCATCTAGAATCACAATTGATAGTAGTCGCAATTCCGTCAATGTTTCGCGTGTAGGATTAGCGCCCCACGCTCTTCTTTAACCAATGTGTCAGATTTTCTCGATTTTGAATTTTTTGGAAAATCTATTCGAGTTTTGAAATTATTTTTATTTTTTGATTTTTATTAAATTTTTTTTACAGTATGCATAACAATGAAGTAAAGAAAAGCGTTTCTTAAAAAAAATTTTTTCAAATATTTCAAGTTTTTTTGAATACTTTTTTTAATTTTTTTTTTATTTTTTAATTTTTAGCCATCAACGCCTTGAACACACATTTTTCAGCACAGAATTTAACATTTGTTAATTTATCTTCCTTGATGCCACGATGCATGGATAATGCGTGAACTACTGCCGATAGACACATATTCCGATATAATTTCCGCATTTTCATTAGGACCTTCAGTATCTTCATTACTTGGGCCATGATTTGATAGTCAAATCAAGTTACGTTCATCAAGGTGTGCATTTTCATCAATAACAACGTCTCGGTGCAATGGGTTGTTTGATTTAAACCATTCTAAAGCTGCGATAAATTTAGTTCTGGAAACAGTGTAGTCTAGAGTAGAATTTGCATTTTCTAAGCGCTCCGTTACTACTATAATATCAGCATCAAAGGTTGATCGAGGTAGAAACGTAGGAAGTTTTGAAATGACGTCAAAAATGTCCAAGGCAAAAAGGATTATATGTGTTATTATGGTTTTCCATATTATTCACTGTTTGTGTGCTTTTGTCACTTTTGAATTAAAATGCAATATTTAAAAATATACTTTTTACTGTTTATTTTTAAATTTATTTATAATAATAAAACTTCCTTATAGTAACAATTTGATTTTTATTTTTTATTTTAAAGAATATCGATTTCGACTTACGTCATCCTCAGTTCTTAAATTATTATTCCATATGAATAATAATTTAAGAACTGAGGATGACGTAAGTCGAAATCGATATTCTTTAAAATAAAAAATAAAAATCAAATTGTTACTATAAGGAAGTTTTATTATTATAAATAAATTTAAAAATAAACAGTAAAAAGTATATTTTTAAATATTGCAAAAAGGATTGCTTGACCTTTAAATCCGTACTGCCCGTACAATCCAGAAAACTTGACAATTTTAAGAAAAGGGTGAATCCAAGACAAAAGACGTTGTTCAGCTTGAGAAAGTGCCTGAATTTCTGGTGGAATGTCACCGGGGTCTAAATGGTTCCAGTAAGCTTTAGCAGGTGGGGTTGTTTTGTTGCTTCTTAAGTGTGATTTGCAGCGGTGACAAACTGTAAGGCGAACTTTATTTTTTAATTCAGGCGGCATCCAATCTGGAGATCGGATTGGAATCTGGTAGTTTGACACTTGCTTGGGGTAGCACTGCTTCGTAAGAATATCACATACTTTGTCTGCAAAAGTGTTAACTCCAGCCTCAAAATCGTCGTAACAACAATTTTGAGCTGTGGTAGTAAGCTGATTTCTTCCATCATCTGGATTTTCTTCTTGACGTTCTGCTTCTTTACGTGCGCGTCGGCGTTGATATACGTTTAAATTTGATAACATACAAATGTTGGCCGAAATCGGCGAAAATTTTTGAAATTAATTGTTTATTTATCGAGAAAATACCTAATTTATGAACGTAAATGCATAATTCTGAATAGTTTTCAAGTCGCTACGTTAAGTAGATTGGGAGAATTTGAATATTTCTGATGAAAATCGATTTTTTTATTTAAACAACGAATAAACAATGAAAATTGTTAGTTAATATGATATTCGTGTATTGTCATCGGATATACGTATGCCTGCAAAGTTTCATTCATTTTCATTGAATATAAGGCAGTCAAATTAACGTTACAAGATTTGATCCAATAGTGTGAGGTAAAGAAAAGCGTTTAAAAAAATATTTAAAAATTAAAGTAAATTATATGAACATTAAAGTTAAAAAATGTAATATTGTTTTAGTAACAGATAATTATTTGATAATTTTTTTTTTTAAATTATGTTTAATACGTGTTTGTGTATGTGTATGTGCCAGTGTAAATGTTTTCTTAGCATGTGAGCTATGTGTGTTACTATGTGTGTTACATGTGTGTGTTAAAAAAACCAGTAAGTAAAATAAAAGAGTTTAAGTGAGTTAGGTCGTAAGTGTAAATATGTTTTTAGTTATGTTTTTGAAATGAAGGTCAGGTGTTTGAATCAAGTGCTTTTTTATCGCCGTAATAATAGTTGAATATTTAGATTTATCTATGTCTTTAATGGTTTGTGGTAGTATGTTAAATAATTTAGGACCTAAAAATTGGAAATCTTTTTGAGCTAATGTTGTTTTTTTTAGGTACTGTAATGTTTGTGTGCTTAAAACAAGTACTTATTGCATGACACTCGCGAATATCATAAGTTGAGGTGCAGTCAAAAGTTTGGGTAGATGGAAATATTCTTGGAGCTCCTAAGATGAGCTTCAGTATCATTTTTTGAGTCACATGTAAATTTTTTAAATGTTTATCAAAAGTTCTAATAAAATCATATTTTTCCGTTTTTTTTTCAGTCGCACCCATTTGCCTACAAAATTCACAAGTTTATTTTTTCACCTTTGGGTTTTTTGGTCGATGACCATCGCAAAACAAAAATTAATCGTAAGGAAATAATTAAAAGAAAAATTTTTAAAAAAAATTGAAAAAAAATTGTGACATATTTTTCGAAATCTCGGTTTTAAAACTTTAACCCTTAAAATAAGTTTCACCCTTAAAATAAGTTTCACAACCCCAAAAAATTTGGAAAATATTTATTCGTAATTTATGGTCAAAATTCTAACAAAATCATGTTTTCCCGTTTTTTTTGTCAATCGAACCCTTTTTCTAGAAAACTCAAAAGTTTGTGATCGAGGCAAAAAATGGAATTTGTAAGCGCCGCGCCACTGACAGCCATTGTTTGGCTTGTTTGAGACATACAAATTTTTTTTTCACACTTAGATGGCGTAAAATGGCGCATATATGATTTGTTATAATTTTACGGCAACGAATTGATGTTTCGTGTTAGTTTTGTAATAAATTTCTAAACAGAGATAAAATACTTGTGCTTTTTCAAAGAGTTTTATGTTTGATATACACAGCTGCCGATAACTAAAAACAATGTCCTCATAAAAGTTTTATGCCAAAAACTATATCAAACTCCTTAACCAAAACCGAAGTCTTGATATCTCAGAGCTGTGAGATTTCAGCCCCTTCATATTTTCCTTATTAATTTTTGTCACAATTAAAAACAATAGATTTAAGAATAAAAACTTCTTTTGAAAACGGTCAACCGATTTTATTTTTTGACACAAATAAAATTTATTGACCCTATGATGAATTCAAATAAAACAACGGTCTTTAACCTTCATCAGTATAAATAAGCTATATGTTAATTTAATCTGGTGACATAGAAGAAGGTATAAATATTGGTTTAATATTATTAACGTATATTTTTTTTAGTTTGTTCTTTGTAGATAGGAAAGGGATTTTTATAAATTTTTTTGCATAATTATTGCTACAATAAATCAATATAATTGTAATTCATGTTTTCAATTGTATTTAGTTATTTATACAACACAGTTGCAAGGTCGATCATAAGCTATTATAAAAAGGATCTAAATAACCCCAATCTAGAATCAAAATTCTAGCCCCATGGAATGGACTTGGCACTTTGACACAGTGATGGGGCTCAGTAGACTCTGTGATCTCAGGAGCTACAACAGTAGGGTCACCCATGCCGTTAGGTTCTCGGTGAGAATCGAAGCCAAGATCAAGTCCAAAACCCAAATCTTAAGTAGACACGTACGCTGATAGCATGGTCAAGGTGGTGCTTGATTACTAGAATGGACCTCTGAATACCGGCCATCCTCCAGTTTCAATACAGTCTTACTACAGAACAGGGCTCTATTGTGACGTACTTTTTTACTCCCTAATTTTCATCCAACCAATTCTACTCTAAACGCATCACCTAACCCATTAAATGCAAACTCGTGTTCGCCCGACTCGAAGATCGTGCTTGATTTAGCAGAACTTCTTCATTCCATCAACACAAATACATGTATTAAGGTCGACGATAGTAAACCTATCTCACCAACCTCTATAAGGTTATTTCAGAAATTGCATACCGTAAACCAACCACAAAAGAGTGCTCTGGCACGTCTCACCTGTCGGAAGGATAAGATCATCAGGTCGCAAACGATTCTGATTCCGCTCCAGAATTAGTAATCGAGACCACATGTGACTCAGAAACCGACAGTAACTCTGACATGTCAGCAGTAACCATCACGGATGTAGACCGAAAGATAGCCAATATCCACGTGTTCAATACAGTCTGATTAAGTGACCTGAAACCGGATGTCTTGCGATCCAACAATAAGCCTCAATACTTTCTTGCCACAAACAGAAAGCGCAAAAGGGCACTAATAGAGAAAGGTCTGTCTGAAGAGGAAGCTATACAAGTCTGTGCCCTACCAAAATCCTTTGACCTAGCTACCATGGTTTACGGTGGGATACCTAAAGAGCTAGCTCTGAAGGTAGTAGATAGAAGGAAGGACACAGGTTTCAAGTGTAGCAAGAGGGTCCGATCCGTAGCATCGCCAGACTCTCCACAGTCAACTACCTCTGGTGTTAAATGGCACAAGTCATATGCCAGCAATCGACCACAGCATGGGCTAGGGAACACTGCGAGCAGCAAGTAATGATGCGAGCACAATTGTACCGCCAACATTCAGCGAACGCATCAAAGTCTACATCACTGCTGAAAACTTTCAAGCCACCCTACTTAGTTCTGAGCAACTCAGCGAGCTAAAAAGACAAGTCATGGATTTTGCAGTAGAGAAAAAATTTGAGGTATTAAGCCTTATTTCGAAGGCTGCTACCAAAAAATTGTTGGTTGCTTCTTAACTGTGCTGATAATACATCGGCACAGTGTGTTGCAATTGCGGTACCGAGGATAACGATCGGGAAGGTACAGGTACGTACTCTAAAAGAGCGCGAGTTACCTCAACCTCCTAGGCTTATAGCATACCTTCTAGACTGTGCCAAAGAATCAATAAAGAAGATTCTAATACTCGGGGCCCTAAATCTGGATATTAGGCCGAGATCATGGACCATCCTGAAGCACACTTCCAGAAGGATCTCGCGATGTTGGTGTTCATTCCTGACCCAGCATGCGAGAAACACTTTAAAAGTTGCAAATTCAGGTTAAACTGGATTCGGTGCGATCTAAGCAAGAATCGCTAACTCCACCAGGCCAAACCAACCTAATACTGCGATACCGAAAGAAGTTTTCTGCGAAGAGGTTTAACTACCATTCTCCCATACCTTGAGCATTTGTCTATAGTAAGTTTTAGTCTTGCGTACATTCCTCAGATATGGAGAGAAGCTAGAGGAGTATTCATACCCAAGCCAGGAAAGAAATCGAACGAAGCCAAATCATAGAAGTCAATAAGTCTTGCATCTTTTCTGAAAACGATGGAAAAGGTGATGGAATACTACATTTGGGATGCATGTCTTAAGAAAAACCCTCTCCACTCATGCCAATATGCATACCAAACTAGGAAATCTACGGAAATGGCATTGGATAAAGTCATGAAAGAGATTGAGAGCACACTGATATACAAGGAGGCCATTGCACATTCATTAACATACAAGGGGCCTTTAATAATGTGCATTTCCAAGCTATTGCTGAAATGGCCACCAAGAAAAGTCTAAACACGCACATTTTGGCGTGGATCATCAATATGCTACAGAGTCGGAAAATCAAAGCTACACAAGGAAATACGTCAGTAACGGCCTTCTAAATAGGCTAAAAAGTTCTGACTACACCACTGTAGGCTACGCCGACGATACAGCCGTCATGGTGAGAGGCAAATATGACTCTACTGTCGGTCAACGAACCCAGGCAGCTCTAGACCTTGTGATGAATTGGTGCAACGAAGTGGGGATGTCTGTCAATAGACAAAAAACTAATCCCGTAGCCTTTACTAACAGAAGGAGTTTTAATTTCAATCCTCCTGAGTTTATTGACGAACGGATACAAGAAGTCAAAGAGATTAAGTATTTGGTGTCATCCTTGATTGCAAGCTCACTTGGAATTCACACCTAAAAAATATCTCGGACAAATATCTCGCGAAAAAGGCTTTCTTTGCGTGTAGAATCCTGTTTGGAAAAACCTGGAGATTTAAACCCAAAATGATACTTTGGTTACATCAAAGTATAGTAAAACCCATTCTGTCATACGCAACTTCGGTCTGGTGGCAAAAATTAAACCAGATATCTGGTTTAGGACCCCACCAACATCTGCAATGGAGGTACTTCTCCTACTTCCTCCATTCCCCCTACACATCAGATCAGCAGAAGCATCTAGTGCTCACAGACTGCAGCTAGTCGAAACACTCAAACCTGGTAACCTAACCGGTCGTCTAACGATCCTTTTGGAACTGCAGAACGAAGTGGAGACCTACTACATTTCGGACTGTATGCCAAATATCACTGATTTAGATAGCGGTTTTATTATTAAAATATGGGCCAGGGAAGAAATCGAGAGCTACTTACAAACACAACCATCCAATGCCAGCATCTGGTATACGGATGGATCCCAAACCAATGAAAGCACATGTGCAGGGGTGTTTGATCCCAGAGCCAAACGGGCGATAACATTGGGTGTCTCTGCAACAGTACTTCAAGCCGAAATCTTTGCCATCAACTACTGTGCAATGCTGTCTGCTGAAAGAGAATACAGCAACACAAATATATACATTGTTTCTGATAGCGACGCTATTGGCTCTGAAGTCGACGCGCTTCAATTCAATGCTAGTATGGGAATGCTATACCAAAATCTACAAAAAATTGCAGAAACTAACCGCGTTACACTTGTGTGGGTACTTGATCACACAGGAGTATACAGCAATCTAGTAGCAGACTTGATAGCCAAGAAGGGCGCCACTACAAAGTTAGTAGATCCAGCCGCTTTCACGGCTAAAAATAAATCTATGATTGAACGTCATAAGTTTTGTATAAGATCATTATAAATGTTTATTCCTGATAAGCACTTTCTATAATATTGTTGCAATATCCATAACTTTGAGGCATATATTTTTATGAATATTTAGTCGTTGAATATAAAACCCTGGCATAAAATATTGAAAGAAACGAAACTAATGATTGCTAGTCACAACTAAATCAATAACAAAATGATAATTTTCATGCCTAAAAAGCATTTTATATTTCAAAATGTGCATGGCATAGATTTAGAAGGCATAAAATTTTTCGACAGTAAAACAATTTAAAAAATAATAGGAAAAAAAATATTTTTTATAATTTACTAGACCTTTTTGAGAAATGTGAGTTGTATATATACAAACTTTGTATTTACCATGCGAATGATAGATAAATATAAGTTTATTCGGTACCTGGACACTTCATCAAATGCTAGGAATATAAATGCCTGTTCTATGATTTACTAATCCTAAGCGAAATAATTTCATAAATAAGAGGCATGGTATTTTACCAAAAATATCCTTCCTTATAGTCATATTTTGTTATCTAATAAGTGTGCAATATTTTTTCTACAAAGTTATTTCTCTGTTTCTAATTGGTCATGCTACCCCTATATTTATAAAATTTATAGATTATTATTCATAATAAGCTTCTTAGTGATTTTTTGAGCAAGTATTCCTTATAAGTATATAATACACTCGTAGTTGAAAATCAACGTAATTTAAGCATGGAATATATATACCCTATTAAACATAAAAAAAACTTAAATTTCTGTGTTGGATTAATCAAGAGTTCGCTCAAATGCGTTACCCAAAGCTGGGAGAAGAAACAAAATAAACAACTATGGTGTATGTGTGAAGGCCTGCACTCAAAAAAGTGTTTAAGCAACCTCCTTGTCTCCTCTCTTAAAACAATCGATCTTGAGAGAGAGTACGGAAATATTTCAATATTGCTGATCTATAAGTCATTTACTTGTTCATGTTTGAATAACTGCTATCGTGTTTGAAAAGATGATTGGCATTCACCAAATAATTTATAAAAAACGAGTTTGATACGCAAACTTGACAAGGTTCGCCATTTTGGGCCTTAATTTTAAATAACGTGATGAGGCCGATTAATTGTAAGACAATCACAATATTTCAGATGGCTTTAAGACCGGAGAGGTTGAGTGCATGAATCAGAAAAGATCAGTGAGGAGATGGAACTGTCCAGGTATGACATCAAGTCATGGTATATAATTTGAAAAGTTCAAAAATTTAATTGAATTTTTGTGTTTCGTCACTCTGGAGAAGTTACTAGCTGATTTGCATTTTCTTAATAATCGGTGATTTATATTCTTTAAACTACTGCTTTTTTAAGAGCTCAAAAGTCAACGAGCTAAACACTAAACTGTCGGACCATATCTTTGAATGCATGCTTGATTTTAAAACGAGAAAGACTGATATGAACAATCATATATGATAGTTAAACATGATATTTCTTATTATAGTGCACAATTTTGTTTTTAGTGTCTTTTTCCACATACAGGGTGGCACCCATAAAGGGTGGGATAAAATAGTAGTTAATCTGTGATTTTTATATAAACTACACTAGCATTTTAATTTATTTAGTAATCCCTTTCATTCGCATTTTTTTATTTAAATATCTAAAATCGATTTTTTGCAAATGACTGATTAAAATATGACCGACGATGGATCAGTCACTGCAAATGAACGTTCCATTCAGAACGAATCATCGTTTTGACATTCAATTGAAAAAGTCAAAACAATTTCTGCACATGTATGTTAACAGTGGAGTTTACATAATCACCCAGTACAACGGTATTTCATTCATAACCGTAACTTGTTAAAAATCATCATGACATAACCAAACATCTCAAAACTTTCTTAAAAGCAATAAAAATACAAATTATATTTTTGTAACTTTTTCCTTCTTTTTAATTTCGCTCATATTTCGTTTCAGTAGTATAAGATTTTTTCTCGTTCAACGAATACTGATTGATACAAAAATTGCTTCTATTTACATTCTACAAGTATGTAAATGAATATTTTTTTTCGATTTAATTAAAGATTGGGAGAAAGATAACAAAACATACAAACATTTTATCTTTATGGGACTTTTTTTCGTAGAGTGATGATAGTTATAGGTTGTATTTTTGGGGTAGATATTGTTGTGAAAATTGTTTTTTTGTGATTGATTTTATTATGGCTAAGATAACCTTTATTATCAATGTAATGATACAGTATATAAGTATTTTTACTTTCAGAACTAATATTTCTAAAAAAAAACAGACAAAATATTAAAAGAAGTAATAAAGGTCGACATAACAGACAAACGTTTAACTTTTATTAAAATGCCAAAGTTAATCTTTTCATAGACCAATAACCTTTCAACTTTTTGATATTTTGTGTATAAACATTTTTAATATAACAACATTAATGTTACTTAACGTTTACTTTTAACATTTTATATACTATATTCAAATGTGGTTGTTAATTTGTTTCACACTGAACTTATATTACTTCCACAAAAAAAAATTATGTGCGAGTTTTGAAGCAAAAATTCTTTGAAATTACATTTAGGATTCTAAAATCAATATTTTATTTCTTTTTCAATAGATGTTTAGATTTTAAATCAAATTATGAAGTGAATTTTTATTAAAACTTTGTATCAATATAGTATTGTTTCAATCACCAGAAACAACTTCAAACTAAAAAAAATTCAAAAATCCAAGATTACGATAAAATCTCAGAATTTGAAACAACATGGTCATGCACCAGAGCTGTAGAACCTAGTGCCATATTTCAGAATTGTAGAACATAGGGGTTCTAATACAAACTGATTATAAATCATCGGTTCAAAATTCTAAAACCAAATCTAATCGTTCATTCGTTGCAGTTTATTTTTAATTAGGGAAACAACAGTTTTATATGTAAAAAATCAAATTCTAACAATATGTTTTTTAGCATTTATCTGCGGTTTTTTAAAAATTGATAGAATCGGTTTTATAAAATGTAACAAATTACAAAGGAAAATGAAGATGTTCTAACAGTTACAGGACAGAACGCAGGGATAGGCTCACTATCAACATTTGTCTTGAAGCCTTTTTACAGTTTCAGATTTAATCTGGTTTTTGATTATTGCTCCTCGTGATTTTATATGTAACACTCCTGGTAGTTTAGTTTGTAGAACATAGACATATAAGTCTGAGATTTATTGTTAACAAGCCTTGTTTTTCCTTGAAATTGATTATTTCCTATTTTAAAATGATTAAGTTTGTAATATTTTTTTTTTTTTTTTTTTTTTTTAATAAGAAGTGTTGTGTAGTAGGAATTACAAAATGTGTCACAACAACACATAGATACCTTTTAAGACGTAGGTCCCACAACAACATGCGTCTTGAGGTATAGGTGGACGCTTTTTTTTAAATTTTTGTGGATTGAAAGCACTCGAGACTATTGATTCGGGCAAAGCATTCCATGTGTACGATGTACGCACAAAGAAATCTCTTTGCATTCTATTACTATGACAGTGAGTAATCTCGACAGTTCGACCGCCCGCACACACCGATTGACGAGTAAAACGGGGAAAAACATATGTCTGAGGCATTATGGACCTGATTTCATCCGAGCACTGCTGGTGACGATATTTATAAAAAACAACGAGATCAGCAACAGTGCGACGATGTTGCAGGGAATCAAGACCTAATGTTAAATCTCGATCACCAACAATTCGTATAGCTCGCTTTTGAACAGAGTCCAAAAGAGCCAGGATAGTAACAGATGCAGCGCCCCAAACTTGACAACAATACTCCATACAGGGACGAATATAGGACTTATAAATGTGGAGTAATTGATGCGGAGTAAAATATTTTTTACATCTATTGATATATTAAAGTACAAGTTGTGTATTGATATGTTAAGATGCTCTTGATCCACCAAAACATTTTGAAAACTAAAACTTCCTTGTGACGATTGCATTTTCGAATTTAACTTTCATTTTATTTGTATTTGATTGACATTTTATTTGAATTTTAATTACATTTTCTCGCATTTTATTTTATTTTTTTGCATTTTGTTTTCATCTTGTTTGGTTTGCATTTTATTTGCATTTCATTTGTATTTTATTTGAATTTTTACATATTATTTGCATTTAATTTAAATTATTTTCCTTTTTTGTATATTATTTCCGGTTTTTAGCATTTTATTTGCATTTGAACCGAAAAATTAATTGTCTTTCCCTTACTTTTTTACATTGCATAACTTTATAATTTTTTGTGTCACTTTTTTCTAATAGAATAACTTTTTTCTATAGCAAATGTTAAAACGTGCTATTATCAACTATAATTAGAGGGAAAATTACCACTTTAACATCAAGGGTAGATAATGTAGTACTTTAACATCAAGGGTAGATAAAGTATTTTGATATAAGTATTTTGCTGTTAATATTCTTCATGTTTTTCAATTTTTGAAAGCACAGATATTCTCTTTTTTGTACCATCCGTAATTTTTCAGGTAATTCAAAATTTCAGGCAATCTACGAATTGCCTCTGAAGCCTCCTCTTCCACATCAGAAGGCAGTTTCCTTCTGTAATATCGCACATATTCACAAGTCAAACTATATAATTTTCAAATGCAGTTTTTGCAAAAAACAAAAAAAATTGATTTGTTTGTTTGTTAGTAAAACTCAAAAAGTTATCAAAGCCACCTATTCTCATTTTTTCGTGAAACTGTTTTTTCCTGACACTTTTATATTAAATTTATCATTTATTTTTCTTCATTTTTTGGTCTTCTTTAACAATTGCTATAGAAAAAAATGTTGTGTTCCACACGATGATAAAATTTCATTATCTTCTCGATGCTTATTCTATAAGATGCTAAAATCGCTCTCGAAGATAAAGTGCAATTTTATCATCTTGTACAATAAACAACTATTATTTAGCTTAAAAAAGATTTTTCAACACCGAATACATACTAATATTGTTTTACCGTTCACAAATACAAACATTGCACTATTATTCTTAAAGTATGATACTATCAGTAGAGAATGATTAATAAGAGTATGTTGTTTAAGGCTCTATCGTTTTTGGATTTTTCCCTGATTTAGCAACAAATCAAAATGATACATAGCAAAATTTTGAATAAATGAGAAAGAAAATAGTGAACTCGATTGAAAATCTGAATCGATTGAAAGTACTGAAGAAGGCCATGCTTCAATTAGACTAGCTAAAACCTTCTTAGTCAACTTGTAATTTGAAAAATAGAGCTAAAATAGCTTTTAAGAAAACAAAAATCTATGGACTTGGAAAACGAATAAACAAAATTAGAAACACATCTTTTGCGTAGATAGAAATCAAAGCTAGGAGGTTTTTACTAAAGCTGCCCAATAACAATTAAAACTTTATATAGCTTTGATTCTGGCACTTGCTCCCCTTCACCCCTGTAATTGCCATCACACAACACCTTTTATTGAAAAAAAAACATTTAATTAAAGAAAATAAAACTAACTCTTATCAAAAATAATAATAATTATGTTTACCTGTTTTTCCAACGCCTGTTTGTCCTACCACCATAATTCGTAATGGTTTGTGTTTTGTATGAATGCCTAACTTTGCTAATGATGATTTCGGTGAGGTTGCATTCATTTTATATTATTATTATAATTCATTCAAAATGTATTTTTATTTTTTTTTCTTATTATTATTACTTGTCTGTTTTTTTAAATAACATTATCGGTGTTGATTGAACACCACACATCACACTATACAATTTTATTTCAAATTTTCACTCTAAATAATATTAAAATATTTTTTTATTATAATTAATTATCATTTTTTGACATTTGGTTTATTATAATTCATTAAAATTTATAGTGAGCTAATATTAGTAAAACGAAATTGTTTTGAATTGTGTTGTTAGGACTTATGTCTTAATTTAAATTGAAATAATTTTTCTTTCTATTTGCAAAAATTAATCAATTCGCAATTGAACAATTCGTAATTTTTTTATAACTCAAATGTATTAGAATTTCAAGAACAGAATATTATTTCGGTATCGATTAGATTGAAAAGAAAAACAATCGCATAAAAAAAATGTATTGTGACTAAAAATAAAGTATTAAATTTTTTGTAACATCAACAAATTATTGATAATCTGTGGTTTGTATTTCAATGAGTATATCATTACATGTTCTTGAGCTATAAAAGTATAAAATGTCATATGCAAACATAAAAACCAAAACAAAAAAAAATGGTTTCAATAATATTTATGACTAATAAAATCGATAAAATAATCGAATAAACCAACAATAATTAAATTACCAGACATTTAACACCAGAAAACAACAATGATCATGAATTGATAAATATTTAGTTCGTGAAATTGTAGACATTGAACTTTATTTACTTTAATTAAAATAACACTCAACGGTTAACAGGAATTGAGATCGATGAGATTGAACAAATGAGAGTGATTGGGGAAGTAAAAATGTCAATAAGATGTCGAATTACATCATTTCAGAAAGATACACTGAACGAAAAATTTGGTCACATCTATCTCCTGTGACACTGAAATCTAATTCGGTTGTATTACCCTCTAACTAAAACAAAATTTGAAAACAAAACAACAGAGCTAGATGGAAATGTGATAGGGCAGATTCAATTGAAACATAAGTTTGAAAAAATTTGTAAGTTTTGTATGCTCTGCTTAAAATTGATTAAATTACGCATCATCAGAAGCTCCATACGGGCCCTAATCCAATCGAGCAAGTTACAAAACGAGAATACTTGATCAAAAATATGTACAAAAATAAGAAACGCAGATCAGAACAGCAACAGCTGACCTTAGTACCAAGAAATACCACAAAACGTTCCGAAAAACTAGAAATCTTAAACTCCAAAAACAAAACTGTTAATTTTAATAAAAAAGTTTAAGTGCTCTTTACTAATAATAGTGATGATCATTTCATACTACCCGGGAAAAAATAGAGAGATCTAAAAAGATCTGATTAGATCTCTTTTGATCAAATTAGAACTAATGAGATCTTTGTTTTGAGTCAAAAAAATGAAAGTTTGATCTTTGCAGATCTGAAGAGATCTCTTTAGATCTTCAAAGATTGAAGAAAAAAATTTGCGTTTGAGCTTTGAAGATCTACCAAGATATAAAAAGATCTTTTCAGATCTGCGAAGGTCAAACACTAGTTTTTATCTTTGATCTTTGAAGATCTACCACGATTTACAGAGATCTGCAAAAATGTGAAATAATAGAAAAAAAACTTTAGAAAAATATTGCTCAGTTCTGAAGAAATCTCTGCCAATTTTCTAACAACTTAACGGTATTTATTTGCATGTGACGATTATATATCTTGGTATTGGTATTGTTTAAAAAGATTTTGTTTGAGAAAGGGAATTTGAGCAGGAGGAATTGATTTGAAAAAGAATTGTACAGGAATAACTGCCTTGGAAAAAGAATTGTACAAGAAAATTTTGTTTGAGAAAGGTAATTTGAGGAGGAAGAATTAATTTGGATAAAGAATTGAGGAATAACTGATTTGGTACAAAAGGATTTTGTTCGAGAAAGGGAATCTAAATTGGAAGAATTTGGGAATTGGCTGGAGAAAGAGTTGTATTAGTGACCGCAAGATTTGATTTAATTTTATATTATTTGCTTTCATTTTTATATTCTGAGCGATTAGTAAGTAGGCTCTCGCCAGTTTGGCACGGTGAGGCACCTGTTCTTGACGAGTCGGCCAATTTGTTGTGTTCGACTTCGACAATTGACATTTTGGCATGCTTGGGTTGTGGGACTCATCGTTCGACAATAGGAGAATTTTTATCGGATAAGGTTACTCTTGTTTTCTAAAACAAATTTCTACCCCCGTTTAAAAAACAAAGTTGGGGTAGTAAATATGTGAGAAAACACAAAAACTATAGTAATTACTTTAGTGTTTCTAGTTTCATTATTACTTCAAATAATATCAAAAAATAATTTTTAAAACCATATTGGTATGTGTATTTTATTAACTAACTTAAAAAAAGGAGGTTCTGTATTTCCTTGTGGGTTTTTTATGTATGTTCACCGATTTCTCAAAAACGGCTCGTTCGATTCGAATGATTTAAATTGTATTCTATTTGGGTTTATTCCGAGAGGTTATTTGTATTATATATGAAAGTTATTTGTAGTACAAAACTGTTGGAAGTCGCTATCACATAGACAAAAAACCGACTAGTGTCTTTCCGACGTGGTACTGATTACCAACAGTTTTGTTCTATAAATAACTTTCCAAATATAATAACTACCATAACAACTATAATAATTATAATAAAATAAACTTTTATAATATAATAATTTTGTTTAAAAGGGTTGTTTTTTTCTCTAGTAAGGAGTAATTAAATTAAATTAATCAAAAGTTAGCAGTATTTTTGTCTCTAAAAGCCAAAATTGAGTACTTTTCACTTTTTAGTGCCTCTTTTGTTTTTTGTTTTTTTTTTTAAGATCATTTTTAATAAATAGGATCTTGTTAGATCAAATAAGATCTTGATAGATCGGAGCAGATCTAAATTTATCTAAGAAGATCTGCTTAGATTCAAGAAGATCTGCATTTTGGAACATCTATACAGATCTGTTTTGATCTAAGGAGATCTGCACAGATCGTTATAGATATGTTCCAAAATGCAGATCTTCGCAGATCTGCTAACGCAGATCTGACAAGATCTCTTCAGATCTCTGAATTTTTTCCCGGGTAGGCATGAAAGCACTAAAAGTGAGGAAACAAATATATGTTTCTTAAAAAAAATTAAAGTGTTTAATTTAAGAACAGGGTGGCGTGAAGGCTTTCTGGAATCTCAAATTCAGGGTAACTTTGCAATTGCAAGAGAACAGGTCGTTTGAAGTACACTTTAGACAACCCTCACTAGGCAATTAGTTAAGTAACAGCTAAGCTTAAAGGCATATCACAAAATACCTGTTGCCTAAACGGTCACTACAACAAGACAAACGATCAAGAACTAAACCTAAAAAATGATTCATATGTTCTACATAACACGAGTCTTACGTAGAAGGTGACCTGGCTAATGTCACGAGAAATAGTCACTAGTCAGATACAATTACATATGAGGTAAACTGTCGTAAACTATACTAACAACACCCAGACAACTGAAATCTTTACATAGGCCAAATGACAATTAAGTGATTGCGGACAACTCTGAATTCCTGCAATAAATGATAGCATCTAAGGAGGTGCTTTTATTTTGTCATTAACAAATATCAGAATACTATGTACAAATATCAGAATACTATGTTAGCAGAATACTATGTGGTATGTAGCACGGCATACTACCGTGATATTGGATCTTAAATCATCCCAAATATCATCCTTACCATATATCGTTGCACTAAGAACTTCATGAGGACGATTTTGTTAATCGAGCGGAGTTCTGTCGATGGGCTCTTCTGCAACTACGTACTGATGCTAACTTTTTTATGATGAGTCTGGTTTTACATTCTCTGATGAGTCAGGTTTTACAAATCACGGCGAGATCAACCTACACAATATGCATTATTGGTCCGTAGAAAATCCACGCTGGCTACGTGAAGTGGAAACTCAAAGACCACGGAGAGTTAATGTGTTGTGTGGAATAATTCGTTCTAAGCTAATAGGACCTTTTTTCATTGACGGAAATTTAAATGGAGAAAAATATAAAAGTTTCTTAGACCAAGAACTACCAGTCCTCCTTGATGAATTGAGTGTTCATGAAAGGATAAATATATGGTTTCAACATGATGGATGTCCTGCTCATTATGCATTGAATGCACGTTCAATTTTGCAACGGGATTACCATGGTCGCTGGATTGGAAGAGGAGGTGCAGTAAATTGGCCTGCGCGATCACCAGACTTAACTTCACCAGATTTTTTCTTATGGGGGTATCTCAAAAAAAAGGTTTGCGAAAAATTGCCAATAACGCGAGAGGATATGAAAGAGAGAATCATCGCTTGCAGAGATATCAATGAAGAAATGCTGTATGAGACAATGGAATCCTTCAAGAGACGGATTGAAAAATGCATTGAAGCAGTGGCGTAGCCAGAATTTTCAATTGGGGGGGTCAAGAATTATTTTATAAGGCTTAATAGTTTAACCCAATAAACCAATTAATTAGTTATATTTATAATTCATTACAATAATATATATTTCATTTTAATGTTTCCTTAATTTTAATTTTTTTAATTAATGATTTTTTAAAAAGTAGATTAATGATTATTTTTAACTATCTTAAATTATTTTACATTAAATAATTAATTTTAAAGAAAAAGATTTCTTACCTTGTAAACTATGTAAAATCTAAATCTATTTGTAAAATTTAAAGACGCAAGAACACAACTTCTCTCTTCAAATTGAAATTAACACTGAGCAATAAATGTTTGAAGTAACGAAAAAAAAAGTAGCTAGTAGCTAGGTTTTGGTTGTATGGAATTATTTCGAGGAATGAGATTTCGTACTAAATGGGATTTTTGCATTCAGATTCAGTGTAATGAGAAAATAAATTCCGCATTTGTGGGATGAACTGTAAAATTATCTCGTCAACGAATTTATAGACGAAATGCGATTATTTGCTTTAAAATTTTGTATAGACCCACAAAAATGGAGAAAAAAGTTACGATCAATCAAAAATATATCTACTTAGGCCCCAAGATTTTTTCTATTTGATATAGAATCACAAAATTACACTTTTTTGATACGATGTTATTCAAATATGTTCCTTCTACGAAATCGGGATAGTAGATTTCCTATGTGCATATAAGATAAACAGATCAAAACTGTCCCTTTTACTACATTTACTTAAATTACCCTAAAAAATTTTTTAAAAAATCCGCTTGCGCCTAAGTTCAAGTAATCATGCCAAAAGAAATGTTAGTTATTTATTTAGAGGAGAATATGGATTTGGCGCGTGGGAGTTAACGATATTTTGTTTTATTATTTATCAATAACTATTTTAGAAAAATTAAATTATTTATTTAATTTATATACAAAACATATTGCTTTGTATGCTTCTCGCAGATTTGATAAGGCAGAAATAGGGAAATGGGACGATGTGGCAAAATACACTATTCAAACACACTATTTATTAAATTCCGAAGAACAATTTTACAGCTAAAATCTATAGCGAAGTTGTAATCTAGCTATCGAAAGAAACAGAAATAAAAACAAGTCAATAAACCGACAAAAGAATTCCATTTTCAAAAATTTGTACTAGTTTAGAACTTGTACTAAAAAGGCTATCTCGAAAAGAGAACGAGAATACCAATTAGTGGAATTGAATTATTTAGTGAGAAATCAAGATTCGAGATAAATATTAATTCCATTCCACTTCATTTTTTCTCATGGAACCAGAATCGAGGTACTGATTCGTTCAAATAAGTAATTTAAAATAAAAAGAATACCAGTATGTCTATTCTTGCCTTTCCCTGGGAATTGGGAATTGAGAAAAAAGTGCAATAAATGAAATAAAGAAAATTTTCTAATACGAAATTGCTATTTCCCGCGGCACGGAATACTAGTTATGAAAAAATTGTGTAATTTATTTCTCAATTCCTATTTCACGATGTACAGGAATAGGGCTACAGATGTACTCATAAAGAAAGAATAGTAGACAAAATAGTAGACCAGTGGGCATAAATAAAAGACGCCAGAATAGTACATTATGATGCTAGGACGTAAAGCTAAAGATTTTGGACGTATGTGGAGTTTGCATCCACATTAAGTCCAAAATAGCTTACGTCCGTGCATCATATACTATTTTTTATTCGCGGCCCGCACAATATATTTAAAAAAAAATGTTTATTTTAAATTAATAGTTATTTATTGTACAATATAATAAAATTGCACTTTATCTTCGAGAGCTATTTTAGCGTCGAGGCGTCAGCATCGAGAAGATAATGAAATTTTATCGTCGTGTGGAATATAACATTTTTTTCTATAGCAATTGTTAAAGAAGATCAAAAAATGTCGAAAAATCAATGATAAATTTAATTTAAAAGTATCAGGGAAAAAACAGTTTCACGAAAAAATGAGAATAGGTAGGCTTTGATAACTTTTTTAGTTTTATAAACAAACAAACAAATCAATTTTTTTTGTTTTTTGTAAAAATTGAATTTGAAAACTAGATAGTTTGGGTTTGTCAATATGTGCGATATTACAGAAGAAAACTGCCTTCTGATATGGAAGAGGAGGCTTCAGACACAATTCGTAGATGGCCTGAAATTTTGAATTGCCTGAAAACTCGCGGATGGTACATCAAAGAGAATACCTGTGCTTTCAAAAAATGGAAAAACTTGAAGAATATCAACAGGAAAAAACTTTATCTACCCTTGCTGTTAAAGTACTACTTTATCTACCCTTGATGGTAAAGTGCTATTTTTCCCTCTAATTTTAGTTGATAATAGCACGTTTTAACAGTTGCTATAGAACAAAATTATAAATTTGCATAAATTTTGAAATAAACATATGTGGAACAAGCTACCTTTGACATAATATTTGTTATTTTTTCCAAATTATTGTATCACTATTTTTTTTTATTTAGCGTATGGTTTTTTTTGTGACACATTAAAAATTAAACTTAAAATAGGTAGACTCTTCTATGAAATCTACCTAAAACAAAACATGGAACTTACAATCGATTTGATTGCGCGTCTATGAGTAAAAAAGTAATTCTGTGGAATGAAAAGAAAGCCACTGTTCAATTCATTCGTAAGATACCAGGGAAAAAAATCTTAATATTAGAATATTAGAGCAATTCTTCTAGATTACAGAAACTTTAAAATTTCAATGGGGGGGGGGGGGGTTTGAACCCGAACAAACCCGTATGTCGCTACGCCACTGCATTGAAGTAGAAGGATATAACTTTGAACATTTAATAAAATAAAGTTGCTAATAGTTCATAAATGTATGTTTGTATTTTATTCTACTTAATCGGGCCGATAATAATCATCTTGTTATACATAGAAATATGATCGATCGGCCAATTAATCATGTCCACGATCAATGTCTCCCGATGGGTAAATCCTAGTATACGGTAACAAGCCCGATTTTGAAAATTTTGTACATTTTCTACATTTTTTCCAAGAACACGTTGTTTCAAACACATGACTTGTTCGTTATGATTTTGCGATATCAATTTTGAACTTGAATGCTTTTTGCATAGAAAATTCAAATGTTTTAGTAATATTTGGAAGTGAAAGAATACAACTGTGCGTTCAGTTTAGCTTACAAATGATCACAGAAATTCATACTTATGAGAGAAACTCCTAAACTCCTGCACTTACCTATTTTCCTAAAACTGGGAACCGATCAGAAAAATCCATATTTGAATTTTTCAACTGCCAAATAAATATGATCTGACAACTTACATTTTGTTGTCTTTCATACGACATTTGAAAATTATCAGAAAAATTCTTATACAAAGGAAGTTCCAAGTACATATGTGAAGGTTACAATTGAATTTTTTTTTCATAATTTTCCAACTTCTCAAATAGAAAATAAACTGAAAAAAGAATTTTTTAAGAGTTACATGCTTCTGGAAATTGAAAACCTGAAGAAAGAATTATTCAGTTCAGTTCCAAGTTTCTGGAATATAGAAAACTTAAGAAAGAATTTTTTAGTTCAGTGCCATGCTTCTGGAAGATGGAAAACTAACGAAAAAGATGCAAAACAGTTCCATACTTGTGGAAGATGGAAAACTTAAGGAAGAACTCTTCAGTTCAGCTCAATGCTTCTGGAAGTTGGAAGATTTGAGAAGGAATTTTTCAATTCAGTTCCAAGCTTATTTTTGCTGAAAACAGAAAGTGATCTTCCTGATCTATCCTATACTGATGGATGATGGTAACTGAAGACTTGAGCAATCAGTCTCAAGTTTCTGGAAATCAATAAACTGAAAAAAAATTTTTGTGATCAGTTCCAAGCTCTAGGAAGCTGGAAAACTCAAGAAAGAATTTTTCTAATTTGCCTACGAACAAGAAAGTTATGACCATTTCAGAAAACTATCACCAGGGCGGCACTCCAATCAAATACGAAAATATCTGAAAACGTGCACAAAAAATTAGCCTACGAACAAGAAAGTTATGACCATTTCCGATAACAATCATATAACCATATAATAACGTGCACAAATAACAAAAATGAACTGTAGCGATGGAATTTTTCGAATTAGCATACGAACAAGAAAGTTATGACCATTTCAATAATCTACCACCTGGGCGGCGCCGCAGTCGAATATAAGAATATCTGAATACACAGAGCTCGAAAAATACAATAGTGGAAAAATTATTATGATAGCTCTACAAATGCAAAAGTTAAATATGGCGGCCATGAAAACAAAATGGCGGAAATAATTTAAAATACGACGAAATCAAAATTTACTCTATGCCTAGACTCCTTAATAAGTTTGGGTTCTCTAGGTCATCGGTAGTCTCTAAACGAATGACTAACAGAAATAGGTCTCAATTTAAGAAAACTGTTGGTCCATTAGAAGATCTGGAATCCTCATCTTAATAAAAAATAAATAACAACATTATGAAGCCTATCCAAAAACATTCAATTTTTATCTGCAGCTTTTTTTTCAAAATTGCATTGTTTGGAAGATATTGGGTTGTGCCAAGTTAAATGGTTCACCCTGTATAGCAAATAACCAAAAGTAGAGCATCTATTAAAAATACTTACTAAACAAGTAAACACAGCCAAACTCAGTTCAGTTCCGGGGAAGTAACACTGATACACTACCAACTACACCATGATTTCTGAGTCATATTGGTTTAACACAAAAGCAAAATTATTCTTCAAGTCGAAAAGAGGCTCCAGCTTTCGATATTGATATCGAAAAAACAGAAACATTGACCACAATAATTAGACCAATTGTAATTCTGTCGGTTTTTACTAAGATATTTGAAAAATCTTTGAATTTTATAATTGTAATCTAATAGGATATTTGAAGATGTTACCAATCATCATAACACGTTTGTGATAAAGATCTCTGACGAACCAGGGTGAAATATTCTAATTTTTTAGTCATTGTGGTTGAGATGTGGGTGAGTGAGTTGTTAAGAAAAACACATGGGATCTTCATGAAACTTTGGTATATGATCCAGGTTAACTCGAAAATAGAAGGTCTGGCTGAATTCATTTCAAAATTAGAAAAAAAGGTCGGGGGGTCACCCGAACACTTGTAAATGTGAATCTTTAATAGCTTTTAATCATGGTTTTCAATTTTTTTGAGACTGGGCATATAAGGTTTTAGTACCGTTTCTAATATTTGTGCATACCAACTTTCGGTTTGTAACTACCGGTTAAAAGATTTATTTAAAAATTTTTTTCAGATTTCTATCCCTATACAGCAGCCTACTGTTACAATACGATTTTCATGAACCGTTGGAAAACAGTTCAATCAATATAATAAAAAAAGATTTATTAGTTTTTGGGGTACATTGGATAAAAGACTGGAGGGTAGTACATCAAACAACTTTTTTTTTATTGGAGAGCCTTGAGACTTACAGTTCAAATAGCATTGCGACCAGAAGGTCTATTGTGCTTACCCTGATTGTGTTATTAGTCAGTCGTCGTCTGTGCCGTTACTGGTTGTATTCTGTCATCCAAGTTGAGACTTTTAATAAAATTAATTAGCTCAATTGAAGTGACGTTTTATGGTAATGGAAGTGTTAGTCTTCTATGACCAAGTTGGTTGTATCTGTGCCAAGAGAGTTCAGGACAGCTGCAGATGACGTGTTCCATCGTTTCCGCGCCCGAGTAGCAGAATCTATACCTATCGGAAACAACAAGGCCCATTTAGCTAAGATGGTGGTTTAAAAGACCATGTCCAGTAACGCACCACGTTAAAATTCTTAGAGACTCTCTGTTTAAGTCGATTGTTTTTAAGGGTGAAACAGGGCGGTTACCTAGAAACTTCTTAAAGTCTTTAATTTAGCATTTTGTTCCTGTTCCCATGTTTGGATTGTGCTTTTGAGCGAAGTCTTGGCCATTCTGAAGCATGGTTTTGGTCCAAAAAACTTTTTATTGGCACCTTGCTTTGCTAAAGCGTCAGTGATAGCATTTCCTTGTATTCCTGTGTGGCTAGGTGCCCACACAAGTATTACTATATTATTGCAGGAGATTTTTAATAGATTTTGGTAGCGTTTCCATACCAGTTTTACATCAAAGCGCGTAGATTTTAGTGCCAAGAGTGCTGCTTGGGTGTCAGAGATAATATATATTTCAATATTTTGGTCGGTATTTTTTTTCAGCACATAGCAAAGCGCAACTGCCAATGGCAACAATTTCGGCTTGAAATATGGTTGTTGTGGTGGTGCCTAAAGCAACCGCTTGTTTTGTTCTGGTACCAAACACTCCTGCTCCCGTGCCCAGATTGGTTCGAGAACCATCTGTGTATCAGATGCTGGCGTTATGTGGCAGTGACCGTATGTAGTTTTTAATACGATCTCTGGCCAATATCTTGACGTCAAAATGCCTGTCTAAATCTATTGATTTTGGCATACAATCCAAAATATGGAATGTATGCAGTTCAGCTTGTAATTCAGAAAGAATTTTAAGGTGCCCGGCTAGATTACCCTGCTTAAACCCTTCTGTTAGTTGCAGTCTATGAACGCTCAACACCGCTACAGATTTAACATGTAGGTGCAATGGAGAAAGCTTTAGAAGAATTTCCATCACTGACGTTGGCGTGGTTTTGAAAGCACCTGTGGCACTAAGCCACACAAGCCTTTGTGTTTTTGTAAACATATTTTAAGCAGTTATTTGGCTCGTTTTAGGCCACCAAACTAAAGCTGCCTATGTTAGAATTGGTTTTATAATACTTTGGTGCAACCAAATTATCATTTTTGGGTTAAAACCCCATGTTTTCTCAAACAGGTTTCTGCATGTGAAGAAAACTTTGTTTGCCTTATCAGAGAATTATTTCAGGTGTGGGTTCCAAGTTAGTTTGCTATCCAGGATCACACCTAAATATCTAACCTCTTTTGATGTTTGTATTGCATCGCCGTTTAGAACAGGAGAAACGAAATTGAAGTTTCTCCTGTTTTTGAAAACGACAATGCTTGTTTTATGAGGATTGATCGACAGTCCCAATCTGTTGCACCACTTTGATACAAGATTAAGAGCTGTCTGGGTTCGACCAGCAACAATGGAGTCATGTTTCCTTCTAACCATGACTGCCAAATCGTCGGCATACCTTCTTTTGTATAAAACAAACAAACCTTCTTCTATTTAAATTCCAAATTTTTCCAGCCAACAGATAAAAAGTGGAACTCACTTTCTCCCTTTTTGGCAAATATTTTTATATCCCACTTGAAAACCAACCAAAACACCGTGAGAATGGGCTTCCATTCAATGGCCTAAATGAGAATAAGCTTCTCACAACGCAAAATACAACAACCCCAGAACGAACACCTTACAGAATTCAAAAATAAAAGAGCTGAGAATTCTAGAGTTGCAGCACATATTTTGCAAAACTAACTCTACACGCCACTAACAAATTTAAAACTCATCGAAGAGATTAAGAACCCAAAACACTACGTACGAATCTTTTTTCACTGAAAAAGAAAATCTACTAATATTTCTGATGAACAAAAGGGTAGAAATATGCATTCCAAATTATTTACCCTAATAAATAAAGGACCGCATAATAACACGTAATAAATACATCATCCTAATTTTTTCTTTCTTTAGGATATCCATCCATTCTGGACGAACTGTGGTGATAACTTCCAGTTCCATAATTACAAATTAACTTCACAAATTCCAAATCCAATTTCTTATCACTGTGAATCACTCTAACAAAAATTGGTTCAACTCCTGGTGTGAAAAGAGAAAAGTTGCCTGTATTTTATAATATCACGTACTTCAGATGAATAAAAAAATTCTCCATTATTCTATATTCCAAACACATGCCATACTTTTTATGTTAAATTATTTGTAACGTAATTATAACATTTTGCTATATTTTTTATAAACTTTTAATATTTAAAAAAATTTAATTTCACAACAAATAATCGATAAAATAAAATATATGGCGTGTGTTTGTAATATTTAATAATGGAGAATCTTTTTTATACATGTGACATGTATGTAACACTATAAAAAAAACAGTCAACTTTTCTCTTTTTACGCCAGGAGGTGAACAAATTTTTGTTAGGCTGATTCAAAATAATAAGAAATTACAATACGTATAACGCAATACCGCGCTTACGTAAACTTTTTGTTATTTATTTAATTATTGGAATTATCATTGTGGAATTATTGTGGCACTATTCATTATTGTGGAACTATTCATTATTGTGGAATTTGAAGTTATCGTCACAGAAATATCAAAATTGTTATCATTTTTCTTTTGTCAAAATCTTTTTAATTTTTTTAAATTTTCTGAAATGGTTTTACGGTCTAAATATAATATTTTTTATTTTAATTCGCTCTAAGAAACCGAAGTACTGCGAAATCCAGTCTCCACTTTTTGTTCTAACAGTCCTAACAATTCTAAAAAGGCATAATAAAAAAATTATTGTCAGCTAACCATTGTTCACAACCTGCCAGTCGATCGGCTGGCCAAGAAAACTAGAAAACCACTTACTTCACCTTACTTTTTACGATAACCGATGGATATACATGACGGATTTTCAGAACAAATCGATCAATCAATTTAAAGCATAATCAACGCTACATATACTCTCCATATTTGTCAAATTTCAGGCCAACATCTCTAACCAGATGAAACTAAATAAACAAATATATTGCAATCATCAGATCATATCCGAATTACAATTCAACCCAAAGGCTTGTAAATGAGTGGGATAGCGATCGCATAAAAAATTAAAATCTACTTAATTTCAAATAAGCCAACCAGTGACATAATCCTTGGTCGTGTGATGCAATATCCTAGCATATTCTTCAATCATGTGACGCAACGATTAAAACCCAAAGATAGTTAGATTGTAGGTCATTTTATCGAGCAAGAAATACTCCATTACTTATATGGTGGTGGTACCGTTGACTAGAGACTAAAATATCACCATGACTAGCCAGTGGTATGTGATATCTTCCGTTATCTCGTATGTCATCTCGTTTGTCAACACCTTCTCATACGATTAAAAGATTACTCTCGAATAGAGCATTCAAATCCGAATATTCGTGTATTCGAATATCCGATTAATTTGGGTATATTTTAAGTATTCGTTATTCGAATATTTATACGCGAATATTCGAATATTTTTTATCTCTCAAAATATAATGGTTTTCCATCCCTTCATTTCTTTTTCAAACTTCGAAACTAAGAAATTTCAATATTTTAATGGAAATAATTTTATTACAAAAACTGCTTGACGTATAAACGCCACTTAAAATTGAAGTCAAAGAACTTAGCGAAAAAAATTGAACACTTATGACAGCCGAAGGCATATGCCAATTCTTATTTACTTCTCTAACGGAACTGAACGAATGGATCAGAAAAGAAACAATACAACCTTAAAAACCTTATTTCTATATCTTGACACTGGAGTTATACCACAATCGAACGAATATTTTAATTACGCAAAGAAAACTGCTGTGAAAACTTTCCTTTCTCGCCTCCTAAGACTTCAAAGATGGACCAGATCCTAGCGATGAAAACAGTAATAACCATGGTTGCAGGTATCTGGTAATATAAATGACGCACTTGCAGTCAACAATCAAAGTAAAAATATATTGCAACAAAAGCTGCAACCAGCGATTAGTTCAATTACTGATTCCACGACATGAGATACAGTAACAGTGGTAATGAAAATCGCGGTTAAAAATTTAAAAAAACATTTTTGTTATTTAAATTCGTTCAAAACAAGAACAGATAAATTAGACAATTTGAGTAATGAATGCTCTATTGACTATTAGCCCCACTTCAACAAAAACTGAAAGAGGGTTTTCTACGGCGGGATATCTAAAATAAGAAGTAGCCTAAAATTTAAACATCTAAGCGCACTTTTCTTTTTTAAATGCACATTTCAAGAAAATAAATAAAATAAAATGCGTAATATGTTAAACCTGTTTGATTTTATTTATAATTCTTAGCACGTCTTTTACTATTCGAATACTAACCGAATATTCGGATATTTAAAGAAAAAGTTATTCGATATTCGGATAACTCAAAATGTCGAATAACTGAATGCTCTACTCTCGAAGTAGAAATTTGAAGGATGAATATTGCAATTTAAAGCAAACAGTACAAAATAAGAAGTTAAGGAGTGATTATCACATAATATCCATAGTAAGATTCTACCTGTGGTGAAACTGTTCGTGGATTTGATAGCAAACAAACATCTACTTTACAATCACAAAAACATTAGAGAAAGATCAGATACTTCATAAACATGCCGAATGCCAATAGCATAAACATAGAAAATCTTATAACACTTGTTAAACCGTTAATTCAAACACTTTCTACAGTTGAAGGTTGAGTGGAAATGTTTTCAATACGTTTCAATTTAAGCAATTCTCTCGAAAATTATTTATTCTTCACTTTGAAGTTTTTCTTTCATTTTCATTTTTCTTCTTTCCAGAATACTATGGAAATCTTATCACCATTTTAACCTTCTGTGGATAGCGTTGACTATTTTTTAACCGGTTTGCGCAGAAAACTTTGGAATACACCTTGGGACTCATTGTTAAAACAGAAAATGAAAATATTGTTTCTGTGTTTCCAAATTCCTCAAACTAAAAACGCATTACGATACAAGTCTGTGAACTGTCACAAAACAATTCCGTTCTAAAATTTAATTCAATAATAATATTAATTTAAAAACAATTCATTTTATTAAAGACGTTTACCAGTTTAATATTCTTAAGAAAAACAAACATTATTTAAATTAAACGGAAACACAGAACATTTACACACTATTAGTAACACTAAATCAATCACTTATTTCATAATTCACACCGTTTATTTATTTACACTTGTTATTACAGTTTATAACTTTTTTTAATTTTTATTTAAAAACTAAAACTACAATCGTTAACCATCATATTTACATGAAATTTAAATTCATATAAAAACAATAAATAATTTTTTTAAATATTAATAGATAAAAAAAATAATTAATTTAAAAAAATTAACTGTATCGTTTATAATCAAATTTTAGCGTTGTTTCTCAACGTTTTTTTTATTTTTAAATTATTTCTTTGATTAAAAAACAGTTACTCAAAGGGCTAAGTTTATATTTCTTATCACATGCGAACACAGTAAACAAATGAAAATGTAAAGAAAATTAAGAGAATCTTATAAGAAAATATTTTTTTTTTTATTTGATTTAAATGTTATCTTCGGTTAAGATTCGGTGGAAATTGCGTACGCAGCGTAGTTGTTTTGGTTTTGTTTTATTTTTATTTTACAACAACGTATGATGGTTGTGGTCTGTGTACGATGTGATTTGTAATGTTGAACATTTATTTTTTAATGAGAAGATAATGATTTGGGAAAAAGAATGTGGGAATTATTGATATTTAAAAGAAAAACGAAAATAATCTGATAGTGTCTCGAAGAAAATTGTAAAAGAATGGAAAAGGGAATTGGGTTAAAGTTGCTTAAATTAATGTTTTTGTGGACTGTGTATTTGTGTATTATAGTTTTATAAAATAAAAACACCTTTTTAAACAAAATTAAGGTTCCAGCGGCAGGAAATAAGCTTAAAACAGTTAGATTTGTTATGAAGAAAAACAATTTTATACATGCATACATTCTTTTTTTTATTGGATTTCCATTCATGGTTTTGTAAGGTAGAGGGAGTTTTATTAAAGCTTATAAAACTAAAACCTATTGGCTTAGAAGATTGGATTTGTGGAGATTATAGAATAAAAATGGAGGGGTTTAAATCTCTAACTCTGAGATATCGCGACTTCAGTCTGGGTTAAGGATTTTGATATAGTTTTTGGAAAAAAACTTTTATGAGAACATGGTTTTTAGTTTTGGGCAGCGATGTATATCAAAGAGTTATCTCTTTGTTAAAGTACAAGTATTTTTTTATCTCTGTTTAGAAATTTATTATAAAACTAACACGAAACATCAATACGTTACCGGAAAATTATAACAGATCTTAAATTAACATAAATTAGTGAAAAGATGATACAATCAGCAAACTACTCAACAATCTCTCCATTTAGCGTTTCGAGAAAATATTACAAAATCAAACATTTATATTTCTTTCAAAATTCCAAAAATATTGTAAAATAAAATAAAATTAAACTTTTTTCAATACGCTAAAAATATTCCAAAAGTTATTACAAAATCAAAGATTAAAATTTTTTTCAAAAATTTTAAAAATATTGCAAAAATTATAACAAAATCAAAAATTGAAACTTCTTTCAACATTTGTAAAATATTCCAAAAATTAGAATAAAATCAAATATTTAAACTTTTTCTAAACTCCAATTAAATTCCAAAAATTCTTACAAATTCAAACTTTTTCCACAATTCTAAGAATATTGCAAAAATTATTACAAAATCAAAACTTGAAACTTTTTTCAAAATTCCAAAAATTATGATAAAATCAAAAATTTAAAATTTTTCAAAATTCCAAAAATATTCCAAAAATTCTTACAAAATCAAAACTTGAAACTTTTTTCAAAATTCTAAAAATATATTTAAAATTCCAAAATTTTAAAAATATTAGAAAAATTGTAACAAAATCAAAAATTTAAACTATTTCCGAAATTCTCTTCCGAAAAATATTGCAAAAATTATTGCAAAATCTAAAATATAAACTTTTTTTCAAAATTCCAAAAATATTTCAAAAACTTTGAATTCAAAAATTTCCATGTCCAATTTCATGTTCAATTACATTTACGTCATAAAAACAACTAAATTTCTTTTTTTCCAAAAAGTTGGCTAAAAAAATAAATGAAATCATTTTTTGACACACTTGACATTATGTTTTTGACAAACTTATAATTCCATAATTCTCTATAATAATAATAAAATTTCATGTCATACAAATAATTAATTTTATTTTTTTCCAGAAAATTGGGTAAAAAAATACAAAAAATCTTTCTTTTGTCAAACTTCACAATTTTTTTTGACAAACTTATAATACCATGATTCTCTACACTAATAATAAAATTTCATGTCATACTAACATATTTCATGCCAGACAAATAAGTAATTTCATTTTTTCCAAAAAATGGTAAAAAAATAAATAAAAATCTTTCTTTTGACACGCTTGACAACATTTTTTGACAAACTTATAATGCCATATTTCTGTATAATAATAATAAAATTTCATGTCATACAAATAATTAATTTTATTTTTTTCCAAAAAATTGTGTAAAAAAATAAATAAAAATCCGTCTTTTGACACACTTGACAACATTTTTTTGACAAACAATGCACTAATCTAGTTTATGATCTCACATACCAATCCCTACCATCAAGATTTCTCCAAATTCAATTTTCCTACTCGTCATTACTTAAAATGAACGTTTTACTATTTGCTATTTTTGACACAAATAATAAGTTTTTGACACACTTCCGGTACAGTTATCGAACACAGCGTCCTTTTGAACCTGTCCCTTGAGCATACCTTTTTTTAAAAAATTAACATTAGCTATTTGAAAATGCGAGGAAAGACTTGTGACATATTTGAGGAAAATCGAAAGAAGGGTTAAGGAATGTCAGCATATTTGATCGATATTTTTCGTTTTTAAATTTACCATAAACTTCCAACTATTGCCATTGTCTCGTTTCATTCCCAGCTTATGGTGGCAATCATATACTATTGAATGATTTTGTATCCATGGATATCTAGAGTTTGTTTGCAGCATATTTTTTAAATCCTTTTTTGCACAAAAATATAAGCTAAAATCTAAAAAATAAGCAAGTGGTTAACATGAGCTATTTGAAAATGCCGAGGATATTTGAAAATCCCTCCAGCGGTTTTCTAGATTTCGTAGGTAATGACGGCCGGACGGCCAGCCGGCCAGTTGGCAGACAGACATACATTTCTTTTTTAGAATCAGTAGGTCCTAAAAGTCGAGAAATGCCAAAAAATGGGGGTAAGAATTTCACTTTTGGCTCATAAATGTAATACTTAGGTCTTTCAGACCGAAGTAATTGTGTTGATAGAATAGAATTTAAACTAAATAAATTCAAATTTTGGTTTACAAGAGACTGTGTTGAATAAATTTCCAATAAAAAATTCTCACTTTGTTAAGATTTGGAATTCAATCGTAGTGGAAATTAGTAGTTTTTAATTTAAATTAATAATCATTTTGCTTAGCCCAGCTAGTTAAATCAGTGAATCAGCATGAGAGTCTTTATCTTGGAGTTTGAATTTAAACTTGTATGATTCTTAGGACAAATGTTGTCAGCCAGACCTCTCCCCTTCGTCCTGTTCTGTAACGGTTAATATATTCTGTGTCAGCAGTACTTCGATTTCTTTTCTTTTTTGCATATAGTAATAAATACACTATAGCTTTTTCGAAAACGTTAATACACATTCTCAAAAACTTCTCAAACTACTTGTTTACGTACTTGATCACACTTGTTTCTACTATTTTGAAGTCTAACTGACACTTCCGAGAAGACAGCATCATATTATTTTTATTTTCCATCTATTTTTTCAAAACTATGTGAAAATTAATAAATACATAACAAGGAATTTGTTGGGAAAACCAAATATCCGGACAATCATTTTTGGGTCGTTAAAGCAGTTTGTTTCTAAATGGGCAGTTGGACAATAAACTACCAACAATAAAATAACAATTTGTGATACTAAAACCACCCAATTTTTCTGTGTTTGTGTAAAAGTTGGAAATAGGAGTTGTTTAAAAATAGTAATCTTCCAGTTCCAGCGTTTCATAATTATGAGTGGAAGGATGATCAAACACTGTAAGCACTAAAGAAATTGCCGCCTTTTAATATACATTTTTTTCTAGTGTACTAATATAATTGTTTCTTTTATTACATTTCAATGAACAATTTACATTTACAATTTCAATGAACCAAAAGGTGTATGTAAAAACATTCGTTTATTGGGTGTCACAGTTTCAAATGACCTGCCCTGGAACTATCATGTAATGGCGATGGCAAAAAGCACGTCTAGAAAACTCGGCCTCCTAAATGGATGCAAAAAATGTTTCACTCCATACCAACACTCCATACCTATTGCTCCATGTTTATAAGTCCTATATTCGTCCCTGTATGTAGTACTATTGTCAAGTTTGGGGTGCTGCTTTGATTTCCATCTTGGACCTTTTAGACTCTGTTCAAATGCGAACTATACGAATTGTGGGTGATTGAAATTCGACATCAAAACTAGATCCCCTACAACCTCGTCGCACTGTTGCTGACCTCGCTGTTTATACAAATATCGCTATCAACAGTGCTCAGATGAAATCATTAGCATCATGCCTCAAACTAATTCTTACCCCCGTTTCACTCGGCAATCGACTAGCGCAAGCAGTCAAACTGGAATAGTTTGCCGGAATCCATAGTCTCTGTGGTTTCAATCCGCAGAGGTTTAGAAAAAGCGTTCATCAACACCTTAGAGTGCAAGTTATTGTGGGACCTAGGTCTTAAAAGGTATTTATGTGTTGTTGTGATACATATTGTAAATCCTATAACACAACACTTTTTCTTTTATAAGAATAATGTAAAATTAGTAGATTGTATTACTATTGTGGACGCGTTTTCCAAACAAAAGTGTAGTTGCAATCACTCGTAACAAATGCACAAAATTTATTAAACATTTATTTAATTGTTGATTATATAATTTATTTAACAAATTTAAGAAATTTAAATATAAACTAAAATACGCCATCATTTTTGTAATATTTGTTGCTACATTTGATTTCATAAAATCAATCAAACATGTAAAGTGTCACAAAGTTTTGATTTAGTCAAACAATTCGTTTAAATAGATATTATTATATAATAAAAATAAATTTCAAAAATATAAACATAGTAATCCGGCTTCAACCAATTTCGATAATTTAAAAAAATATGGTCATCCACGTAAAGCATTGTACTGAAAATATACTGCTGGTTTGTTTGAGTTTTGTAAACTCAAAAAAATTGTTATTTCTTGCAAGTCAGATTGTTTTGGGTTGTGTTTAAGTTGTTTATACTATGATTATGTTGATTAGTTAAATTATTAATAGTATTGCAATAGATAAATGATTGATTTCTACTTCTCATTGTTGTATGTAATACAGTCATTGACATACAGTTTTATAACGATTTGAAGTTTCAAACCTCATATGAAGACTCGTTCTTAATTTATAATTAAAAAATACAATTAACTCAAAAATATTGTTTGTGCTTGTTTTGATGGGTGACATATTTTTTTGGGGTGCATGCAACAAATATTTTCCTATGCGATAAATACTATTTCGAAGAATGAAAAATGTTTTTTCTATGATAGCATATGGAAAGTCTATTTTCATCACGCTTAGTGCCATGTGAAAATGGTTTTTTTTTTCCATTAATGTAAAAAGAATAAGAAATTGTAGTTGCTATGGTTTTTCATATAATTTTACAGTTTTTTAAACAACGCAACCATGAAAAAATAGAGAATCAATTTTGAATTTTATGTTCTCGATTTCTAATTTATAGTAAATATCGATTATATTTATATATACTATCATAGAAAAAATGGCATTTTCTACACGAGATAAAAACGTTTTTCGTTCGTAAACATGTCTCACTCGACGCTAGCGCGTCTCGTGAACAAATGTTTTCTCACGAAAAAACAATGTTTTCATCTCTTCTAGGAAAATATACTATTGCAAGCATATGTGCGAAATAAACATATATGTTTTCTTTAATTTATTTTAGAAGAAAATTGGATATTTTTGTGCATGTTTTAAAAAAAAATTATAAAGCTGTCATAAAAACGTATACATACATTTTATACAATTTTATACGAAAAATTTAATGATATAAATCGAAAAAATATGATATAAAACGAAATAAATATTTAATGAAAAATAAATGATACTTATAACACATAACGATTAAAAAAAAGAGTTTAAAAATGCTGAAACAGCTAATTTTAAATAATAGTTAAAATTAATTAATTAGTTCCTAGTACTCATCAACACGCAAAATCATCTACTATAGCATCGAAGTCCATTTTGTTCACTAGTTCACTTGCAATTGCCAATAAACTCAGTTAAACTAGTTTATCTTCTTCCATATTTATTTTCAAATAATTTTACGCGTTTTAAGGTAGAAAAAGACCTATTGGCGGAACTGTTAGATATTTTCATGCATAAAATTATACGAAAAGTAATATCTATACGTTTGGAAAAACTGTATCTAAGTTATTAACGTGTAAGAGTATTTATAACTCGAAAGCTCCATTAATATTTTTATTTATTCTGGGCAGATATGCTCGAATATGCAGACATTCTCAAGCAAAATGATTTTTCTAAATCATCATTACAAAACTCTTGAAGCTATTTGAGTTATTTTTTTCACCTGAGGTCGAATGACCAATAACCAATCACCAGCCGAATGACGTTAATATAAGCAGCGCATCTCTTTTATATTTCACTCTTCAAACGATTCAGAATGGTAAAATATATTTCTATTCTTAATTTATCACTTCCAGTCCTATTGAATTCATTTTCTCTTGTCTCGCCTGCTTGAAGTTTGCTTTTTTTTGGTCCTTGTTATATCAAACTTGTACTCTTCACTCTTTATTTTTTTTGTCCCAATTAAATATGCATTAAAACATGTATCATTTTGAACAGATGTTGTTCAACTAATTTTCCCAAATGGGTGTTTACTTTTTGAAGCTCTTTGCTTATGCTATTAAAACGCTCTAAAATTATGTCATAAGAACTGTCAAGTTAATGGCTTATAGCCTATAGGCTAGCCATAGTACATTAATATAACAGCACAAAAAAATCAGAGAAAAAGAAAATTATACAGAAATCGAGATGCTGTAAAATTCAACGATCAATTGTTCGATTTTGATAGTTTGAAGCTTAAAGCAACATCAAAGTGAATTTGAAATGAATTAAAAAAGAAAGGATTATGGGGTGACGTTCACCATTATGAAAAAAAAGATAAAAAAAAATCACCTTTTAATATTAAATGGAAACAATTGTCATCCGGGTAAATATTCGATAAACAAATACAATAATAGTTTTTCGATTAAATTTACGTAAGAAACTCAATTCACGTAAGAAACTGATTACTTATTTTATTTATTATTACTTTAAAAAAAATTATTTAATACTTTACTTTTACTTAAGTAATATTAATACTTAGACCTCAACGGCGTAATCGATAGCGTGTCTGCCCAAGGATTTGAGCCGGGCACTGACGAGGAAGGTTCGAATTCATCCGAAACACGAAATATGAAAAGTGGAGTTTTTTTCTGAGATTAACTTCAAACCATACCTTTGAATTGAAAAAATTTCAATTCCTTCATTACTTACTTGAGTTTAATTGATCTCAAAAATAAAAAATAAATTTTAATTCCCTTAATGTAGTCTAATGTTAATACATATAGGACTACAAATTGACCAAGTGTCAGCCATTGATTCCACATTGATTGGAAACAATCAATAATGACTATACAATCGTGACTTAGGATGCTAATTAGAATAGAAATGTTCCCCATTCTATAAATTCACACAAAGTATTGTCTAGAAATTTAATGCAAAACATCGCATATAATGTAAATACATTTCCATAACATGGAGTCTAATGACAGTGGAAAAATTCAACTTAAGTAAAAATAAATAAGTGATGAAGAAGTTTCAACTTTGAAATTGTCATCGCCTCAACGGCATAATCGATAGCGTGTTTGCCCAAGGATTCGAGCCGGGCACTGACGAGAGTAGGTTCGAATCTCATCCGAAACACGAAAAATGTGAATCGGAGTTTTTTTCTGAGAAACTTCAAACCATACCTTTGAATTGAAAAATTTCCAATTACTTCTTTACTTACTTGAGTTTAATTGATCTCAAAAATCCCAAATAAATATTAATACTTATTTTATTATATTTATTAACTTTTTTTTTCACTAAACCAAATGACATTTTGGAATAAATTATCGATTAACCGAGTTACTTCGGTCTGAAAGACCTAAGTATTACATTCATGAACCAAAAGTGAAATTTGTACCCCCACTTTTTATGGCATTTCTCGACGTTTTAGGACCTTCTGATTCTAAAGAAGCAAAAAAAAATGTATGTCTGTCTGCCGGACGGCCGTCCGTCCAGCCGTCATTACCTACGAAATCTAGAAAACCACTGCAGTTATTTCAAAAATTTTTTTTCTAAAAATAGGTATACTCAAGGGACAGGTCCGAAAGGATGGTGTGTTCGATAACTGTACCGGAAGTGTGTCAAAAACATCATTATGTGTGTCAAAAATAACAAATTTTCATATTTTTGACTTAAAAAACGTCCATTTTAAGTGATTACGAGTAGCAACATTGAATTTGGAGAAATCTTGATGATAAGGATTGGTATGTGAGATCAAAAACTAGATTATTGCAGTATAAGTTGGTCAAAAAAATGTTGTCAAGTGTGTCAAAAGAAAGGATTTTCTTTATTTTTTTACCTAATTTTTTGACAAAACATAAAACTAATTATTTGTATGACATGAAATTTTATTATTATTATTGAGAATTATGGCATTATAAGTTAGTCAAAAATTAATGTCAAATGTGTCAAAAAATGGTTTCATTGGTTTTTTTAGCTAATGTTTTGGAAACAAAAATTTTACTGTTTTTATGACGTAAATGTAATTGAAAATGAAATTGGACATGGAAATTTTTGAATTTGTTATAGTTTTTGAAATATTTTTTAAATATTGAAAAAAGCTTGTATTTTTGATTTTGTAATAATTTTTGCAATATTTTTAGAATTTTGGAAAAAGTTTTAATTTTTGTTATAATTTTTGCAATATTTTTAGAATTTTGAAAAAAAAAAAAGAGTTCTTTTATATATAATTTTAGAATTGTGAAAAAAGTTTCAATTTTCGATTTCATAAGAATTTTTGGAATATTTTTGAAATTTTGAAAAATTTTTAAAATCTTTGATTTTATTATAATTTATAATTTTTGAAATTTTGAAAAAAGTTTGAATTTTGCAATATTTTTTGCAATATTATTAGAATTTTGGAAAAATTTTTAATTTTTGCTATATTTTTAAAATTTTGAAAAAAAATAAGCATATATATATTTCTTTAGAATTTTGAAAAAAGTTTCAATTTTTAATTTTGTAAGAATTTTGGAATATTTTTAGAATTTTGAAACATTTTAAATTTTTGATTTTATTATAATTTTGGAAAAAATTTCAATTTTTGATATTGTTATAATTTTTTCAATATTTTTAGAATTTTGGAAAAAGTTTGAATTTATGAATTTTTAAGAATTTTTGGAATATTATTATAATCTAGAAAAAGTTTAAATTTTTTAATTTTATTCTAATTTTTGGAATATTTTTAGAATTTTGAAAAAAAAAATAGAATTTTTGAATTTTATATATATTTTTAGAATTTTGAAAAAAGATTCAATTTTGTATTTTGTAAGATTTTTTGGAATATTTGTAGAATTTTGAAATATTTTAAATTTTTGATTTTATTATAATTTTTATAATTTTGGAAAAACTTACAATTTTTGATTTTGTTATAATTTTTGCAATATTTTTAAAATTTTGTTTGAAAAAAATTTGAATTTTTGATTTTATTTAATTTTACAATATTTTTGGAATTTTGAAAGAAATATGAATTTGTGATTCTGAAATATTTTCGCTAAATGGAGAGGTTTGTGAGTAGTTTGCTGATTGTATAATCTTTTCATTAAATTATGTTTACTCTATGATCTGTTATAATTTTCCGACAACGTATTGATGTTTCATGTTAGTAACAGAGATAAAAAATACATGTACTTTAACAAAAAGTTATGTTTGATATACTTCGCTGACCACAACTAAAAACCATGTCCTCATAAAAGTTTTTTGCCGAAAACTATATCAAAATCCTTAATCCAGACCGAAGTCTTGATATCTCAGAGCTGTAAGATTTCAGCCCCTCCATATTTTTCATCATTAGAATGCTGCTAAATCGTAATGAAATGGAGCCGTTTCTAAAGCGAATCATCGCGAATGATGAAAAATGGGTTAAATACGATAAAAGTTGATGCAAAAAATCATGTTCAAAGGCCGATGCAGAACCACAAACGACTCCAAAGCCTGGACTGACGTTTAATAAGGTGATGTAGTGTTTATGGTGTGATTGGAACAGAACTGTTGATTTTAAACTGCTACAACGGCCAAACGATCATTTATGTCTTATACTGTCAACAATTAGTCCATATTAGCGCCAGATACCAAAGCGCCAGATAACAAAGCGTTGAGAAAAAGTCAATCGAAAGGGTGTTGTCTTCCATCATATACTTGTTTAAAATTAAATTTCAATAAAAGAAACTTTAATTTAAAAATAGAACAAAAAACAACGGCTGCCTCAGTTCTATTGATAAGGGTCTTTTAACACTGCGTGATCGATCTGATTTTACGAATTCACTGCATTTGACTGTCACATTGTTGCTACAGTTACAATCTGTGAACAAACGTTTGATTTGTTTCAACATTTAACAGCCAAATTTTTTGCAGCAACTAAACATATCTATTTCACAATACAAATACTCCTTACGCTTCAGTTGAGATTGTTTTTTAATAGGGTCAATAATTTCTTTGTGTTAATAATAGCAAGTTCATATTATTACTTCATAAAACCATCAATCATCTGCTACACCTTATGTTTTCATCGCCATCAATCATATGTAACTTATTCTTCATCTTAAATTAGAGTTTTTCATCAAACCACAAAAAATAAATACATGAATTTTGTGCCACTACACCACAAACACAAACTCATTCTAAACCCATTTCGTTAATTTTCCTTAAAACAAAGTTTCCTATAATTACCTGTCATGTTTTCAGCCAACAAACATTTTCTTTAAAATTATTTTCCTTAGAGAAAAACTTAAAAACAGAATAATAACTTTTTTATTTGTAATACAAATAATTTTTTAATTTTATTTTTAAAGTTGTAAGATTTTTTTTTATTTTTCTTACGTTTGTGGCGATTTTTGCGGGCTCTAAAATTACAAAATTTAATCACTCCCTTCAACTCTTTATGGAAATAGAAAATTATGGAATAAGTAATACATAATGCACAAAAAGAGATAGTTTCTGATTTGTCGGTACAATAGCATCAAAATGTAAATGAACCACCCACACTTATATTTACATATATCAAGCATTTTCCGAAAAATTTTCATGAAAAATTAAAGACTCGTAAAATATTCGATTAGTAGCACGATTTATCGAAAATAAAAATAATTCTTCTGCTTGAAATATTTATTTGATTTTTTAGAAAATTAAAAATTTATTTTAATCGATTTCTTACCTTTTATTATGTTTGGTAATATTATTATGTAATTAATTATATTTTTCTTTTCAGATAATAAAACAGAAAATGAAGGGAAAATTTTTTGAAGAAAATTTAAGCCAGCTGATTGTAATGTGAGTATATTTTTGTGTAGATTATTTATTTTAAACAACTGATATTTCCAAATATCTAAATAAATTATAAACTTCTTGACGAAATGTATTCCTGTTCAATATATTGTGATTAACCTGGCTGCCGGTTTCAGTTTTTCTGCAATCCATAAATTAATTCTATAAAAAATACTTTGTCTATGAGTTTGTTGACCTTGTCTCTTACTTTTAGATTTGTTTTAATTTGTTCTTAAAAAAATTTGCACACATCTTTTTAAAGATAGAACTCAAAAAACTTATATATGTACATATTGATAATAAATGGTTAACAATTAACAGAAAATTTATTGAATAAATTTAAAACTTTATTCTCATATAAATTGTAGGAAGAACATTTCATAGGTTCAATGTAAACACTGAAAATTCATTTAATTTTATTAGTACATTGTTGTAGTATTTGAAATTTGAAAAAATAACGAAAACCCTTCTATTAATAAAATAGAATTGTTTTTGTCAGCATCGTTTTTAGTAGTAATTACAATAGTAGTTTATGAGTTATTTGAGAGAATGTTGATGATGAAAAGGTTTTCTCTTGTTTTAAATCCATCAAATTGACAATAGTAGTCAAAAGTTGGTTTGGTGTAACTTGACAGTTGAGACAAATATATTTTAAACGAATATATGCATTTTAACTTATTCGTAACAATATAATTTAAAAAAAATAAGAACAATGATGGTCTAAAAAATAGCATTCAAAAATCAAACAAGTGGATAGAAAAGCGTCAAATATCCAGCGTCAAATTCATTGATTCAATATTTGGGCAATCACAAAACAAATTTGAGAGTTGGATACGTTTATACTCACGGAAAAATCAAATAAAGTCAACAAGAATGATGTGAATAAGCGTTAAATGAAGTCTTTCGATTAAATCTAGATGCGTCTCATCTTATCTCGTGAACCAATCCGATGAACTTAAAATTTGAGATGCTTATAAAACTAACCTATCCACACAAGATGGTGGGTTAAAAAATAAATAAACTTGTGTTCGTTTGTTTTAAAGAGGTACGACTAAAGCCTTTGAAAACATACATTTTTTTATCGAGACGAGTAGGGTATCATATGAAAGGGCTTCATTTCAGCATTATTTAAAAATATATTTTGGAATTTTACACCTCACCATTTTTTGTATAATTTTGAAAAATGACGTTTTCTGGGTGTTTGATTGCCCCGATTAACTCCGACCCTACTTCATCGAAAATCTTGTAATATATTTGGAATGATAGAAAATTGAGTAGGTTTTTAATGAAAAATATAGAAAAGTGGCAGATACTCATAACTATATTTATTAAAGGGGTGGGCATGTTAAAGGGTAAAATCATCATTTAAAACCAGGTCATGTGGGGTGTCATTTGAAAGAGCACTTGATTTTAGAAATATTGCCATTTTTTTTAGAATTTTGCAATGCATAGTTTTTGAATTATTATCAATAAAGTGACACAAAAAGTTGGTCCCCTCCCTTGCATTTCGAGCCTAATTAACAGAAAAATTTGAAAAAATTCACAGAGACAGGAAGTTTCATAAACTCTGAACGAAAAATATAGCGAGCTCTCAAATAATTATATTTTTGTGGTTTTAAGGGATTGGGGTGGGGAAGGGTGAAACAAATCTTTTTTGACCCAAGCGAGTGGGGTGTCATTTGAAAGAGCATTAAATTTCAAAAACATTGCAATTTTTTTTAGAATTTTTCGGCACACAGTTTTTGAGTTATTCTAAAAAATGTGTAAATTCCAGAACGTTCCCGCCCCCCCCCTCCCTACGTTTCGACACTGATTGACAGAAAAAATTGAAAAAATTCATAGAGACAGAAAGTTTGCTATATTTTGAACGAAAGTTATAGCAAACTCTCAAATAATTATATTTTTGTGTGTTTAGGGGATGAGTTTGGGGAGGACAAAAAAAACTTGTTTGGAACCAAACGAGTGGGGTGTCATTTGAAAGAACACTTAATTTATTCCAGACCGTTCCCCCCTACATTTCGACACTGATTGACAGAAAAAATTGAAAAAAATGATAGAGACAGAAAGTTTGCTATATTTTGAACGAAAATTATAGCGAGCTCTCAAATAATTATATTTCTGTGTGTTTAGGGGATGGGTGTAAGTGGGGTAAAAAAAAACTTTTTTTGACCCAAGCGAGTGGGGTATCATTTGAAAGAACACTATATTTCCAAAAGATTGCAATTTTTTTTAGAATTTTCCGGTACACAGTTTTTGAGTTATTCTAAAAAATGTGTAAATTCCAGAACGTTCCCCCCCCCCTCCCTACGTTTCGACACTGATTGACAGAAAAAATTGAAAAAATTCATAGAGACAGAAAGTTTGCTATATTTTGAACGAAAGTTATAGCAAACTCTCAAATAATTATATTTTTGTGTGTTTAGGGGATGAGTTTGGGGAGGACAAAAAAAACTTGTTTGGAACCAAACGAGTGGGGTGTCATTTGAAAGAACACTTAATTTAAGAAACATTGCAACATTTTTTAGAATTCTGCGATACATAGTTTTTTAGTTATTGATGAAAAAAGTGTTATTTTAGGTGTATGTATACCACCCTATATTTCGACGCTGATTTATAGAACAAATATTCCCAATTTAAACCATTAAAATACTGGTTAAATCTTTCTTTAGCTAACATAAACAGCTATGGATAAGATTTAAGCTCAAGTAACATTGTTGATCAATGTAGATGTGATTGACATTTACTATTGACGTTTACGATTAAACATTTATTCCGTTATGCGTCCATAGTCTGGCGATATAAAGACTTTACAACATAACTTTATGTCATTTATTTTTGATATTGTGTTCTTTTACATTCACGGAACCCTTGGCGAGCGAGTTTTATTCGCACTTCACAGACTTTTTTAAAATAAAATAATAAATAAAAATCAACCTAATTCAATGTAACAACTATATAACTGAGTTTTAACAACTGTGAATGGCGTTGTTAACTAATCCGAAATCTTGTGATTCATATAAAATTTTTTTTGTGATTGGTTGATAAATGATAATAAAATTTAGAGTCCACAGTTCGCATGTTAAAACTAGGATAATCACCTTTGTTGAATATTTCTTCCGAAATTTTTATTAGTTGTATTACTACTCGGTTGTGATTTAGAAAACTCTGGGAGAACGGGCACTTTTCGAGATGGCCAATGAATTTCAAAATTTTGCTTTACTCCATTAAAATAATCGTATTGAATCAAACATGTTCTACAACGCGATATTTCGAATGCAAATGGATGGGAAATTTCGAAAATTCTTGTTTATCAATTGTACTCCGCACACGATGGAAGGACGTTTGTTATTTTTTCCAGGACGCATCTTAGGAGTCGTATTTATAGTACATACAGTAGATAAACCAAGCTGTAGTGTACAACTTTGTTTTGAGACAATTCCGGTCAAAACCAAATTCCAAAAACAAATTATAAAGAAGGAAATACAAAAACATGCATTTAATTTTGCAAAGTAAGATATATGAAGGGGCTGAAATCTCAAGGCTCTGAGATATCAAAACTTCGGTCTGGGTTAAGGATTTTGATATAGTTTTCGGCAAAAAACTTTTATGAGGACATGGTTTTTATTTTGGGCACCGATGTATATCAAACATAACTCTTTGTTAAAGTACAAGTATTTTTGATCTCTGTTTAGAAATTTATTACAAAATTAACACGAAACATCAATACGTTGTCGGAAAATTATAACAGATCATAAATTAACATAATTTAGTGAAAAGATGATACAATCAGCAAACTACTCAAAAACCACTCAATTAAGCGTTTCGAGAAAATATTAGAAAATCACATATTCATATTTCTTTCAAAATTCCAAAAATATTGTAAAAATTAAATAAAATCAAACTTTTTTCAAAATTCCAAAAATTTTCCATAAATTAGAATAAAATCATATATTTAAACTTTTTCTAAATTCCAATAATATTCCAAAAATTCTTAAAAATTCAAACTTTTCCAAAACTCTAAAAATATTGCAAAAATCATTACAAAATCAAATATTGAAACTTTTTTCAAAATTCCAAAAATTATAATAAAATTAAAAATTTTAAATTCTAAAAATATTCCAAAAGTTCTTACAAAATCAAAAATTGAAACTTTTTTCAAAATTCTAAAAATATATAAAATTCACAAATTCAAAAATTCTTTTTTTTTTCAAAATCCTAAAAATATTGCAAAAATTATAACAAAATCAAATATTAACACTTTTTCCAAAATTCTAAAAATATTGCAAAAATTGCAAACAAACTTTTTTCAAAATTTAAAAAATATTTCAAAAACTATAACAAATTCAAAAATGTCCATGTCCACTTTCCTGTTCAATTACATTTACGTCATAAATAATAATAATAAAATTTCATGTCATACAAATTATTAATTTTATTTTTTTCCTAAAAATTGGGAAACAACACTTGACAACATTTTTTTGTCAAACTTATAATGCCATAATTCTCAATAATAATAATAAAATTTCATTTCAAACAAATAATTAATTTAATTTTTTTCCAAAAATTTGGGTAAAAAATAAATAAAAATCTTTCTTTTGACACACTTGGCAACATTTTTTTGACAAACTGATAATGCTATAATTCTCAGTAATAATAATAAAATTTCATTTCAATCAAATAATAAATTTAATTTTTTTTTTCAAAAAATTGATTAAAAAAATAAATAAAATCTTTCTTTTGACACACTTGACAATATTTTTTGACAAACTTATAATGCACTAATCACGTTTTTGATGTCACATACTAATCCCTACCATCAAGATTTCTCCAAATTCAATGTTCCTACTCGTAATCACTTAAAATGAACGTTTTTTAAGCAAAAAATATAAAAATTTGCTGTTTTTGACACCCTTAATGATTTTTTTGACACACTTCCGGTACAGTTATCGAACACAGCGTCCTTTCGGACCTGTCCCTTAAGCATACTTATTTTTAGAAAATTTTTGAAATCCCTCCGGTGGTTTTCCAGCGTAGGTAATGACGGGGCCGGCAGACATACATTTTTTTTTTTGCATTTTAGAATCAGTAGGTCCTAAAACGTCAAGAAATCCCAAAAAAAGTGGAGGTAAGAATTTCACTTTTGGCTCATGCATGTAATACTTAGGTCTTTCAGACCGAAGTAGTTGATTAGTAAATTTTTATCATCCGTGGCTGTAACACGAGATCAAAGCCTACAAGGAATGCAAAAAATTTTTAAAGCAAAAATTTTGTCGGACAAGGTTAACCCTCGTTTTCTAAAACAAATTTCCGATCCCCATTAATAAAAAAATTGTAGTAGTAAGTTTACAAGATTTTCGCTGAATCGTAATGTTTCTGTGGTTGCCGAACAAAAAAGCGGCCGAATCAAGAAAAATGGCAGAAACAAAAGTTGTCGTACTCGTCAAGGACAGGCGCCTGGTGACTAAAATTAAAAGGGTGTGAAAATTAGGGGATTTCTGTGATCTAAAATGACGTTTGGAAAATGAATTGTTCACAAACAATAATTTTCAAAACAACACATATATGCTACTTAACACCTATGTTTCACAACCAAAATCAGAATAAGTGTTCAATCTTTTTCCAATTTGCTACACCAAATTAGATTGCGCTAAAATTTAGGTCATTCACATCTAGACTGGTACTAAATTCAAAATTTACAACAAAGACCTACATATTTATCTAAGGTTTTTGAAATCTGAATATCTTTTTCCATAGTTTTGATTTCAAAACGGTATATTTAAGAATAATTTTCAAAGGAACATTTAAGTAATTCTTGGGCTAGAAACATTTTCAAACGTGTCAAATTTGACAGGCGTGCCGTGTTATACAACCGATCATCACAACTTATATTGAACGTAACTTGTTTGTTTTCCTCTTTTTGTCTCAGAGTGAGTCAGTTATGTCTTCCAATAGACGTGTATAAATTTTTCATTTGATTCAAAATTGTACAATTATTGCGAGTCTTTTTTAAATCTAAAAGGAAAAAAACCAACAACAAAAAAATAAAAGTTTTTCCCTCCCTGCGACTGTATAAAAAGAAATGAGCAAAAGATGACGTTTTGGATTTCATTATAACCAAACTTATAATTTTTATAAATTTCATCAATTAAAAATAGATTTGTCTATAATGAAAAGTTTGGCAGCAAGTTTTCATAACATACTGTGAAAATATTTACATAACTTAAATATTTACTAGGAGGGCCCGGCGTGCTTCGCTACGCTTATAAATAAAGTTTTTGCGTAGACATTTTGTTGACGTAGAAGCAATGATTTCAAAAAGTGGTAATGAGAAATGCTAGCATATAATTTTTAATTTTTCTTTTTAAATATATGAATGAAAAATAATCAAAACTCTAGCTGATCAGTTCGGATATATGAAAAATTAGCGATCAAATAAGTTAGTAATCAAATAAGCTTACTTGAAAACTTATTTGATCGCTAATTTTTCATATATCCGAACTGATCAGCTAGAGTTTTGATTATTTTTCATTCATATATTTGAAAAGAAAAATTAAAAATTATATGCTAGTATTTCTCATTACCACTTTTTGAAATCATTGCTTCTACGTCAACAAAATGTCTACGCAAAAACTTTATTTATAAGCGTAGCGAAGCACGCCGGGCCCTCCTAGTTTCAATTATTCAGTTATTTTTCTTTTTACTTGCAAAAATATACTTAAGTCGGATGAAATTTGTGGCACCTATTCACAAAACATTGACACCAATACCAAAACTACGTGAAAAAGCCTCAAAAATTCAACCGCGCATAACTCCGATTCAGAGTACACAAAAAATAAAAGCAGAAACAACTTTTTTCCTTTCGTCAATACCAACAAAATATCAAAATTTCAGATTTTTTAAAAATCAAAAATTTAAAAATCAACAAAAAAATGTACGTTTTCAAAATAATAGCCCTCCTGTAATAAAAAAACAAAGAAAAATATTACGTCTATCGACCCCTAAATCAATTCATAAACTAAATTCTCTAAACTTCAAAGGAAATGTATAAACTAACTAAGAGAAAATAAATATAAAAAAAGAAAAAAAAGTTTTAAGTTTTAAACCACTACCAAAACTACGTGAAAAAGCCTCAAAAATTCAACCGCGCATAACGCCGATTCAGAGTACACAAAAAATAAAAGCAGAAACAACTTTTTTCCTTTCGTCAATACCAACAAAATATCAAAATTTCAGATTTTTTAAAAATCAAAAATTTAAAAATCAACAAAAAATGTACGTTTTCAAAATAATAGCCCTCCTATAATAAGAAAACAAAGAAAAATATTACACAAATATCTTTATATCAATAAACAAAATAATCGAAATATAACCGTCCTTGTTCAAAGACAAAAGACGACTGAAATGAAGGATTTAAAAAAGAAAATAAATTTTTAAGTTTCGTTTTTGTTGTTCGTTGTTCGATAGCTAATATATAAAAAAGAAAATATCATTCATAAAATATCATCATAAATATCATTCATAAAATATCATTCATAAAATCAACATTATTACGCATATTACACCAGACAAAAGACGACTGAAATGAATGAGAAAAAAAAGTTTCGTTTTTGTTGTTCGTTGTTCGCTAATATATAAAAAAGAAAATATAAAAAAATAAAATAAATTTTTAATTTTGTTTTTATATGTATGTAAACTTATAATGCATATGTATATAAAAAGTTATAATAACTTTAACCGTATATAATAACTAACCGTATATAATAACTTTTTTATTTATGATCCGATTTGTGTGAATCCGAATCCGATTATAGGTTACACTAATATCAGTTAGCTGTGAAAATTTGAAATGAATCCATTTGCGAATAAAAAAGCCTTAGGCTCCACAAAGTTTTGATCTAGCGTATTAATATATAAGATTCGTGTCGTTATAAAATCGTGTCATTATAAAATATATGAGTTAAATAATCACTGGAACTAACACAATAAATTTAAATTACTCTCGTAATTATTTTCATTCATTTTATAAAATTAGCACAACTATAAAGAAAACTTTTAAGATGTTTTAACATTTTATATTTATTTAATCAATTATTACATTTATTAATTGAATAAAAATGTTTTATTTTCTAACAACTTTATTTAAAAAATATAAACATCAGACCGGTTAGAGATATAAATATATATTGTCAGTGAAAAATTTTATATTTATGATAATATTATTTGAAAAATTAGTTTGTTACTAAAAATATGCATACTAAATCAAACATAAAAATCAAAACAAAAATGAAAAGATTAAAATTATAAAATATGACAAGAACAAAAACAATAAAGAAAAATATTAATTTATAATTAAATTGTACAAAATATTAGTATTATATTACTAAATGATAATTGTTCAATCAAAATTCAAAATGGTGACTTCTTAATAGGTTTATATATTTCAAAATCCTCTATTGAATCCATGAGAGGACATTTGTTACAAAAATGTAAATCTTTAAAATTATTTTCAAAACTTGTATATGAACGATTTTTATTGACTAGAGGTTGAGCAAAAATTGATTTTATATTTTGAATGTGTTTTCTTTTAAGTAAATGTTCTGTAAATCTGTTGACCTGTTTAATCAATCTTTCTACCTGTTTAATCAATATATTTACCAAACAGAACTTTTAATTTATAGTTTAATAAAAAAGTTTGTGGTAGTAATTAAAAACAAATCAAAATGGAGAAAAGAGAAATTGAATATGACAGATGTGTGATTGCGATTTTGCATGTCTCTTTTCATACAGTTTTAAAATTTTGTTCTCTATATATATATATATAGTCTAAGCGTGTTATGTTATTCTAGATATTTATAAAAACAATATTTATAAGTACAGTTATGTATTTTTCGTTATCTCAATGAACAACAATTCACTGTCTAAAATATTCATATTTTTCCGACAGAATTAATAATTCAGCAGGCTTGTTTACATCATTTATTCTCATCAATCAACTTTTAAGCCTGAATTTTGCTTTAGTTAAATTTTTTGCACTGTTTATTTACTAAGCAAAAATATTTTGAAAGAACCAGTAAAAATCACTCTTCTTGTGTGGTAGACTAATTCTATCAGTTGGTCTAAATTTGTTCGATACAAATTTAGTTTTTGTTATTTTGTCTGAAATTTGATATACGTTGAGGTAATTTTATTCAGTAACGATAATGATCACGGCTTCATAACTGTAAAGATCACGAATTGAACACAGATACTGAAGCTAGTATTCCGCAAGTTTAGACAGTGCCGTGTGTGATCAACAAAGTAATTTCGTTAGCTTTTAATTTTATTTGATATATTTTACGCTAACAGCATCAATTTCAATCTTTCTAATTTCATGAACATTTCTAATTGTTAAACTTTTAAACTGTAATTTGTTTTAAAAAGGTCTAAATCTTCTGTTTATTTTATTTAGTTATCTTTTTTAGTATATTTTATTTGGTGTGAGATAAGCCCACAAAATCACATATTTGTTTTTTGTGGCCGATTTCTGGTTTATTAGCTTCCTTGTTTTGTACTCAAAATATTGTTATTGCAAAGATCAAGGTAACCATGCACTGGTATTGGCGAGATTACGACCTGCAATTATGAAAAACATGACCAACAATTTTGGCAGACATTCAACTTTACGTAATTTAGGCTAAAACGTGCAACATGAGTATTATTACATTTAAAAATCTTCAAAATTATTTTAAATTAAAAATAAACTTAACATTTAGTAAATATTTATATAGTGTGTATCCATTGTTTTTACATTTAATGGAGGTATATCAACATGTTAGTAAAAAACTTGTGATAATTATTTAAAATGTGTTAAACGTTTTTTTATTTATTCAAAAAGAATAAGAAGTGGTTATGACAGTGTTTACAAAAAATTAAAATCATTTTGAAAAACATTTATGAATATTATTATTTATTTAGATTTTTATTTTGATGGAATTGAAAGACATTTCTTGTATAGTTTGTTTACAATAACAAATCCAAAGCTACGTATAAATGCATTATATGAAAATTTGTTTGTGCAAAATGTATATCGATTTCCGCCAATTTTTAAAAACATAAAAAAAAAGCCCGAGTTCTGTACGGTTACATAAATGATCTTGGAATAATTTGTAAAAACATACAAAAAGCGCATTGTTATAATTAATAAATAAGCCTATGTTCTTAAAGTTTATTAAACAGAATTTTCTTCAAAGATGATACGCAATAAAAAAAACAAAAAGTCTTGTAAAAAAACCTTTTAGAGCTCCATAAACAAAAGAAAACATTAAACATATTTTCGTCGCACCGAAATTTAATCTCGGTTGTTTTCCTTCAAACTTTGATGTGGGTTGAAGTCATACAACCACTTTTTTTAACTGGGTCATTGGGAATTGATTTTAATAGGATGCTGGGTGGGGTTTCAAATTGATTCTGTATTTAAAAAGTTCAAGTTGGTGTCGTATTTTTTGTTAACGTTTAAAGTAAGGCGCATATACACAAAAATTTATTTTTTATCCGGTTGTGAAAAAAAAATATTTCATTACCACAATTCAGATAAAACGCTTTTTACATTTGAAAATGCATTCATAAATTCATTTGACTCTCACCTCTATCGTTTCCCAACAATTAAATATTTACAAATTACCAAAAATTAATTTAACCGAGGTGAGGAAGTGTCAATCAATCAACAATTATCATATTTTTTCTGAATCATTTTGTTCATAATTTCTAATCTGTTATATTTTTGTTCTTCTATTTTAAGAAAGCAAAATTGAAAAAGAAAATGAAGAAAAACTAAAAATAAAATTTTCTTTTTTCAGTTTCGTTTGTTCTTAAATTTAGATATCCAAGAATATTCAACAATATTCGAATGATTGTTGACAGAAATTTGATAAATATTTTCTTTCGTACTTTTGATGGACAAGTTTCAAAAAAAAAATTATTACTAATTTAATAAATGTCAGTTGTCTAAAACATGAAATATATCATATTGCAGAATTAGGAGAATTAAATAACTGACCAATGTAAATGAACCTTAACCTCAAACGAATATTATCAAACTGTGGTTGAAATGGTGCGTTAATATTTATTGCGTGAGGTGAAAATGAATATTAATTTTAATATAAATAATTTACTTTATTCGTGATTTATTTTGAATTAAATAATATTGTTAATTTAACTATCGTCTGGTTAATTTATGAAAATTTTTACTAAAACCATCACAATATTATTGTCCAACCCAAAACAAATTTTTCATAAAAAACGACTTCACTTTTTTCATACATTATTTCTTGGAGATATAGCAAATATTGAAATAATTTAATTGTTTCTAGCAAGTACAACTGTATACAACTGTTTAATCGAAAAAATATTATTTTTCAATCCATTCCTTATAGCTTATACATAGTATAATTTTCAAAGTACCAAGAAATAAAGTAAATTTAGTTCAGGGGCGTCAATTGAGTAGGGCTGGGGGGGACATTGGCCCCCTTAAAGATCTGATACTATCAATACATCGATTCAATAAAACCATCTAATCGTGGTAGAATTATACACTATTAAAATTTCAATGCACTGTTATTTTGTAAGTTCGTCTAATTTTTAGAAGATTTACTTAACTAATATACCAATTTTATAGCATACTATTAATTGAAATATATATGATAATATAGTTATTAAGTTACATATTATTTTGGCCCGACTAAAGTACAGTTCACCGCAATATTCAAACCGTTATCGTTCTTTGTATAAAGGACTAAAGCGCCGCCGATACGAAAGGTGGTCGTATTGCTTATAATCTTCTGATGAAATCAATTTTATACACAAAACACGATCGTTCTTCCAAAAACGCCGCACAATGGTTCAAAACCAATTAAAACACGCGCATAATTATTTTGCTCCCTTAATAATTCTACATGGATGATTAGTATTTTTTTAGTGTAAATATTAATTCTTGAAGTGTTTTGAAGTGTATGACATGAAATTTTATTATTATTATTGTCAATGATGGCATTATAACTTTGTCAAAAAAATTTTGTCAAGTGTGTCAAAAGAAAAATTTTTATTTATTTTTACCCAATTTTTTGGAAAAAAATAAAATTAATTATTTGTATGACATGAAATTTTATTATTACTATTGAGAATTATGGCATTATAAGTTTGTCAAAAAAATGTTTTCAAGTGTGTCGTCAAAAGAAAGATTTTTATTTATATTTTTAGCCAATTGTTGGAAAAAAATAAAATTAATTATTTGTATGACATGAAATTTTATTATTACTATTGAGAATTATGGCATTTTAAGTTTGTCAAAAAAACGTTGTCAAGTTTGTCAAAAGACAGATTTTTATTTATTTTTTTACCCAATTTTTTTGGAAAAAACTAAAATTAATTATTTGTATGACAAGAAATTTTACTATTATTATTGAGAATTATGGCATTACAAGTTTGTCAAAAAATATTGTCGAGTGTGTAAAAAGACAGATTTTTATTTATTTTTTTGTTAAGAAGTACTAGTAGTTCATTGTACAAAATAAAATGGGATACAAGGTACTTTTTCCCTTTTTTTTACAAGCGAATGAGTATTTGTAAAAACTTGTTTTTACAGCGTAAAAAATACTTAAATACTGCACTATTGGCCCTTGGTAGTTTATATAAACTTAAAAGTAAGTACATGCAGGAGAACACAACCTAATTAATCCCAACTTATTTGAAGAAGCTTGACTGTTTGATCCTGTGTTTTATCTATATCATATTGTTCAAACTTTACAAGACTTTTTTGTATAGGTAGGTGTGCAACCACATGATATTAGATATATAAATAATCAAACTCACGTATGAAAATGTGAGTATATATGCATATAAAACTATATGTGGTTGTATGCACGTACGGATTGGTAGAAGAAGAGCCATAGACATTTATATCATGACTTATGAGTGTCAAAATTATAAACCATGCGTATGTATATATTATTAGGATATTGTATGTATTGGATTTTTGTATAAATATTGGATGAAGTAATATTCAAATATTTTCAATGCCTACCTTAGAGTATATATAAATATAGAGAGAACGTGACTTTAAAATTGTATGAAGAGAGGCATAACAAATCGTGATCACTGATATGTCATATATTCAATTTCTCTTTTCGCCATTTGCATTTCTGTTTGTTTACAACAACAAACTTTTTTATTATATTATAAATTAAAAACAATTAAATAATTTAAAACGAAACAAAAAGTAAAGTGTATTCTTTTTAGTTGTGCTAATTTTTATAAAATAAATGAAAATAATTTCGGGAGTAATTTAAATTTATTGTGTTATTTCCAGTGATTTTATAATAGTGATTGTTTTATAATTGACTAGCAATATTTTCTAACGACGCGAACAAATATTTAAGTTATGTAAATATTTTCAAAGTATGTTATGAAAACTTGCTGACAAATTCTTTTCGCTATATGGAATATAATTTTTAATTCATAAAATAACAAAAATTATATTAAAATTAAAATTAAAATGCAATATTTAAAAATATACTTTTTACTGTTTATTTTATTTTATTAATAATAATATAAACTTCCTTATAGTAACAATTTGAATTTGATATTTTATATTTTATTGAATATCGAGCGTTAATAATAATTTAAGAACTGAGGATGACGTAAGTCGAAATCGATATTCAATAAAATATAAAAAATCAAATTCAAATTGTTACTATAAGGAAGTTTATAATATTATTAATATAATAAAAAATTAAAAATAAACAGTAAAAAGTATATTTTTAAATGTTGCATTTTAATTCAAAAGTGACAAAAGCACACAAACAGTGAATAATATGGAAAACTATAATAACACATAAAAATTATATGTTTGGTTGATTATAATAAAATCCAAAACGTATCCTAAACGTCAATCTTTGTTCATTTTTTTTTAAACAGTCACAGGAAGGGAGAAACTATTATTTTTTTGTGGTAGTTTTTTCTTATAGATTTAAAAGAAACTCGCAATAATTGTACAATTTTGAATCAAATGAAAAATTTACGCACGTCTATGGATAGACTTAACTCTTTCTCTCTGCTACAAATAAAGGAAAACGATTTGACATGAGAGGAGTCACGTAAGAATTGCAATCCCGTGGTGTTTTATGGACCCCGGGACTACGTGACTCATAAATTTTAAATCCCGGGATGCCCAGGATGTAAAAAATCGTATATAAAAACCATCCTTTATTTTTTGATGCTGTACGATCTGCTGTCGTTTACAAATTCACTCTCTGAACAGTTACAAAGTAAAGATATAATAATTTCTAGCACAAGCGCTTTAATTAAAACTACTTTCTTGATGCTTAAACAATGCAGAGATGATACTAAATTTAAAATTATTTTTAACAAATGAAGGAATTTTGCAGAACTTTGCGGCATTCGCTTCGATAAAACAACACCATGAAGACAAAGATCTAGCATAGTAACCAAGGTAGCTCAAAAGTATTTTATTTTTTTTTTCAAAGTCCATGCATTTATATGCTTTTAAATGTATGTATGTATGTATAGAAATGTGTATGTTATGTTTTACGAAAAAAATCTTATTATGTCATTTAAATTCTCGGCCCCCGCCCTAAGATTTTGGTGAAATGACGCCACTGATTTAATTCACTAAAAATTCAAACGGTTTAAATGTAGCAAATGCCTCAAAGTAATATAAAATTATTTCTATGTAGATTTATTATGAAAACAAACTTTATGTTGCGATCATAAACGTATTATATATCAATTAATGATTTTATTATATGTACATTAAAATTTCAATAAACAAAATTCTGTTATCATCACAAAATCAAAATTAATTGATAAAAATATTGTAAACAAATGTCAAGTTTCCTAAAGTCAATCAAACGATGATAAATCGAGGACAAGGTTTGTTGGTAACAACATATAATGAGGTGAATTTTGTTATCTTTAAGAGTTCATATTGGGTTAAAGGTTTCAATTTTTATTTTGAATTATTCGTACGATTTGTGGTAAGTTGTTACATTGGTGGTTTTAGAACTCATGGACATACAGAAATAGAAAAAAAAATAAACAAAAATTTAAAAACACACTTTTAGAAAAACGAACTAAAAAGTAAAAATAAATTTTGCATTTTTGCGTAAATGTTGCAAAAAAACAAACGATTTGTTGACGTTTGTACGTCTTTTATAATTATATTTTCTTTGAAATTGTAAGAAGAAAAAATATCACATTCGACAATTTTTTGTACTTTGATCAATACATATTTTAAATTCAAAATTGCGATTATGCAAATAATTAACTCCAATAGGAGGTCACAATAGCGAATAGAAAATTGACTAAAATTTCCATACAAATAAAAATTTCGACAATTTTTTTTTTCATGTACTAACAATACAAAATTTTTTTTGACTAGCTACCATCGCATTCTATCAACTGACAGATGAATTATAGAATAGCATGAATAAATAACGCAAAGCTTTAAACAAAAAAAAATGTATTAAATACTTTAATTTTTATATCATTATTTACAATTTAATGTCGTGTTCTTTGGCTTGATCGAAAAAAGATTGATTTATTTGCTTGCCAACGAATAGCATAAAATAAATCGATCTACTTTTGTAAATGTAGTAGTAAATTGTTGTGTCTTTTTGTTCTATCAGTTGATATGTTTGGTTATGTTTACATTTGAAAATGATAGATTTTACGTTTTATCATTTTATTTGTAATAACTTTATTATTAATTAGTAATTTAAATAATATTATATTATTTTTAAACAAAATAATAATTAAAATGGCGGGTATTTTTTGTTTACATAAATTTGACAATTAAAAATAATATTTCAATGTATTTGTAAAATCTACTAAAAAATCTAGATTTTTAAAACTTGATCTAGATCAAAAAATAAATCAATCTTTTTTTGCCAAAGAACACAAACTGACAGCTAATTTGATCTGACAGCTAATTTTTTTGATCTCAGATCAACTTTTTTTTGCCAAAGAACACGACATAAGGGAATTTTTCCATCTAAACATGACAATATGTCCTCGATTATAATGATATACCCAGTATGAGCCAAATTCCAACGCGGGAAGTGGCCCGCCCATTCAGCATGTATAGATTATCATATAAATGCTTTTATAGATAGATAAAAGAAAAAAAAAGTTTAAAAATTCAATATTTTTTTATAGTTTTATTTATGTTTTTTGGTCTAAAACTTTTAGAAACACGTACAGACAAAATAAAATAAAAGTATATAAAAACCAAAAAAAATGATATTACATCAACAAAAGAATGAAATGGTTTAGAAATACCAATTTGAAGCTTCAAAGCAAAACATTTCGTTTTCGACCAACTTTTCATATATAGGTAACTTTTCTTTTTTACCACCATGAGTTGAAATATTTTGAATAATGGTGGTTTACACCGCAAGAAAATAAAAATAAATGTACAACCTAATACAGCGCATAAGTAAACTTTCAATATTATTTTTATGGAACTGGAAGTTTTCGCCACACACCTCTACCTAATTTCATCGAAGATGAGACGATATAGAGAGAGAATTATTGTGCAGAGCACGAAGGAAGCGAGCAGAAGCACGAGCGGCTCTACCTGATCGAGTGATTGCGGTTGTTGGGATAAAAAATGTGTTTCGGAAACGAGCTGATATTTGACTTTCCTGGTTCGAACGTTTGCCTTAGCGATGAGTTTCCTTATTTTTTCAGAGGTTGAAGAGTATCTTAAGTTGAAGAGTATCCAAACTCGTCAAAATGCGATACAAGCATTTTGATTTCATGACAATTATTTTGAACAAAATAATTGATTTGTTTCATAGTACTTTTGCAAATAATAAAATTATGTTTGCAGAAAATATGTTTCAAATCAGTTTGTTGACTTTAAAATAAGTGTTATGAAAAAACCATTATTGAATGTAGGTCAGAGCATTTATAAGTAATGCTAAATGTTCTGTCCAATAATAAAATATGTTAATTGATTATATCACGCCTTTTTATTTCTGTTTTCCCCTAATTATTATAAACTAAATAAAGAAATATGTATTTATAGAACTAACACGCCCTTCCCCAATTAATTACCAATTATTGTTTTTAGTAATAAAGATTTTCCAAATGGAAAAAATAGAATGATAGGACTCCGATTTAAACCGTCAAGCTATTTTTTTTTTTTTTTTTTTTTTAATAAAATGTGTTGTGTAATAGGGTTTAGAATATGTGTCACAACAACACATAAATACCTTTTAAGACCTAGGTCTAGACCTGGGTCCCACAACAACTTGCGTTCTGAGGTGTAGATTAACGCTTTTTTTTAAACATCTGTGGGTTGAAGCCACCTGAGACTAAGTGTTCCGGCAAACTATTCCATTTGTACGCAGTTCGGACAACATAGAAGTCTCTCTGCGAAATAAATAAAATTATGGATTGAAACTAACGTAGGTTATGTGTTTATTTTAATAAAGTTTCTCAAAGTATATCAAGGCGGTACGGGGTCCCACTAAAGCTAAATAGCTACTACAATTTTGGAACAGTAAAGAAAAAACTTAGTCTTCTTATTTTTAATTATTGTGTTCAAACGCTGGATGATAGATTTTAGCGTTAGTCATTTCTGATGCAAAGAATCTCCCGTTTGAATTTTGATCTGAATTCACATATATAGTCTGCCATTTTTATTTTTAGCAAGTTATGCTCATATTAGGTTTCTTGTGGGGCTAAAAATTAGTTTAAATAATCCGGCAGTGTTTTTAATTATAAGGTACTCTTGTACAGAAAAATCAAAAATGAAAATTGTGAGAAGAGAATAACGCCAATAGTGTGTTAATAACCTAATCGATTGTGATATTGATCAATAAAGACTGCGCCTTTCAGTCTCGCAACCACAATTTATCAATTTTAGTTTAACATACAATTTAAATTTTATTCTTACTAAATTTCTAGTTACCTAAAATAAGTATATTTTGAATGTTAAAGAACGTATGCTATTGGCCATTTTGTCCATCAGTTATCAAAAACATTCGTTTATTCCAAAAAAATTTCGTAGATGTAAATATGATGTTTGATGCAACACCTAAGGTTCTTTTCGTTGATTTTAATAATTTTTTTCTCTGATCTTTTAACTTTGATTTATTTCATAAAAAACCTTAAACCGAAAAGTTATTAAAAAAACTATTCATCATCGAAAATATTTTAACGTTCATAAACAACAAACGAAGCCACTAACAGTTTGTACTTTTGTACATCAATAGATTACATATAGTAGAACAAACAAAACTGACATTGAAACATATTTAACATAATTGAAAATATTTGGAATTTTCCTCGCATGTGTCATTTAATTTAATTTATTTGATTTTCATTGAACAATAACATTCCCGTTTCCTTTGCTTAATGCTTTACGTCAACTTTATCCTGGCAAAAATCATAATTAATTATCTTATTAATTATGCATGTACATATTTGATATCAAACGATTTTTCTTCAAGTATATGTCTTCAAACAAGATGAACATGAAAACAAAATAAAATTTGTAATTAAACTTTTAATAATAAAATAATTATGTAAAATAATATCATGTGTGTTAACGAATGAATAAATAATCTATTTAATGTTTATGTTAATATTTGATTCATAAACAACAATACTTCAATTTTTAAAATTCTAATATGGGTGTATATAAAATTTTCTACATAAATCGTTAAATAGAAAACACATATTTTCCTGTGATTTTTTAAGATTGCAATAAAGGAAAATCCATTTGTTACTGGGAAATGCGAAGAAGTCTTTTTAAAATAGTGTTAATCGGAAATGACAATTGGTTTAAATAGGTTCTTAACGTGAATTAAACTTTTAATCGCGGTGGACCACAGTTTAAGAATGCTGTAATATGTGGAAAATAATTGACAATATGGCAATATGACAATATGACAATATGACAATATGAAAATATAACAATATGACAATATGACAATATGACAATATCATAATATGACAATATGACAATATGACAATATGACACTATGACAATATGACATTATGACAATATGACTATATGACAATATGATAATATGACCCTAAGACAATATGACAATACGACAATATGACAATATGAAAATATAACAATATGACAATATGACAATATGACAATATGACAATATGACAATATGACAATATGACAATATGACAATATGACAATATGACAATATGACAATATGACAATATGACAATATGACAATATGACAATATGACAATATGACAATATGACAATATGACAATATGACAATATGACAATATGACAATATGACAATATGACAATATGACAATATGACAATATGACAATATGACAATATGACAATATGACAATATGACAATATGACAATATGATAATATGACAATATGACAATATGACAATATGACAATATGACAATATGACAATATGACAATATGACAATATGACAATATGACAATATGACAATATGACAATATGACAATATGACAATATGACAATATGACAATATGACAATATGACAATATGACAATATGACAATATGACAATATGACAATATGACAATATGACAATATGACAATATGACAATATGACAATATGACAATATGACAATATGACAATATGACAATATGACAATATGACAATATGACAATATGACAATATGACAATATGACAATATGACAATATGACAATATGACAATATGACAATATGACAATATGACAATATGACAATATGACAATATGACAATATGACAATATGACAATATGACAATATGACAATATGACAATATGACAATATGACAATATGACAATATGACAATATGACAATATGACAATATGACAATATGACAATATGACAATATGACAATATGACAATATGACAATGTGACAATATGATTATATGACAATATGACAATATGACAATATGACAATATGACAATATGAGGATATGACAATATGACAATATGACAAGATCACAATATGACAATATGACAATATGACAATATGACAATAAGACAATATGACAATATGACAATATGACAATATGACAATACGACAATACCACAATATGACAATATGACAATGTGACAATATCACAATATGACGATATGACAATATGACAATATGACAATATGACAATATGACAATATGACAATATGACAATATGACAATATGACAATATGACAATATGACAATATGACAATATGACAATATGACAATATGACAATATGACAATTTGACAATATGATAATATGCCAATATGACAATATGACAATATCACAATATGACAATATGACAATATGACAATATGACAATATGACAATATAAAAATATGACAATATGACAATATGACAATATGACAATATGACAATATGACAATATGACAATATGACAATATGACAATAGGACAATATGACAATATGACAATATGACAATATGACAATATGACAATATGACAATATGACAATATGACAATATGACAATGTGACAATGTGACAATATGGTTAATATATTAACCCTACACGGCTGCATAACCACCATACCTTAACTTTTCTTGATATATATTATTTCCTTTTCAAACACCCGGGTACCCGGGTAACCCGAGTATTTCGAAAATTAATACTCGACTACCCGAGTACTTGCAAAGTCGAGTAATTTGGATACCCTAGCTAGAAGTCACCCAATAATAATTACAATGTATACTAATAATGCATATTTTTATCTACATAAATGAAGAACATTTTTGTTTGTAAAGCTTAGTCTTAGTATTACGTGTAGATGTAATACAGTTGTTCAAATTTAGGTAGTTGTAGAGAATTTGTTTCGACGGATGTAATATGGAAATGGTTGACATGCATTATATTGAAAAATATGGGGAAATTATAGATATTTGTGCGATAAAGAATATAATTAAAGCAAAACACAAAATGGAGAATATTACTATATATACTCGACCAAATATTTGATCGGAAATATTATGTAAATTTAAATCAAAGTGCACAGATTGTGTGTTTTTCGTGCCAAAATATTTTGCAATCAATAAATTTTAAATAGATAACATTGTACAAGTTTTTGTATATTTTTTTTGGTTATAAAAGATTAATATACTGTTTTATACTAATATTATCTCTTATATACTCAAATAAATATAAACAAATAAAAGTATTATTTTGTTCGATATATGTATGTCATGCAATTTTTATCACTTCCAAACAGTGGCGTCATTTCACCAAAATCTTGGGGGGGGGCAAGAATTTAAATGACATAAAAAGATTTTTTTTTGTAAAACATAACATACACATTTTTATACACACATATATTTAAAAGCATTTAAATGCATCGACTTAGAAATAAAAAAAAAATGCTTTTGAGCTACATTGGTTACTCTGCTAGTCTTCTGGTGTTGTTTCATCGAAGCAAATGCCGCAAAGTTCTGCAAAATCCCTTCATTTATTAAAAATAATTTTAAATTTAGTATCATCTCTGCATTGTTTAAGCATCAAGAAAGTAGTTTTAATTAAAGCGCTTGTGCTAGAAATTATTATATCTTTGCTTTGTAACTGTTCAGAGAGTGAATTTGTAAACGACAGCAGATCGTGCAGCATAGAAAAAAAAGGATGGTTTTTCTATACGATGTTTTAGATCCCGGGCATCCCGGGATTTAAAATTTATGAGTCACATAGTTCCAGGATCCATAAAACACCACGGGATTGCAATCCCTACGTGACTCCTCTTATGTCGAATCTTTTTTTTGTTTGTTTGTTTTTCTTTATTTGTCTCAGAGAGAAAGAGTTATGTCTACCCTAAAGTGACCAGAGCCAAATCGTTAAAATGTAGGACAAAATGCAAACATTCTTCCAAATACTAACTAATTAGAATTTCTATTGCGAGAAAGTGGGACGGTGAAAACGTGCTAACTAGATTGTGCATAAATTTACTATTTAATGCTTTCCTTTACTATTTGTTTGCTATTTAATTCTTCAAAAAATTCTTTTATATTAATTGGACATTCAACCGTTAGGAAATGTGCTTGCAGTGGTTCGCACATTTTTTAAATTCTTTCTAGTGCTGGCATTATCGCCAGCCAGCGAGATTCACTGTATCCAATAAGTTGGTTATGTTCGACATTACTTTTGCCACAGAACTCCTTCAACGTCTCCAGTAAAGACAGTAAAATATCCATATTTTTTTAACCCTGCCATTTAAATCAGCAGCATTTCTTATTGCATTATTTAGAATATGGGCTGCGAATCCAATACCCAATACACTCTGGTTCAAATTCGAGTTTAGCTTGTTTTTAAATTTTCACCCCTTGACGTGACATCACTAAAATTGGTGTTCGTGTTATCAGCGCAAATTGCAACTAACTTTTTGTCAATGTTAAATAACAACAAGAAAACAAAATAACAACAAAACTTGTTCAAGCTACTGGAGCTGGCGGCTTATAGCAACGCTTTTTTATGTTTATCTGTATCTATATGTCTTTTAATATCATAATGTCCACTGTTAATTTACAAATTCACTCTGACTGGTAATACACTAAACTTTTGCGTCGTTATATTTTGATTTTTTTATAAAAGGCATCGTATAAGAATTTACGTAAACGTTTTCTATCCGTCTTGATTTGCAGGAAAACTTTTTAAATATAATTTTAGAAATTAGTATAAATTTACCTTTTACAGTAGCTTAAAACTTTTGTTACACAAGTAAAGACTGCAAAACAATTGAAACAATTTATTTTAATTTTACTAAATAATTAATATCTTTTCTGTATTCTGTAAGTATAAGAGGTATACAGTATACGTTCGTTCTATCTTTTGCAAATCTATACCATTTATCAAGTTTTTATGCTGTTTACTTTATTTGTTCTTTATTGAGAAAAAAAATTATATATTAGAAAATAATAATTTTACTTTTGAGCTACCTAGTTAAAGTGTGTTTTAAACAGAGTTTGAAACGCTACTTATACCACTCCTTTACTTTGTTCTTTCAGAGTGCGTAGCTTAAAAAAAAATATAACACTCTCACATAGAGGAGTAAAAATAATAAAATATCATTCTTGCCACTAAATTGAAATAAATATTTTCTTTCAAATACTCAAAACTTTTATTTTTGCGTCAAATTTGATGCTTTCCCACGTAAAATGTTTCGAATGATTCGTTCAATTATTCATGTATTGCTAGAAAAATGAATATAAAGGATGACGTAGAGTGATTAATTTTCTTCTTTTGCAAATCGAATGAAAGAACAGGAAAATGTAATCTGCTCCAAAGGAGTAAAATCTAAAAAACAAAAATTTTACTGTTACGAGTAAGAACGATATTCAAATTATGAACATTTTAATTTTTGAATATTATTTCAAAGGATTGAAATGAGTGCTCGAATAAAGGAAAATTGTAAACTCTGGTTTAAAAATTTAAATTTGTATGAATTTATACGCTCTTATTAAGTAAAATATTTTGTATTTTATTTTTCATAATATACTTTCGATCCCTCGTATATACACCGGGGAGATGTTTCTATAACCAAAGAAACCTTTTCGCTGAGGTAGATCTGTTAGACATTAAAAGATATGTAAATTATTGAAGTGAAATAACTGAGCTTAGTATTTCTAAGAAAATTATAGTTAAAACACTATTTTAGTAAAATAAAATATTGCACTAGTTTGTTCTCTCAATATGGTTAAATCAACATATACATAACATTATACAAACTGCAAGAAAAAACTGTGAAGCCATTGCTTTGACTAAGATATTGCGCAAACTGTACGTAGGTAGATATAAAGTTTTTTGATTATTTCGATAATGCGGGCAAATGTGGTGGAAATATTTGTTTCGTGGGACGCTTCGTGGGACAGATTTCTCCGTGGGACAATGCAATAAAATGTGTGACATTTCCACGCAGCGTGGGACGTCTGGTCAGTTTACTACCCATAAGCTTGCGTAAATTTTTCATTTGATTCAAAATTGTACAATTATTGGGAGTTTCTTTTAAATCTATAAGAAAAACCTACCACAAAAAAATAATAGTTTCTCCCTCCCTGTGACTGTATAAAAAAAATTAACAAAGATTGACGTTTAGGATACGTTTTGGATTTTATTATAACCAACAAAACATATAATTTTTGCTATTTTATGAATTAAAATTATGGTTCATATAGCGAAAAGAATTTGTCAGCAAGTTTTCATAACATATTTTGAAAATATTTACATAACTTAAATATTTGTTTGTGTCGTTAGAAAATATTGCTTGTCCATTATAAAACATTCACTATTATAAAATCATTGGAAATAACCCAATAAATTTAAATTACTCCCGTAATTATTGTCATTCATTTTATAAAAATTAGCACAACTATCAAGAAAACTTTTGATATGTTATAGGATTTTACATTTTAGAATTGTTTTTAATTTATTGTTTTTAAAAAAGTCTTGTAAAGTTTGTATAATATGATATAGATAAAAAACAAAGCCAAACAGTCAGGGTTCTCCAAATAAAATGGGTATAATTAGGTTGTGTTCTCCTGCATGTACTTACTTTTAAGTTTATAAAAATTACCAATAACAATTGAAATTTGAATGTTAAATACTGCACTATAAACTCTCGAGGAACCCTATACTAATGAAATATTTTGTTTCCTCTGGCTCAGACACGAATATCTTATAAACAAAACACAATCGTTCTTCTAAAAGCGGTGATGCCGCGCACCTTATAGTACGATAGAATTTTGTCAAAATACGCACCCACGGCGTTTTTGGAAGAACGATCGTGTTTTGTTTATAAAACTGATTTCATCAGAAGATTAGAAGCAATACGACCGCCTTTCGTATCGGTGGCGCTCTAGTCCTTGATACAAAGAACGATAACGATTTATATTGCGGTGAACTGTACTTTAGTCGGGCCAAAATAATATGTAACGTAATAATTATATTATCAGATATAATATTTCAATTTATAGTATGCGATAAAATTTGTATATTAGTTAAGTAAATCTTCTAAAAATTAGACGAATTTACAAAATAACAGTGCATTGAAATTTTTATAGTGTATAATTATATCACGATTGGATGGTTTTATTGAATCGATGTATTGATAGTATCAGATCCTTGGGGGGGCCAATGCCCCCCCCAGCCCTACCCAATTGACGCCTCTGCTTCCAAAGGAGCAGGAATATTATTTGAAGATATTTTTAATATGAAAGAGATAGATCCGCATTCCGTAAGGAAAAAAAGTTTGATTATATGTTAGTCGATTGCATTGTGAATCTAAGTCATTTGAAATGGATTTGATACTGGATATAAATTATGCATGGGCACTAGTATCTATACAGTTAATATACAATAGTAATTATCATCAGAGACGAATTAACATGAGTGTGATATGTACAAAACGATTAACGAACGTTATATTCACAAATGAGAGCATCTCGCAATTTACCAATCTGAAATTAACAATGTGAACTATCAGCGTCACTAAAAACTAAACACAACAATGCAACATGGAGACACTATTTACGGTTTTATAGATGCTCAGTCTAACGCCGATGATCATTCACTCAAATCTCAAACCAGAATTATTTCACTGTATTCACTACGGATTTCTGAAGACATTTTCTTATACTAACCCAAAAAAAAATTCTGTTTGTTTATCTTTTAATCATCATATAACAAGCCCACAAATAATCATACACACCATTACCTATTTAATTTAAAGCGTCATCGTTCTCATTAAAACAATTAAACCTTGTCATATGTACAGAAAAATGTTTCCTGTTTTTGTACATAGACAAACACAAAATAAATTTAAAATAGAACGAGAAGAACTTATTGTAATTTATAATAGAATTTGTTTCCGTCTGTTTTTTTTTTTTTGAATACATGGAAAATTTCTTGTTTTTGTGGGGATTCGTTTAAAAGGGAAAGAAAGATAATGGTAAAGAAAAACTAAAATACGCGGGATGAATAGAGGATAGATGATCACGTACGTATTTTTGAAAATAAAATTTAGAATATTTTTGCCTCTCAAGATAATGAGATATATTTTTTCTGGATATACATCCATTAAAATTGTGTTTAAAAAACCTGGGTCAACAGCAACATAAATGAAGACTTCATATATAAAAATCTGTCTGAAGTTTCCAAAATTTTTAATTTTTTATGGATCCTTTTTCTTTTAGCGACAACTACATTAGACTACTATCCACGGTAATGCTATTGACAATATTATGATATGACAATATGACAGAAGTAAGCAGTAAGCAATATCCATTGCTTTAGTATATAAATTCATTGTATAAAACATATATTATATATACACATTCAATAAAATCTATAATAAAGATACTAGTTACAAAAATGCATATGAAACAGGAATAAGTATATTTTTGGAATATTAATACCATCAGAAAAAATTCTTTAAACATGAGTTAAGTGAAGCTGATGACCTCAGAATAATTGTTTGCATAAGATTATGCAATTTAAAACAATAGGACCATCGTCCAAACGTTGTTGTCTGTATATCAAAAATAATTTTATAAGTTTCAACATATTTTAATGCGTTATCTTACCTGATGATGATGATCTGTTTGATTTTTTACAACTAAAAATATAACAGAAGCGCGTGGGTGATTTGATTTATTATACAAATAAATGTTCTTGTTGATAAATCAATTTGCTTGACCATCAAACAACTAACTTTCAGTTTTTTTTTAAACATTATAAATAAAATTAAATTAGGTCTTTCCTATCAACTGATGATTGTTTTATTTTAATGTGTACAAGTTTCGGTAATGAACTTGAATTTGATTTGTTTTGAATTTATTTTATGAAATTATTCAATATGATTAAGAACTGACATATTATTCTGTGACATTAGAATATTCAAAACGAGAGTTATAAATATCATCAAACAGTTTTGAAATTTGAACAATTTAAAGAAGATATCTCTAAAGATTTATAGTTTTGCCCATACATTAATATTTTGCTCGAGTATATGAACACCACACCAGCTTATGATGCTGGTAACTAAGGTAAAACTTAACAACTAACCTAAGGCATCTGATGATATTCGTATTCTGGACGACCGAAAGAGAAAAACATTGAACCGAATCGAGTGTTTGTTTAATTTTAGAACAGCGTGTTTCGAAAAATTGCTGGAAATTCTAATTCAGTGTGTCTTTAAAATTATTGCAAGAGAACGACTCATCCGATGTCATTATGCATGTTGGAAAGATTAAAGACTGGCCTATAAAAAAAGAACAGTCAAAATTTTACATAAACTGTGAACAATAATAAGAAATAAAAATTTTATAGATGGCACCGATCACGTGGGGGATAGTATTTTTGAGTTTTATTTTTTCAATATAAAAGTTTTAACTTTACCATACTGTTGCCAATATTCAAAGAAAGATGTGCATCTCAGGTTAAAAATTTTAGTTTTACGGCTAAAATTTTTGGCCTAGGACGTACATTTTTAAAAATGCATATCTTTAAAACAAACTCTTTAAATATTGCCATATTTGGGGTAAAGTTGGAACTTGTGCAAAAAAATTCCAACAATGCTTGCCCTACGCCATCAGTGCTATCTTTAAAAATTTTATTTCATAATATTTTATTCACATATATATTCATAATATTTTATTTCAGAATGGTAAATCACATCGTTTCAATTATGTCCCTTCAGAATTATATTTAAAACACAATCGGAATATAGTGCGATAACGAGCTTATTTTTTTATTTCACAAATACACAATGTCAGTTCGAGCAGATATTCAGATGAAACTAAAAAGTCTATAGCAAGTGCATACTCAACGAAACAGGCTACTCACCATTAATCAATATCATCAATCCACACGGAAGCATTTATTTTACTTAGGCTAACAGGCATCAACAAGTATACAAAACAAAATGGAGACTTTCAACCGTATTCTATCATAAGACGAGTAGCATGATAAGATATTAGTTCTGGTGGGGTATACGTTATCGGACAAAATGATTCGAACGACATCGATTAAAATTTTACAACCGCCGTGTTAACTGTTCCAGCAGTACCCTTTTGATCAAGCAAATAAGTATTTGAAACCTGTAGCCCACTCTGCAAAAATACATATATTCACATGATAACTAATTTAATTGACAAGTGAGTAATTCATAATTCCCCTACATATGTCAAACGTCTGTTTAGATTAATTTCAAAATAATATCAAAAATAAATTGTATGTTAAACGTATAGAGTAGGCGTTTGGCTACGTGCAGCAAATTTAAATAACACCATCGATTACGTATTGTTGTGTTGAATTCATATAATGTATTGTAAGTATTATATTTATATTAATTATTAAATAAGTGTATACATTTATTTCCGGAGCGTCAACCTTAATTTAAGATAAGTTGTTGCATTCCACCTGATGTTTTTCTATCAAAACATTTCATTCAGTTACAATTCCATTTATATTCATGATATTTTGGCATATGCATATGGAAATCTAAATAAAGATAACGAAATCAAAAAAATTTAATTTCTGAATATGTTTGATTAAAAGCTTCCTAGTGTTTTGTGTCTTCAAAGTCTTTGTTAGGTGCGTTCAATCGAAGATCAAACTTGCTCAAATTTACTTTTACTTACATTACCTCGAACAAATTGTAGTTATATTTACTGATTTTCATGTTTTTCACATTCTTTCAACTTTAGCAGCTAGTTTGTTCCAAAGGAACTCATGTACATATAGTTTTTTGTTTGTTCATTATTATTTGTAATTAATTACATATTACATTAATTTTTCCATTAACTTTTCACATTTACGTTTCCCAGTGTAAAATGTTATATTTTTGTCTAAAGTAACTTTTTGTTTCAGTATGTATGTGAACCGGTTGAAATTGCCGAGATTTGGGGGTTAATTTTCGCTATGAAATATTATTAGGTTTGGGCAGATGAAATATTACTTTACTAGCAGATGAAATATTATTTAAGCTGTTTTTGAAAACTTGCACAGTAGCTAGTACTTAGTTGTTCGTATAATCAAGACAAATAGTTATTCCACCAACAGTTTTAAATTTTATTTTGGGGTCCCACTATTCTCAACAGACTACAAATTTTTGATTTTATTTGAATGTATATTTCTCTATACACTAAATACATTTTTTTGCGCCTTTAAACTGGTTTAAAATTTTAAATTCACTAGACTTGAATTTTGAATAGATTTTGAATTATAATAGTATTGTAAGCACTTAAGCTCAAGTATCTAAGGAAATCCTTTGAATTTTTCAATTCGAAAATATATTTTTGATTTTTCTCTTATACATGTTTCGGAGCGGAATTCGAACCTTCCTCATCAGTGCAATGATTCTAATCTTGAAGTACACCCTATAGGCGATAGTTTATCGTAATTGAAATTTCATCATTATTTACTTACTAGTTAAGTTTTTCCAATTTCTCTGTTTGTTTTTAAGCGATTCCGCGTACAACAAATTTGTTTCCAGCAAAAGCATTTAGTCAATTTTTATTACGATCTAAATTTAGCAAAGGCAGAGAGCTCTATAGTTCTAGCAAAAAATGGTAGAGTGGAGAGATTATAGATCAAATACCGCTTAAACTTGATAACACAGCTCACCACGACGGGTCATTCACGCACTAAACATTTTAAAGTTTCAAGTTTTCGTGTTAGGACTGCATACAGACTTCTTATAAACGTGTGTTGAAATATCGATATAAAAGAGATGTGCAATTCCCCCGTAAAATATTACAAAAAACACTTATGGTGTAACAACCGAAATTAATCGGGAAAAATATAAATATACATATATATATATATATATATATATATATATATATATATATATATATATATATATATATATATATATATATATATATATATATATATATATATATATATATATATATATATATATATATATATATATATATATTATGTTTAAATTAAAATAAAATAATAATTACAATTTGTATTTATTGCGAAACCAATAACAAGTAAATTAAAAAATTTAAAATAATATTAAAATGTTTCGCCAAGTGCCTACAGCGTCTTCAATTATTTATAAACAAAACTAAAATAACTCTTCAAATGAGAAACTGTTTCCAAGAACAAGGGTCGACAAAACAAAAATATTAAAAAAATGCATGCAAAATAATGACGTCGATTTTCTCAGGATTTCTCGAGTTTTCTTTATAAAGCAATTGACCTCGAATAATGAAGGAATTAAGCAAATTTGTATTACAGAAATTCTTTTTGCAGAACGAAATATAGTTCAAATTAGACTGGGATAGTGTAAAAAGTTTAAATTGCCATGCGAAATTAATTGTAACTACTGTATCCCTTTAAATAGACGTAAAGTGGTTTGTTTAGTTGTAAATAAAGTTTTAAGAGTTATTTGATAAAAATATTTTGTATTGTCTAGCATTATGTCTGAACTCAGATCAAAGTCGGATACCATTTTCCCTACCACTGATAGAGCCCGGATCAAGCGCCCTGAACAGACCGTGATCACAAATGTAACGCCTCAAATTATCCAGCCCTGTTCAGGCAGTCATATTAGCAGCAGATCAGTTCAAAATGTCCAATTTTTGTGATACGTTATTTTTAAAATGTCAAACAAATTCGTTTACAAAAGCATTCTAACTTTATACTTACCTATATCGATAGTCATAATGCAGCCGCAAGTATCATAGTCTTTAAGCCAAAAAGCAATAACTAAAGTATTTGTGACATTTCGTAAACAACATATATCTAAAATGAATGAATGTGAATTTTAACTAAATGTAATTTATCCAAATGAAGTAGGGCTCTGATCAGAACAAATATATCATACTTTAATTTGGAAGATCATATACAATTTCTAATAGGGCGGATGGGAAAGCCTGTTTGGGCTTGCCCTATAGTTCATTCTGATCCAGCCCTGATCCGCCATTTGCTTCAAGAAATGAGATAGATGTTCACAGTCCGTGCTGGATCAGAACAAATAGGACTTGCCCTATTAGTGAAATTAGGTATGATTTCTGGTACAGGGGTCGAATGCTAATACTCTATTAGGGCTTACCTTATTACACCCTGATCCGGCTCGGATCAAAATAGGTCATATCTGAACAAAACGCTTTGTCGGGAAGTTCTAAAATTATAATTATGCAATAAACAGTTTTATGTTTATACAGGGATATTTACAAACACAAAATAATGGCTTCTCGCCCGTGAAAATATGATGTGATGACAAAAAAAAGATTGAAAAGAATAAATTTGAAAAAAAAACTTAACTTAAATGAACGTTGATTGCAGAAGAATAAATTAATATCCATTTCCTTGTTTAAATTAATCCTCTTGTGCAACAAATTCACGACCAACGCTTGTTATAATATCATGAACTACGACTGACTATGTATCTGATTCTGGTTCACAAAATTCTTTTCTTATAACCCACAATTACTTGGTATAATCTTGTTTCACAGTAATTGAAGATAAAGTTTCTACATTATAACCCAAAACCTTATAATACAAAAACAAGTGCCCAATCTTCCTCTTGTGTATGATATTGACAAACGGTAATACTCAAAATTGCCCTTCTTTGAACCCGTTGTACTGTTTACTTTCTTTGTTAAGTTTTCACCAATTATTTGTGAGATAGTTAATTTATAGCAATCGTTTTATTTATCAAAAATCTAAGAAACTTGAAATTAAAATTTTTCAAACAATTTTATGTAATATATATTTATTTCACATTGAGTTTTCTTTTACATAATAGAATTTCATTTCAAATTCAACACAAAAGAAATTCATATTATTAATATTTTTTATTTCATACTGATATCTAAAACGACATTTTTCGGATTATTTATGGTGCAAAAAGTTGAACTTTAACGTCCTAGGACTTTATAAAATTTTATAAAGTCCTAGGACGTTAAAGTTGGTGTTGACACTAAAAATAGACCTTTTACAATAATTCAAAAACTGTGCTTCGCAAACTCCTAAAAAAAATTGTAATGTTTCATAATTTTGGTGCTCTTTCAAACGACACTCATGTGGGTCAAAAAACTTTTTTTTCATACTTCCCCAACCCCAATCCCTAAACTCACAGAAATAAAATCATTTAAGACTTCGCTATATTTTTCGTTAAGGGTTTATCAAATTTCCTATCTCTATGAATTTTTTTCTTCGAAAAATTCTAAAAAAAATTGTAATGTTGCTTAATTTTGATGCGCTTTCAAATGACATCCCATTTGACCGGGGTTTAAATGATATTTTTACCCCTTCTCATTTCCACCCCCTTAATAAATATAATTATTAGTATTTGGTACTTTACTGTATTTTCCATTAATAACTTACTAATTTTTCTACGAATCAAAGTACTTTTTAAGATTTTCGATTACTTAGGCTCGCAGCTAATCAAGGAAAGGAAATATTCAGAAAGCGCCATTATTTAGAATTACACAAAAAATGGTGAGGTGTAAAATTCCAAAATATATTTGTTAGAAATACTGAAGTGAAGCCCTTTCATACGATACCCTACTTGACTCGATAAAAAAATGTACTTTCTCAAAGGCCTCACATCGTAACCCTGTTAACCAAACGAAAACCATTTTATTTATTTTTAAACCCTTCATCTTGCGTGGAAAGGTTAGTTTTATGCATGCCAAATTTCAGGTTCAGTGGATTGAAAGTATTCGAGATAATCGAAATAATGTGAAAAACATGTTTTACTCTCACCAATAGTGTTCCGTATAAAAACGGAACCCTAAAAATCACTATCATTTATAGTTGATATTTTGTATCTAAATTTATGTAAAACAATATAATATTATCAAAAATACAGGTCTCCGTTCCGATACAAAACTAGAACTGCAATTTAAAATCCGTGTCGTATAACCATCGACTTTATTTTTAAAAGGTTTCCATTAATCTCAGTTGTTGTGATAAGACGTTTTCATTTTTACCTAAATAGATGCAAAACACATAGGAGAAATTCACCGGTGTTAAATGAAAAAATGCAACCGACATAGAAAAGTTATTCGCATAAACCATCACGTACTATCAAATCAAAACAGTAAGGTCCTTCAAAATTTTACCAATTACTAATATTACCTACATATCTCTTTTGTGACAATGCAAAACCAGACACCATATTAATGATGACAACATCAACGCACCTACGCAGATTCGATCTACTCCATTTCCAAACCTGTTTTACAACAAAAAATATATTTCTTTCACATTGATAAACGAAAATTATTAAAAAAAGTGATTAAACATTGAAAAATAATAAGACTGAATCTAACAAAATATGGTGTGCAATTTATGAAATTTTTTGCTATCCACAAAAATGTCAATCGATCTATTTCGAACCGATAAGAACTTTTTATTACACTTTAAAAAAGTATCATTCTCATCAGGGCTAGCCGACTAGATACAGTACCAAAAAAATTTTACGCTATATAAACCAAAATTGGTCTACTACTCTAGCGATGTATAAGAAAACAATAAACTTTCAAAAACATATATTTATTAGATTCAGGTTTAGTCAGTTTATTTCTCTAGTTGATCACTATTGTTGTTATACTCTAACCAAGTTAGAATTGGATAACAAACTTGTATCGTAACTTCTTCACACCGATACAAGTTTGTTATCCAATTCTAACTTGGTAAGAGTATAACAACAATAGTGATCAACTAGAGAAATAAATTGACTAAACCTGAATCTAATAAATATATGTTATGAAAGTTTTTTGTTTTCTTATACTTCGCTAGAGTAGTAGACCAATTTCGGTTTATATAGCGTTAAATTTTTTTGGTAATGTATCTAGTCGGCTAGCCCTGATGAGAATGATATACTTTTTTTAAAGTGTAATAAAAAGTTCTTATCGGCTCAAAACTAGATCGATCGAAAATTTTGTGGATAGCATAAAAATTTCATAAATTGCATACCATATTTTGTTAGATTCAGTCTTATTATTCATGATGGGATATCTTCCATCGAAGTGATGTAATAATTATTATAATAATAACACAAATAATTCATTGAATCAATTATCGAAAAATAAGATCCGCTAAATGTTATAAAATAATAAAACTATGCATTACAGTTGAACGTCATAAATAGATAGATATTATTTATGAAATGAATCTGATGGAACGAAATCAATGTGTGTTTATATGAGAACTGCCTGTTGTAGATTTTAAAAGAAAATGTCTAATGAACGGACCGTTTTCGTCATTATAGTTGTAAACTCCCACCTTTAATTATTGGTATTCATACAAAACTAACCTTGATAACTCTACCGCAAAGTATTATCTACCTAGCTAACAAATCACTCCTCCAATTTCAATTAACCAAGCCTACATGCAATGATCTTCTTACGTTCTTACTAACTTACATTGTATTCTTTCCAATCAATAAAACATATGTAAAATAGATTCGAAAGGCTTGACAATCCCTCGGAGTATGATGGTAGACTTTATTGTACCTGTTCAATAAGAATTTCCTCGTGTTTTAAAGAGATAGGCTGATTGTCTTAAGTATTTTGGGGTAACAATGAAATTCTAGATACGCGCAAGTGGAAGTTCACTGATCGTCCACCCATTAACGATAATTCTGGATGGACTGGTTGATAATGATTTGCGAAGTACGGATGCCTCTCCAAATATTATTATAGTATATTTTTTTACAATAGTGACTCCACAATTTTTGCGTTTCTCAATTGATATTTGTGCAGTTAAAGAATTCATGCAGTAGTAAAAGTTGTTTTCTTTTATACAAAATGGATTTTTTCTCATATTTTAAGAGATTTTTACATTTTTGGTGAATTGTATGAATTTTCTGTGTCCTATGGGAGGATGGGAGAATTACTCGGAAAAGGTTTAAGGATATTACATGAAGTTGTCTACTGTTTTTTTTTGATATGGTACTATGGAATCTTCATGTCAATTTTGAACTAAAGAGGCTGACAAATTTTTGGTCTGCTACATAGGTATAAAAGGTGGTTTAACATTAATCACACATTGTACAGCTTTTTACCCGATGACCAGGTGACGCCATTTGCAAGGAAGCCATTTAAATAGGCTCTTATTAAGACTCAGCCTTGATGCGTTTGTATATTACACATTTGTATATTAGATATTAATCCAGCTTGTTTTTCAATCAAATAATGGGAGCTCTGGCGCTACACCTGCAACTAATATATAATACTATAACTGTGAAGCAGTAAAATGATAAGCTTTCGATCCCTTACCAAAAAAAATGTGATTTCTCATTAGTTGAAAATCATATCTTTGTGGCGAATTGATGATAAAAATCTGATCACTTCACTCATCCCTTTTTCAATTCTATCATGTTGAATATCATGTGTGGCTTTGGGTTAAACCACTCAACTAAAGATCAGTATTACTATACTTCGGACGTAGCAGGACAGGAATATAATCCGCATTTGTGTGTCTTAATATTCCAGACAAATTTGTTTATTTGTGAAACTCAAAACACCGGCATTTAAGCCAACTTTAGAATCGAAGGATTAGTCTCGGATCCTTTTTCGCTATTGTTACGTAAGATAGTTATATTTAATCTAGCTTGATTAGATTCTTTGGTAATGTAGAAGGATTTCCATTGCAAAAATGGCTAAAAATCTCTAACAATATTCTGATCATGTTCGCCAGACGAATGACTCAAAAAACGCAATCCTAATATTACTACTAATGGCTATAAAAAGTTGAGAAAATAAGTGATGAAATGAAATAAAACAAAGTTGAAAGACAAAATGCCTTCATGTGAAGTGAACGCCAAAAGACTAACAAACGTATAAGATAACGGCAATCATTTGGATAACCGACCCCCTGCGGCAGAAATATATTACTTTGATCTCATGTTAGTTAAATTAGTCCTCTCGAAATCCCGAAATCAAAAACAGTAGATATTGGGTCCAAAAATGCGATTTTATTTTGGATCTTATATTATGCGTTTCCATATTTTCAAAATTGATCTAGATTCTAGGACTTGTTCCAAAACCAAAAATAGCAAGCTTATCTATATCACGATCCTAAAACCTGTTTAACTCTTCACAAAACATCAATTTCACCAAAATGACCTATTGAGATAAACAAAATTATGTTCGAAATCAAACAAACCATTATTGTTTACATTTATATTAAACTACGTCAATATCTCGTTGAATAATCTTTGATTATCACTTGTTATTGTTCCGCATAAAAACCTTTGACAACCGTCACAAAATATTGTTTATCATTTAACTTCTCTAAACAAACCAAAACTAACATAAACAACGAACAAAACGATTTTGATTGCCAGAATGATTAACAGAATAAATCTATTGATCAAACTGTCTGTAATTGTCTACCACAACACAATTATTTATTTATCCTAATACAAAAACTAAATCAAAAACATGCAGAGATAACAACAGTCTATTGTGATGGCTGACTGCTTGATCATGTTACCAACTACAAACTTTGTTTATTCCTTTTTCAGATTTCAAATAATGTACGATCTTTTGTCAATTGATGTTTTTCTTTGGTAAATATTTTGAGCTACTTAACCAATTATTGATAGTGAAATTGTTTATGTTTCATATTGAAGTTGATAAACGTCAATTGGAATGCTAACTACAAGTACCTACATCACTTAAGTAATTTTTTTTAAGAAACAAAATAATTAGATAATTTGTTCTATAAATGATGGTAGGAGTTTGGGCGATCGTTATCATTTTGTTGTTGGTTATTAATTAGGTTTAAGATAAAGCATGCATTGAATTTTGTTGAAAATGATGTGTCGTCAAAAATATTTTATTTTCAATTTTTTCAATTTTTGGTCCCTAAGATCTGTCTATACCTACCTAGTAATCAGACATAAGTTATACAGTCTAACCTTAGCACAAGTATTTTTTTGCGAAAATAGAAAATAGCCAACTTTATTTTCTGTAAATTGATTGAAAGAAATTTCGTAAGAATTTGTCTCCTATGTGTGACTACTGATTAATGCAAATTCCAAACTCTGCAAATACTCATTCCAATTGTTTTAGGTTTTAGTAATATGACCATGACAATAAATATTTTATTATTATATTAAATTTACTAATCTTGTTAATTCCCCGAAAAAACTAAAATAAATTTAAATTGACATAATTTAATTTTTGAGTGTTCAACTATAATTTTGCGCAAGGGTTTTAAAGCACACATTCATTTCAACATAATCGCATGATTGTTATTTGTTATTGTTGCAAAAATTTGCAAATGTAATTTAAGTGACACATCCAATTTGAAATTTGATTATCTTTGAATCTCTTATGGTCGTGGATCGGATCTTGAACATGAATTTTTTGGACAATAATTGAAATTGAGTGTGCAGGTGATTATTTTGTTGAAATGTTATGTTATATCACTACTTTCAGGACATTTTCGACGTTTCATTTGAAAATGTATTTCTCCTACGCAATATGACAACAAATTGGTGGTTAAAACTATACAAAAAAATCAAACGTTTTCCATGCTATAGATATTCATCTATCTATGCAGGATTAGCTCCATCTTCGCATTGCCATGTAAATTGTATTAATCCGGAAAAAAATTGATAGAATTAACAAGATCTAAAGAAATTTCATCAGATCTAACAGAGTAACACAGCAGCTTTTGTTCGAAAAGAACGCCTTGTTCGGGCTTAAAGGATCCGAAATGCCGTTCAAAGCACACGACATTCGCAGCGAACAGATTCAATACATGCACGCCTTTATTACAATATATACTTGTCTGCATAACCGGCTTTGGCGGTTATGCAGACGAGTATATATTGTATACTATGTATAATATATTGTGATAAAGCACTACATTGCTTTTTTGTCGGTGATAAAGCAGTACAGATTTGGCGATAAAGCATTACATTGTGCTCCTGGTTGTAAGCAACATCCAGCCTTTGTTTCCCTCTTTAAGAACCGCATAGCAAAAAACACATAACCGATCACCAATGCGATGTCAGTAGTATTGGTGATCAACAGAACCACCACCTTTCAGTCTTTGTGGCTAACTCAAGGCTAAAATTTTTGATTGATACGGGGGCTGATGTCTCAGTCATACCAAGGTCAATCTTTATATTAAATCCAGCTACTACCCCCACATCGTTTAAATTATTTGCAGCTAACAGCACTCCCATCCCAGCCTATGGTACCAAAACTCTGCAACATAACTGCAACTTTGTTTTTAATCGGTAGCATTTCCAACTACTACAACTACTCGACCTTTAATCCTTCTCGTTGACAAGAAGAAAATTCCGACGAACATCTTAAAAATCTTGGGCACTTTTTCGGAAATTTCATATTCAAACTTCCGTTCAAGTAATGAGAAACATAATGTGACACACAAATTAGTCACAATTCGCGTACCAGTTTCTTATAAATCTCAACGTTTAGCACCTGATATGCAAAAAATAGCAAAAACCGAGTTTGACAGGATGGAGCAACTAAATAGTTGTAGGCCTAGCAGTAGCTCTTGGTCAAGTTCATTACACTTGATCAAGAAAAAGCTCTCAACAGAATTACAGTTCCCGACCGTTATTCCATTCCCACCTCCAAGATTTTTTTCATCAGTTGGAGGGATACAAAGTTTTTTCGACCATTGATTTAGTACATGTTTACCATCAAATTCCTGAACATCCGGAGGACATCCCTAAGACTGCTATCTCTACTCCTTTTGGTGTTTTCGAGTTCATGAAAATGACCTTTGGTCTTAGGAATGCGGCTCAAAATTTCCAAAGATTAATGCACTCCGTGTTAGCCAGATTAAACTTTTGCTTCATTTATTTAGATGCAACGTTTTAATAGCATCAAAAAATCTATAGGAGCATCTTCTTCATCTCAAAATAATTTTTTAGAGATTCTCTGACAACAGTCTTATTATCAATCCAAATAAGTGCTTTTTTGTCAAATCTGAGATTAGTCAATGAACACAGCATTTTGCCTGACCATAATCATGTTAAAGTCATCAAAACTTTGAACCTCCCACTACCGTTAAGCAACTTAAGCGATTTTAAGGCATGCTTAATTTTTATCGACGTTTCTTACCAGCAGCAGCAACTGATCAAATGCTGTTAAATAATTTCTTGAAGGGATACAAGAAAAATAGCAAAATTCCAGTAACTTGGACCCTTTAGTCCACAAAAGTTTTGAGAATCGTAAAGATAAATTGTGTAATGCCAGTTTTCTTGCTTATCCCTCTCCTTATCCTTATCTTGTTTATCCCTCTCATTCACTAGCAATTATGGTCGACGCGTCTGACACAGCAATAGGGGCCGCAGTGCAATAATTTTTCGAAGAAACTTGGCAACCACTCAGTTTCTTCTCAGTCCGTTTAAATGATGCCCAGGTCAAATACAGCGCTTACGATCGAGAACTTTTTGCAGCGTGCTCTGGCATCAAACATTTTCAGTATCTACTTGAAGGTCATGAATTCACACTTTTGACTGACCATAAACCAGCTTATGCTTTCAAGCAAAAACTTGACAAGCTCGACAGCTTCACGTCAAGCAATTTACTACCGATATCCAACACGTTTCTGGCACCGATAATGTCGTACGCGTTAACCCGCATAAATCAAATACTCATTCCAGAGAAAATTAATTATACTGCAATCGCGGATGCCCAAACTAATGACGAGGAACTTCAAATTATACTTCAAAGCAACAAAACATTGAAGCTCACTACTTTTCCAACTACTTTCAACGACAGTGAACAAATTTATTACACATCAACTGCTATACGCAGGCCATATATTCCTGCTCAGTTCTGCAAAAGTGTTTTCGATGCATATCATTGCCTTTCGCATCCTAGCGCTAAAGCGTCCACAAAACTTCTAACTAAACACGCTATTTGGCCATCCATAAAAAAATACGTCAGAAAGAAATATAGCACAACAATGCATAGCGTGTCAAAAGCCCAAGGTGTCTAGACATACGAAGTCAACCTTTGGCACTATTATTACAAACAATCAAAAATTTTCTCAAATCCACCTCGACATCATTGGTCATTTACCCAGTATCGGAAAACCAACAATACTATGTAACTCTTATCGATCGTTACATTCGGTGGCCTGAAGCCATTCCTGTTCCAAACATCACTGCTAGAACAATTTCTTTTGCTGTATACAATACGTAGATTTCTAGATTTGGTGTTCCAGAATCAATTATAACTGATCATGGACCCCGATTCGAAGTCGAATTTTTTAAGGATCTTTCTCAATTACTTGGGTTTAAACAATGTAGAACGTATAACCATAAATGTTACGGCGCATGGTAGAAATATTGCATTCTAAAACTAGCAATTTAGTGCCACGACCATCCTGACTGGACAACGATATTACCTTCTGACTTAATAGGTTTAAGAACCTGCTATAGCGACGAACATCAAACCACTTCTGCGAATCTTACGTATAGAAGCTCGATAAGAAGTTCAGGTCAGTTTCTCGATTCTCCTGCAAGCTCCTTCGTTCCTCAAACCGAGCTCGCCAAACAGTTGAGAAATCAATTAACGGAAGTTTGTTATGAAGTGGGATTCAAACTTAGTGATTGAAAGTCGAACCATTCTCCCCCACGAATTTTATTTGCCTGAACCGAAGCTTTCATAGTTGCTTTCGTTTTTTCTTTTGAAGGAAGTTTCGTATACTCAATCCGTAGTCGTTATCTACAATGGTTTCTGTTTAAAAATTATCCTAAGACAGTTGTGTGCTATTTCCCAATGTAATTTCCTATATTAAATTTGTAATCGTTGGTCGCTGTCAAGTTGTCATAAAACAGTTGTACAATACCATTGATTCATGATCGCGCTATTTTCATGTATAATTCTTGCAATCGTATCATAATCAATGTTTATCATTTAATTCTTTTCAATTTTTTTTATACCAATTTGCTATGTAAATTCATTAGTGGGTATAAATAATAAACGAAGAAAATACCCCAGAAACCAACCTTACCGTGTTTATGGATTTGTTGTGGTTCAAAAGCGGTGTGACTTTAGCTATAAATACGTGATTGAAGACATGAAGTTTCTCTTAGTCTGGCATTGACTTTTCGATCTGAGCTGTGTTGTCTAATTCGACAAGTTGTGATGAAGTTTTTTTTTGTTAATCGTACATCTTGAATGTCGACATTAGAAAATATTTTTTTATTGAATTAGCGTCAGGGTGCTTAAAAATTACTTAGTCAAATTTATGTAGTTTAAAATAATACCAATTCATGGGGTTCAAGTTTGCCTATTTAGTGCTAGTGAACCAAAATAAAAGAAAAAAATTATTTATATGTTTGTGCCGTTGCGAGTGCCATTTTGCTCGGTCTGTTTTTATCGGATTAATTGTGGAATTTTGTTAATTCTGTTTTTGTATTCTAGAATAGTTTTTTTTTTGTGAAATTCACGACATTTTTTTTTAAAATTAAGTAGACAAATTATGTAATTAAAATTTATCAACTTTAGTGAGTTGAAGTTAGCATGTTAATTTCAAAAGACCAATTAACGCCAAATAACCAAAAAAAAATAATAATAATCGCTATATGTTTGTGAAACTATCTATTTATTTAGTTAAAATTTAATCAATTTATTTATTTACAAAAAAATTTAATCGCTGTATGTTTGTGAAGTTATTTAGTTAATTAAAGAATTGTAAATTATTTAGTTAAAATTTGAATTTAATATTTAATTCATATTGAGTGTCAGTGACTAGTAAAATTTCGTAGTATAATTCTATTCCATGTATCAATTAAATTAAATGAAAATTAAAACAAATGAAATGAAACAAAAATTATATACATGATATGGGTGCCATGATTTATCCAGTTATCAGAATCCATATACGATAGGTGTCCTTGAAGCTGTTTTGGTAGATAGATTCAATGGTTGATGTCATTTCCAAATTCGGGCGATAACATCTATCCCAACGGTTACTTATATTAAAATCATAATAAAGTTTGACGATCCATGACAACAAGCTACAAGTGATCTTGAGGCTGTCTGGATTAGTGCTTTTAACAGTGTCTTACAACCATTAACGTTGTTTGCAAGTCATCATCATTGCAAGTCATCATCATATTCATCCCCGAGAGTTAACGTGGCTATTTTGTTTCAAGATTATCTACCATTAAATTGCTACCGTCACAATTTCCAGATTGATTTATTATATCTATCATAAATTATTACCAATTTCTACAACCGTTAATTTAGCTAAAATTTGGATCTTAACAACGGTTGTAATTTGCAATCACCTTGGCCGAGCTCTGGTCTATGTACGACCTGATGGAGATGAGCGGCTGAATTTAAAGGATAGGAGAGTAGGACTGGACAACATTATGGGGTGAGTCATATCTGGTTTTTATTTTATTTATTTTATGCGTGAATGATTATGATTATGTATGCAGGTGTACGAGTGTGTGTATATGGATATGTGGATGAGGATATGTATGAGCGAGTGTATGTGGTGCATGCGCGTATGAGTCAGAGGAGTATGCGTTAGATTAAATGAGTTTCTTTCTACACAACAATGATGTCTACGGCTATCATAAGTAGCAAAGACTACCTATATTTTTTTTAGAAGCCAAACCTGTTTTTATTCGATCACATCAGGCCAAGATTACCGTTATTTCTGGATTCTGATGTTATATTTTAATTTAATTTAAACATGGGTTAATAATAATTGACGTTGGGATTGTTGACTTTGCGCAGACACAATAACATCAAACCGATACATGACATGAACATACTTTAATTCATAATATATCCTAGGTGTGGTGTTATAAAGGGGGATAAATTGGAATTCTGCATCATTGTTATTTTTACAAACCAGCAAATGGACTTATTATATAAATATATTGCTTCCTACTGAGAAAACGTTAAAGGATAACAGTTTACAGTAAAACAAACAAAATGATATTTTTTTTTTACTAGTTCTGTTTGTGCATTCCAAATTTGAATGCGCGGGATTTTTACTGTTAGAAAACTTACAATATATGTTACCATTTGGTACATGGAATTATATATGAATGTAATCGATTACCACAATAATCGAATAAATAATTCAGTCACTAACGGGAACTTTTCAAATTATTTTACCGTCATGTTGGTGTAAAATTTCATCCTTAACTACCGCCCTTGTTTTTACTTGTCTTTGAACATAAAGTGTATCATAATGAAATCTCTATGTGGTGGGATGTTAGAGTGGAAGTGAAGGATGAACATCTTGAAATGTTGAACTAAGGGCATGGATGTAGGTATGGATGATTGTGTGCATGTGTGTGTTAGAGTGTGCGTGTGTGTATGTGGGTGAGAGTGCGCGAGTGTATGAGGAGTGAAAGTGTGAAATAGTGTGATGAAGTAGAGGGTTGGATGTGGGGATCGTGATTCTTTTCGCGTATGAGGGTAGCCAGAGTCTCAGGCCTTCACTTGCCTATTTTTACTATTGCTTATTAGTGCTTAAGTAGCAGGATTTCTTCTTCGATCCCATAGATTGCAACTAGTTTGGGGCTATTAATACAACCTCGCTAGGTACGCGACCTGCTTTGCCACTTCGTTGTTATTCAACGAAGCAGCGCTTCATTACAAAGTTCACCCTAAATACGCATATGCACATGTGATATCTTTCACAATTTTTATAAGTAAGGACCTCCAAACATGTTTGTACGTCTCTTTGCGAGCCGATGCAGTAAGGAAATCACTCCAAACACCTTAGACCGGTCCCTTCAAAGTTTTAAGTCGTAGCAACAAAAACATTGATTTGGGAATTAATGGAAAAAACGCCAAAATTTTAATCGACAGACTCAAACCCTGTTACTAGGATAATTCGGTTGATGAACAACAATTTTCTGTCACCCAACCGACATACTTGAGGCAACCGAACTCAAATGCTCGGCTAAATCAAACAGATTCAAAACCATTCCAAAGTTACAAGCCTCCATTTCTGGTTAATCATACCGATGCTACCTGGGATCCAATTTTTAATTCTCTAGCTAATCTGTTGCCAACAGATGTAACAGGTAAGAATCGAGTCGATTCAGAACTAGCCAGAAAACCAACCTTAAAAGTAACCTTGTATGATCATTCATTAATACGACTTACTATTCCGAGCATTGGAGCATTACGTGCGTTCTGAAAAACCACTGTTGGGGGAAGTATTTGTAGTGCGTAGTGCTGCGTAGTGCTGACAAAAGATCTGCGTAGTGCTTGACAAAAAGTTTTTTTCAAAAAATAATATAATTTTGATACCAAAAATATCTAATAGGCGCGTTCCATTGAAAATCAAACCTACTCAAATTTGCTTTGATCTACTCTACCTCGAACAAATTGTGTAGTTGAAAAGCAGTTTATTTTTCGATTTTATATAGATCGGTTATAAACTTGTTTTGGTATTTTTAATAATAAAATGGACCAGTCAGATCTAAATATCAGCCCACAATAAAAAATTTTAATAACAATAAAATTGTGTAGTTTTTTTTTGAAAAATTTTCAAATTTTTGGCGTTCCATTGGTGCTCTACTCAAAAGCTGCTTTGAGCAGCTATTTTGTTCCAAAGGAACGCATGTAACAATTCTTAACGTAGTTTTAACTTTTAAGTAATCATGATTAGTATATTAAATAGAGTTTTGGTTTTAATAGATAGTGAAAATTGAAAAGACGACACGTGAATTAAAAGAAAAGATAAGATATCGTTTCATAAGATATATGTGATTGTATTAATTAAAAACTAAAAACACATTTTTGCTTTATAAATAGTAAAACTAAGCTAAAATTAACAATATAAATTATTAATTTTGTTGAATACTAATGTAATTTGGTGATATTAATAAAAATTATCAGTCATGTTAAGGAGAGGCAAACTAATGTACTAGCAGACGTAATGTGTTACTGAACAACAAAATAATTGGACTCGCTGAATAATTTGATGTACACTGGACATCCACCAAAGATGAACTAAATGATCACATACCACACACACACACACACACACACACTAATTATTCTACAGATTGCTACCCACTCCTGTCGTTCCCAGTTCCAATCGCTACAACGTATTAGAAAGTAGCCAGTGCTAATTAGTATCCGAAGTGACAGATCATCAAAAATATGTATAGTAGAATTTTTTTGCCAGCGAATTTCTGACAGCTACGACGCAGCTAGAGATAAAAAGTAAAACAGAGATGTATTATTTATTTTGGGATAAATTTGTTTTCAAAACAATTATATTAGTTAAATTTCTACTTCTAGTTCGTACCATTTGTTTGTTGTGATATTTGTTTCCATAGGCGTCGTTATTTTTACTATAATTATTTTTAATTATCAAAATTTTGTTATATTTCCTACAAAATCATTAATATTTCTACTAGTTTTTGGGTTTCTATTATAATTGGTTGAATTTCAATAGTAATTTATAAATTTTATGCGTTTTTTTTGTCCATTTCAATGGGACCCCAATAGTTTTTTTTAATATTTTAATCGAGACACTGAATGTGCAAACAATATGCGCATGTGCAAGCGCATGTGCAAACAATATGCGCATAACAAACAAATTTTGTGTTCGCTGGCAAAAAAATTCTACTATAGCAAGATATAATATAGTTCATGAATTTAAACAATCGTCTATCTACGGTTTTTATAGTCGTACTTAATGTTGTTATACTGGTTTTTTCTTATCTATCGGAATGTAATAAACAAATCAAACGCCACAGTAAAATTTCAATTTTCAAAATCATAATTATTTCAGGTATAGATTTGTTATTTCTTTAATTCAGTATTATAACCTAACCTGAACGTCACTATTTAACCATCACCTGTTTGTTTAGTTACAACAAAACCAACATTTCTTATCAGTGCAAAAATTAGTATCGATACAGAACCAACTAAAAACATTATCGTTTAGTTAAATTTGTTATTACGGGTATCCATACGTTTTTTTTAATTGCTTAAAAATAATTTCTGTTTTTAAAAACTCGTAAGTAAAAAAATAAAAAATTCGATATAAACATAATTTACATAATTCACATAACCTAACATTTAACGCAAAATACTTTTTGTTTGTTAAGTGAAAAACTTTGAAGACATAAAGTTTGCAAATAATAAGCTTTCAGTCAAGGTTGTGTGGTTTTTCTTCACAAATATTTACATAAGTTTATGAATTGTTTTTTGTTTTAATTGTTTTTCAACGCGTGTGTCATGGATAGCAGGCTGAATGTATGAATGGGCAGGCTGATCAATACGTTGCACCTGTCGGTGAATATTACATTGTAATTGAAAATATAGTTAATGTTTAAATAAACATGAATAACAGTTCTTATCAGTCAACAACGTTAAACGTAGTAAACAATTGTTGGAAATTTTTATTAGTCATTATAAGCATAACCGTAAACGGGAGTTATTTGATTTTTTTATAATTCGAAATTATTATTGAATTTTCTCTAATAAAACTTTCAGTTTCTTACAAAATTATCAGAATTCAAATAGTTTTAAGATCGAAATTTTGACAATCATCTATCTGTTGATATGACAAATATGTATTATCACGCTATTACATAACTCTTTTAACTAAAAATAAAACAATAATTTGTCGTTATTTCATCGCAATTAAAAAATGGTAACGTAAAGCAATCAGTTTTGATATATTTATTGAAAATACCCCTATAAATAATTTTGATTTTTATTATGGACCGATTTTTATTATTTGTATTGAAATCGGTAGAAAATATAGGAGACGCTATGCATTGGCTGAATACACCACAGAACAGCTATGAAAACCAAATGTTTCGGATATATATTGAGCTTTTAACCATGAAATGCTTTAATGAATGGCTAACTATTGTTATAGATTTAGCGCAGTTCTAATAAGATAAACAGGTGCCCCGAAAACACCCATCATATTGCCCATTATCACCAACAAGCTCTTCAGTTTCTTTTCATGCAAATCTCCATCTTTTACTAAAGTTTCATTAAAATTAGTAAAAAATCTGTAGTATCCCAACTAGGGTTTGCAAGCTTACCGACATTTTAATTACCGGTAATACGATAAAAAACTTTTATAAAACGGTTAACCGGAATTTTTTTAAATTATTAGTTATAGTCCAGTAAATAAAGGTGAAAAGGTCGCAAAAATCCTGTCGCGGACGGGACCTGGCGGAAATTGTTGGTCTTACCGAGTACTTTGACGTGAGAAAAATTACCTTGGGGTTCCGACCCTGTGAGCCTGGAAAATGGCCCTCAAAGTGTCAGAAGTAGTTTCCGGGCCATATCTCCGGAGTTAGGGTATTCCTGTTTAGCTAGAAATGAAGGTGAGCTAATTATCTACAGAAATGGTCCTATTCATTTTTATCGTAAACCCGATAGTTTCCGAGATAACGGACTCGAACCTTGTCCTGCATTTTTCTCTTCATCATGGAGCCAGAACGCCGCTTTACACGTATTTACTAAGGAGCGGCGGACAAATTAGCGGATAACTCGGTCAAAATTCAATATTTTTCGATGATTCAAAATTCATGTGAAAGAGAAAACCCGTACCTGTCACATCCTGTGATAAAATTCCTGTTATCACGTTTGTAAGCGAGTGTAAACGGCGGTCAAAGTTTCTTTTTATCCGGTTTTCTGACGCTGTTTTAAATTGATTCATATTTTTTTTAAAATTGTGTTTTTATATGTTTCTTTCTTGATTATTGTACCTGTGGGGGTCTTGAAACATCTCAGAAAGTTTGCGACAGTGGCTTTCTCGCACTTTTAAACAAATGGGAGTTTATTCATTTCCATTTTGAGGACTTTCATGGAGTTTCGGAAAGTCCGCGGAAAATCATTAATAAAAGATTTATTGTCTATTAAAGTGCCTTATAAGTTACACCAATTTGTAGCTTAGAATGTCTAGTTTCCGATCGTATTTTTCTTATTGTTTAGAAATTTCCAGGGCTCTTTAAAAGTTGATTTTACGCCCACACGGGAAAAAAACTGGCCAAATTTTTCAGAAACTTTTTTTTCTTTCCGAGGAATGTTTTGGGTATTGTTACTTATATAAAAGTAAAGCTGAGATTCTCAGCTTTCCATTGATATAAATAATGTCATTGTTTTTAATCCACAAAAAAAAATTGAAAAAGTTTCTCTGAAATTATTTATGATAATTTCCTCTTTTTTTCTGCTTCACGTGGCGGCGCGTATATTACGTGTATAATATCGGTCCGCGCAGGCGCGCACACATGGCACACACACACTGGCTTCACGCGTCCCTCGTGGACTTATATTGTTATTGTTATTGTATTAATCGTCAACAATAGTACATTATGATGCTAGGACGTAAAGCTAAAGATTTTGGACGGATGTGGAGTCGAGGCGCTAGCCGAGATTTGCACCCACATTAAGTCCAAAATAGCTTACGTCCGTGCATCATATACTATTTTTTATTCGCCACAAGCAAAATATTTTAAGAAAATTTGTTTATTCTAAATTAAAATTATAAATTTTTATAAATTTTAAAATAAAAATATGTGGAACAAGTAACCTTTGACAAAATATTAATTATTTTTTTCAAATTATTGTGTAGCTATGACAACAAATGATAACAACTATTTTAATTGGATAATGAAATTTTGAATTTAAGGGTTGCTTTGATAAAAAATTTTATTTTTCATAGAATTTAAACAAATGCAAATGCTTTTTACTTTTTTTGGACGTAGCTATGACAACAAAATAAATAGTTAAAAAGTGACACTTTTAGGCCGTAAATCACAGTAATAAAGTAACACTTTAATATGTATGCGAATAAAAACGTCATTTATTATAAATTATTAAATTAGAAATCGACAACATATAACGCATTTACAGCGACATAACAAATTAGTACATGTATAATTTAAATTTGTGTGTGACTGATCCTTCCTATGCTCCTATATGGCCGCGATAATTTCGCAAATACAACGAGAAAGCCATTGTCATTTGCAGGTCAAATTTTTCAGGCCAAAACATGGAGCTGTGGGTATTTCCAAGCCCTCAGTTCTCATATTTGATGAGAATCTGGCGTTTTTTCATGGTCTCAAATTTGACAATTTTTCACTACCCGTTTGTGCAAAAAGTATCAATGTTGCGAAAAAAATAAATAGGACCATTTCTGTAGATAATTAGCTCACCTTCATTTCTGGCTAAACAGGAATGCCCTAACTGCCATATTTCCGGAGATATGGCCCGGAAACTACTTCTGACACTTTGAGGGCCATTTTCCAGGCTCACAGGGTCGGAACCCCAAGGTAATTTTTCTCACGTCAAAGTACTCGGTAAGACCAACAATTTCCGCCAGGTCCCGTCCGTGACAGGATTTTTGCGAGCTTTCTTTTTCAGGATCTTTTTCGACCTTTATTTACTGGACTATTAAGCAAGCTATTTATAACTTAAATTGGCGGGTGATAATAAATAATAACACTTTTAAGGAAGAAAATTTAAAAATAAACAAATCAGACCAGCTGCTGTAAACGCACGCTGGAGTTCGACACTTGTTGTTCGTATGGTATAACTAATTTATTTTCTGAAAGCTTTCCCTAAACATTTGCCACGAATGTTTTGTTCTTGGAAAATGTCAATTCAATTTTTAATAATGTTTGTGAATCCCTAAGGTCATTTTACAGTATTACTTTCCACAAAATGTTAATTCATTTTCTGTTCATTTGTACTTTGCAATTTTTCTTTTATTGTTTTTATTGATTCTGACAATCCTAATATGGACGCAGTTAATCGATCACTGGAAGTGCATACTTCTGAATCTGCATGAGCTTCCGGTTTTAGATCAATTATTTAAAGCAAAGCGTTCAATTAACTCAACAATTTTTTTTATCAATTGCTTTTTTATTTTTTTTACATATTTCAGAAAATACGTTGCATACTTTAATGGCAATCATGGAGATCGTGCAAAATATTCGAAAGATATATATCCTTTCTTTGATACGTATATATAACGAGAACTCTTTTAAGTTCTTTAGTTATGAATGTTTTTTGTGCACCTAAGTTCATCTAACATACATGTTATGGTTATATTATAAACATAAACATTAACATCGTATCGACACTGTCTTTACAGTAACTTATATTGGGTGCTAGGGCTTATTAATATAAGTTTAACAATTTCACTGTCCGAAAAGTTTAAATCAGATTCAATGACGATTAAACTTATCCTAATTACACTTTCAACTTTACAAAATCTTTTTAGTATTGCAAAACGGCTGCCTGATCTTGAATTTAGAATCAAGGATAGTTGTTTTTCCACAACCTGACCATGTTTTTGGAAGTTTTGGAGGTTGTCTTTTTATTTTTTATTTGCGAAACATCACAACTTTTTTAATTTTTGCTATTACGAAACTTATTTCGTCATGCTGAATATGAACAACATAAGATGATACGGCAACTAATACTGCATAATCTTCTTCGTCTTCCAAAGGCCTGTTTCTTCAAAAGATCTATTTCCACTACATGAATATTGCTGATGCTTCTTATATAACATATTTATAACCGTTAGCTGAAGGAAATAAACACAATTGGCGATATAAGCAAGCATTAATCAATGATTCTACTTTTTTCCTAATGGCTGCATCATCCGTCGTAATTGAATCAATGTTCTATTAAGTTTGGACATTTAAAGATGTTGGTCAACAGCGTTAAACATTTATCAGATGGCAAGAACCAGATTCCAAAAGCAGCATTTGCCATAAACGAACGAAAATCATGTTTCTGCGTTTTATCCTTAGCGGAAAACTGTTAGAATATTAAGTAAGAATATTTCTTCGTATCTTTTGAGGGGTTTCATCCTTGGTTTTTTTCATGTGTTAAAATATTGTTACGTTTTTCCAACCTTACTTCGAATTGGGCTACTCTCAATTCGATCAACGTAATTCCCAAATCTCTTCAGAGTTTGATCACTGATTAGTAAGCACAAACATCAGGCTTTATTAAGTATTTAACACCTTAATTGTTCCACAACAACAGGAAAACAATACAGCAAACAATATTTCTAACTAGAATATTCTTTCAACAGCTTCGAAACTCCAACAGTTTATTGTAGAAATTTCCAGGAACACAATGTTAAAAATATGGAAGGGCTGAAATCTCACAGCTCTGAGATATCAAGACTTCGGTCTGGGTTAACGATTTTGATATAGTTTTCGGCAAGACACTTTTATGAGAACATGTTTTTTAGTTTTGGGCTGCGATGTATATCAAACATAACTCTTTGTTAAACTACAAGTATTTTTTATCTCTGTTTAGAAATTTATTACAAAACTAACACGAAACATCAATACGTTGCCGGAAAATTATAACAGATCATAAATTAACATAATTTAGTGAAAAGATGATACACTCAGCAAACTACTCAAAAACCTCACCATTTAGCGCTTCGAGAAAATATTACAAAATCACAAATTCATACTTCTTTCAAAATTCCAAAAATATTGTAATAATTAAAAAAAAGTCAGACAAGTGCGAATAAAATTCGCTCGTCAAGGGTTCCGTGAATGTAAAAGAACACAATATCAAAAGCTATTGACAAAAAGTTGTGTTGTAATGTCCTTATATTTCCAGACCATAGACGAATAACAAAATAATTAATGTTTAATCGTAAATGTCGATAGTAAATTACAATCAAATCCACATTGATCAAAAATAACTCAAAAAATGTAACATGAGGTTAAATCTCATCAATAGATGTTTATGGTAACTCAAGAAAGATTCACCAGCTTGTAAATGGTTTAAATTTGATTATTTTTTTCGGTCAATCAAGTGTTGAAATTTAGGGGGGGTGGAGAGGCTACATACTAAAAATATTTTTTTTCAATAACACAAAAACTGTGCACCGCTAAGTTCTAAAAAATTGTAATGTTTCTTAAATTAAGTGCTCCTTCATATGACACCCCATTTGCTTGGGTCAAAAGTAGATTTTTACTCTCCCCACACCCATCCCCTAAACACACAGAAATATAGTTATTTGAGACTTTGCTATGAGTCTCATTCAAAATTTAAAAATGTTCCTGTCTCTGCGAATTTTTTCAAATTTTTCTGTCAATCATCGTCGAAACGTAGGGAGCGAAACGATCTGAATTTTGCACTTTTTTAATAATAACTCAAAAACTTTACATCACAAAATTCTAAAAACAATTGCAATGATTTATAAATTAGGTGTTCTTTTAAATGACATCTCACTCGCTTGGGTCAAAAAAGGTTTTTTTTACCCTCTTTACACCGGTCCCCTAAACACACAGAAATATAATTATTTGAGACCTCTCTATAATTTTCATACAAAATTTACCAAATTTCCTAGCTCTGTGAATTTTTTCAAATTTTTTTGTCAATCAGTGTCGCAACGTAGGGGGGGGGGGAACGGTCTGAAAGTTGCACTTTTTTGAAAATAACTCAAAAACTTTGCATCGCAAAATTCTAAAAAAAATTATGTTTTCTAAATAAAGTTCTCTTTTAAATGACACCCCACTTGACCCCATTTTAAATAGTGATTTTACCCCTCCTTATATCCACCCCCTTAATAAATCTATGAGAATATGACACTTTTTTGTATTTTTTATTAAAAACGTACTAATTTTTCTATCATTCCATATACATTTGAAAATTTTCGATCAGTTAGGTTCGGAGCTAATCGAGGTAAGAAAACACGAAAAAAACGTCATTATTCCAAATTATACAAAAAATGGTGAGGTATAAAATTCCAAAATAAATTTTAAAGGAATACTGACATGAAGCCCTTTCATATAATACTCTACTTGAATCTATAAAAAAATATATTTTCTCACATGTCTCACATCGTACCCCTGTAAACCAAACGAAAACCACTTTAGTTTTATTTGTATCCGTCATTTCATGTGGACAGATTAGTTTTATACGCACCTCAAATTTCAAGTTCATAGCATTTATAGTTTACGAGATAATCGATATAATGTGAAAAACTCGTTTTACTCTCACCATTAGTGTTCCGTATAAAAAACGGAACCCTAAGAAATCAAACTTTTTTCAAAATTCCAAAAATATTCCACGGTCATAATTCTCGATAATAATAATAAACTTTCATATCAAACAAACAACTAATTTTATTTTTTTTCAAAAAATTGGTTAAAAAATTGGTTTTTAGAAAAAAAAATTTTTGAAATCTTTTCTAGATCTCGTAGGTTGTGACGGCCGGACGGCCGACAGACAGACATACATTTTTTTTGCTTTTTTAGAATCAGTAGGTCCTAAAACGTCGAGAAATGCCAAAAAAGTGGGGGTAAGAATTTCACTTTTAGCTCACGAATGCAATACCTAGGTCTTTCAGACCGAAGTAAATAATACACAAATTATTTTTATTCAATAACAGTTAAAAATTTATTCACAATAACTAATTTAAAAATCACTTTTATAATTTTAACTTTACTATCGCAGGTGTAAAATAAAACTAATTTATTCCACAAGAGGCAAACTGCTTATATACGATTCTGCAAAACTTCTAGATAATGTTCACTTACTTACACTTTTTAGAAACCTTGAGAAAACAATAGAATATTCGATTATTTTACGTTATGTTGATTTGATTGATAAAATCGTTCAATCTTTTTATTGTTTACCCAGGTTCCACGAAATACAACAACAACACTATTCATTTCATTAATTTGTTGTTGTGTTCTGTTGTGATTTGTTCTTTCTGGAAGTAACTGTAATCGTCTGGATTTTTCTGTAATCGTAACAATATGTTTGGTTAGGGTCGAGTTTATGGTATTTTCTTCAGTATATTAAAATTATTAATTTTTTCAATTAAATAAGCATAAATATAAGTTTGTTTAATTTTTTCTTTCGGAACTTTAACGGTTTTTGGATACTGTTATTTTTGGTGATTTACTGGTTAACCGGTTAACCGATTAACCGGTATTGCAAACCCTAATCCCAATATACATAGATTTTATTGAGCGAATAGTAAAAGTAAAAATAAAATTTTGGGTAAAACCGGAAGCTGGGATGCATAACAGTCAAAATTCATACTTTAAGAATATTAACTAATTTTAATCAGAATCAATTATCAGGATCTGGAGTTTTAGAAGTTTCAAATAAACCGATGCTTGAGCATATAGCATATCTATAATATCGTCCAAAAACTAATCAGTTCTTTGTCATTCGAATCTCCATCAATTGTCAAAGTGTCACATCCAAATTGCACCCCAAAAGCTAGTAAAATCTTACTCATTGCTAGTGAAACATTTTACTAACGTTCCCATAAAATCGATTTGTAACTTTAGGTTATAGTAGGGATAAACACAAATTTAAAAAAACTTTTTAGCCGGCATTGACAAACCGGAAGTTGGTACACACAAATATTGAAATCAGTACTAAATTCTTATATACCAAGTATCAATAAAATCAAAGGCCAGCAATAGAAATTATTCAAGATTCTAATAAACAGATGTTCGGGAGACCATTTCATTTTAAAGTGAAGCCGGACCATATATCAACGTTTCATCACGATTGCATGCATTTTCATCGAACGCCTGGTCCCTGCTTGTACGAATTCTGACAATTTAATTAAATGTTTTCACTTGAAACCTCAATAGAAGAAAAACATGTTCTAGAATCTAAACCGAGTTGTGATTTGTGAAAACTTAACCATTTTTGATTTTCTTGAAACTTGGTATATTAATATAAGTAGTATGGTATGAACAAAATACAAACACAACTTATTTTAGAATTTTTTAAAGTGCATATTTTGAGCATAGGTGACGCCCCAACATGCATGGAAAATGAAATTTTTTTTTCATTCTCCAAACAAGAGTGTAGTTTGCAACCACGCGCGTTTGGAACGCTAGTAGTACACACTAGTTTTTGTAATAAATGCACAAAAATTATTAAATATTTATTTTATTTAATTGTAAATTCGAAATTTTAAAAAACATTATTATCATCTGTCAACTCAAAATAGTACATTATTTTGCAGGGACTTTCAGCTAAGGTTTTTGGACGTATGTGGAGTTTGCGAATCAAGGTGCCAGCCGAGATTTGCACCCACATTAAGTCCAAAATGTCCGTGCATCATATATTATTTTCTATTCACCGCCAACAAAATATTCAAAAAAATCTGTTTAATCTAAATCAATATAAAGAATTTTATAAATTTTAAAATAAAATGCACAAGTAACCTTTGACCAAAACGTTTATTATTTTTTTTTTAACAAATCGTATAACTATGACAACCAAATATAAACAATTAGTTTGATTGGATTATGAAATTTTGAATTAAAGTTTGCTTTGATGAAAATTTCTATTTTTTATGGAATTTAAGCAAATGCAAATGTTTTTTACTTTTATGGACGTTACTATGACAACAAAATATATGGTTAAAAAGTGACACATTAAGGCCGCAAATCACAGCAATAAAGTAACACTTTAAAACGTAGGCGAATAAAAAATAATTTTTGTACAAGTAAACCGTAAAATCCACTTTTACGATTTATACAAACCTTCTATTCTTGTTAACCCGCTTTTCACTGGTGGAGGCTGCACAGTTAGCTTTACTGGAAGATTTATATGATGAAGAAAAATAACATATTATTTGGTTTAATGTTAAAATAGTTCTTATTTATTTATGGAAATTCATTTTCTTTTAAATAAGCAATTTTGGCTGCGTTAACAGTCATATCAACTCATTATAAAAAAAATTAATTTAATATAATAATGCAATTTTGCATCATTATACATTATTGAAATGAGCAAGGTTATTTGATATATTTTTATCTGTTGAAGTATCAACACGATTCGAAAATTGTGCGTAAAGCAGGCCATTTTTCCTATTGAAATAACAATGCCTAAAATTACTATTTTACGCCCTAAAGCGTAAATATTTTTACGTACGAACTCAAAAGAACAAAATACATTATGTCTATTTCCAGAAAAAAAAAACATACGGTCTATATTTACAGATATATATGTTTTGTGAAATCTTATATTGAGAAAATTGTTTAATCTAAGCATTTTTTTGTTTGTTTGTAATTTTATATACAATTAAAATTAAATAAATTGGTTGCTAAAGAAATTTAGAAAAAAAATTAAAAAAAATTATGTGAATTTAACAATTTTCTCAAGAAATATGCATACTTACCTTATGCCATAGATCAAATGAAACTGAAAAACAAAATAAATTTTAAATAAATTAATATTGAAATTTAACAAATTTAACAATTGGTTGCTATAGAAATTTAGGCAAAATAATTATTAAACGAAAAACTACTTTGATTAAACAATGTTCTCAAAAAATATTTTACTATTTTGTTTAAATATATATATTTGTATTTATGCAAATAATACAGAATCTTACTCGTACAAAAAATCTTGTATGTAATTCGGGCATAAAGTATCTTTTATGCTTTCGAGTGTTTTCATTCTCAAGCAAAAAAGACATACTTTACGCCCTTAATACATAAATAGTCTGCTATTGTCTGCTTGTTTTGCTGTTTGACATATTTGTTTCGCGAACATTTGAAATTGTAACAACCAAAAAAATAATTTAATTTAAATTTAGCAAAATTCCTACACCCATTAATTTTTTTAAATTTTTTCTTTTGTAATGTTTGTAGATAAGGGGTTGGGAACAAAACAGTACAAAAAATCTTGTATGCAATTCGGGCATAAAGTATCTTTTATGCTTTTGAGTGTTTGTTGCCCTCGGCTGACGCCTCAAACAACATTTCATTCTCAAGCAAAAAAGACCTACTTTATGCCCTTAATACATAAATAGCTATTGTCTGCTTGTTTCGCTGTTTGACATATTTGTTTCGCGAACATTTGAAATTGTAACAACCAAAAAAAATAATTTAATTTAAATTTAGCAAAATTCCTACACCCATGAATTTTTTTAAATTTTTTCTTTTGTAATTTTTGTAGATAAGGGGTTGGGAACCAACAAAAATTTCACATTTTCGAAAATAAGTCGAAAACTGTGCTTTCGAAAATTACAAAAAAATGGCTTTGCACAACAAAAAGATCACCTTTCATAAATTCATAAGACACCCCACTTGACATGATCAAAAATAATTTTTTTTCGAAATTTCTACTCCCACTTCAATGACCATTTGAACAGATAACATTTCCAATACAAAATTTCGTTTTTTTTGCAATATTCTTACAACCGTGAATTTGTTCAATTTTTTCATTTCTAATGTTTGAAGTTACAGGGGTGGGAGGGGGAAGGAAAAAAGCGCTCGTTCTTAGCAATAACTCAAAAACTAAGCAGTCGAAAATTCATTGAATTTTTTTTTGAATTATTACGATCTTTTACGATTTTTCTAAACCAAACTCGATCCCTTGAAAAATCTTTTGTTTTACTATCTCCTTATCTATGTCCATAAAATATAGATGAACACAAATATTTGAAATTTTTGAAGTGAAAACTTCTTTAGCCGCGTTGCAAAATTTTATATGGACTAAAATCTATATATTCGCGTTACCAATTTTTAAATAAGGAAAATATTTTTAAATATGAAACACATCCATCATTTCTTAACGTTTGAAATTGCGATGTGGATAACGCGCTCGACTGTTGTTCTGTAGATCGTGAGCTCAATTCCTGGACTGGTACATTTTTTTTATTGTTTTTTTTTTACTTTTTACTTATTAAATACCATTAAAATTATTATTTTTTATTCATGAATTCATAAAAATAATAAAAATTGATCTATAATGCAGTTTTTTAAAGTTATATTGCTACTGTCTTTTGCAATTTGTGTTCGAGTCATCATGCTAAATAAATATTGAACGTAGGAAAGATAGTATAACCTGAAACAATTACATTTGTATATCAAAATTGTTGGTTTGAAGTTGTATGTAATACTTGTTTAAAGCTCACAATAGCTCACATGATTTAAAGCTCACAATTACGAGACGGAAATCGCATAAATTCTATATAAAGAAGCATAGCTTATGTATGATTAAACCTGGATGACAATCATGATAAATAAAATAATTAAAAATGGTGACACTTAGCCGATAGTGATTTACAAACGGCAACAATGCGCATTAATACCAATTAATTTACTTAGCTTTCCGCAGGAAGATTTGTAAAATTTAAAATTGTTGATCTATGGGTGTGACAACCACTCGTACTTTAGTCCCTGCTATTGGCATATGAGTTATCTTGTGATATTGTATACCACTGGCAATAGCAGTGCAATATCATTAGCCTAAGTGATATCTTAGGGGTGCTAGCGGATGAAGTATTTTCAATCAACTATACCATCCCTTACTCTAAGTTATGGAATATTCTTTGATGATACGCTATTTTCTTTTAAAATAAAATGCGTTTGGCAGTAGAAATTACAAGGTATGTCACAACAACACATAAAAAACTTTTAAGAACAAGGTCCCACAACAATTCATGCTTTCTAAGGTTGATAGACGCAAATTTTTCTATGATATGTTTTGATTATTTTAAACTAGCAGGACCCGGCGTACGTTGCTACGCCTATAAAAAAGTTTGTGTGCAGAAAATAATAATAATCAGAATATTATCATTTATAAATTCAGACTTATATACTAATCTAAAACCAGTCAAATCACTTCATTTGTTAACATATTTGCATATATTTTACCGATTTCTTTAAATAACCTACATGGTTTGTTTGTTTTTGAAATTAATGGGGACGCCTATTTTTCTTAATAAGTAAAACACTTTCAACCTGTAGCTTTGATATTATTGTTCATAATCCTATTCTTCAATTCAACGGTTCCATTGCAAAAACTTGCTGCATCATTGTTTCTAGAAAGAGGAAAAGAAACGCCCATTTTCTATATTTTGAACATGTATATCATATATATATATATATATATATATATATATATATATATATATATATATATATATATATATATATATATATATATATATATATATATATATATATATATATATATATATATATATATATATATATATATATATATATATATATATATATATATATATATATATATATATATATATATATATATATATATATATATATATATATTAGACTGGTCGTTAAAAACTAAATTTTCCGAGACGCCCCCCAGAAAAATTCTTTGTGGTCAAAAAACCATAACGGCTTTATTTTTTTTTTTTTAAGTGAAAAGAACACGTGCCGCAAAATCATCGAAGTTATTTTTTGATAAAATTGTTAATATCTCATAAAATATGCAGATGTCAAAAAAAATCACATAATCATTTTTGCCGGAAATTTAATTCTCTACAAAAAAGGTCTAAGTCATTTTTTTCCTAAAACCTATATTTCTGATGATATTTTGAAATAAAACTTGAAATTCTTCGAAACTCGTAAAACCAAATGATGAAAATTTCGACGACAAAGTACTAATTTTGATTTTTTTGTCACGATTATTTTTTTATACATTTCATTCTATAGCATAAGAAGAAAATTAGGAGTTTTTCGTCATCTTTATTTTTTATGTTTTTTAAAAATTACGAAAACTTACAAGTTCATTTTCAAAATATCATGAGAACTATACGTTTTCGGGAAAAAATGACATGGATCTTTTTTGTAGAGAATTAAATTTCCTACAAAAATGGTTATGTGATTTTTTTTGACATCTACATATTTTATGAGATATTTGAAAAAATCTACGAAATTTTCAAAAAATCAACTTCAACGATTTTGCGGCACGTGTTCTTTTGGTTTAAAAAAAAAAAAATAATGCCGTTGTGGTTTTTTGACCACAAAGAATTTTTCTAGGGGCGTCTCGGGAAATTTAGTTTTTAACGACCAGTCTATATATATATATATATATATATATATATATATATATATATATATATATATATATATATATATATATATATATATATATATATATATATATATATATATATATATATATATATATATATATATATATATATATATATATATATATATATATATATATATATATATATATATATATATATAAAGCAAATGAAATATGTATTACATATGTATATACACCAAACCAAACATGAGTGTTGTAAATTAGAAATATTTTTTGCAACGTAATGTGTTGGATGCATATAATTGTATGTATATAATAAATATATAAATGTATATAATTTTCATCTAAATGAATTTGTTTGTCAACTTTAATTTTCCATTTGAATGGTAATTCTGTTTTGCAGAAAAAAAATCGATCAAAGATAACTGAGTGAAAGTTGAATAATTTATGTATAAAATATAATATACATTTAGGCATATATTTAACCATTCGGAAAATTTAAATTATTAATTCAATAAAATAAATTAAATTTTAAAATTTCGGCTCCGAGGTGCATTAGTACCTGTTAATGGCCTTCTCCTGGCAAAATTTCAGACTCCTGTGTGCTACAGATTTCGCTGGAGAGCGCACGCAGACAGACAAACACTTTATTTTATTATTATTATTATTATTATTATATTATTATTATTGTTATAGAAGATATAAAAATGTATATAATGGTTGTTTGGAATACTGATAGATGTGAAACCCAAAATAATTTTAATGATTTTAAATTAAACATTCTGAAATTTTAATTTGCAATGCTACAATAATTGGAAGACAGACAAAAAACACAGCTATTTCACAGATTTAAGTTTTCACTTCTGTCGGCAGTCCTTAACACTGCCTTCTTTTTTTTTGTTATGAAAAAACACATTTTTCAACTGTAGAAAATTTCAAGTTGATAGCACTTATAGTTTGTGAGTAAATCGATTATGTAGAAATTCGGACGGACACCTAAGTCTCACCAATGGAGTACCGTTTTTGTATATTTAAATTACGGAACCCTAAAAACTGTTTTTATGTATAGTTTCATGTTGGGTATAGTTTATAGTTTCTAATATAGTTTCATGTTGGGTTGAATCTTACACATAGTTGTTTATGCGATAGCTAAAGAAAGATTCAACAACGTTAGCATCTAAATCATGTACAATTGGAAAAGATATTATCAATTATTGTAGCTTCAACTGTTGTTGGTTCATGAAATTTTCTAGGTAGATTTATTTGTAGAAAATAGTTGGATATCCATCCGTTTTGACGATATTTATTGAAATAAACATTGAAGTCACCTATTAGAATAGTGGGAGGCAAAAGTATTGTCAAATTGTTGTCCATGAGTGCACGGTTATGCAAATCAATTGATTCTTCTACTGAGGGACCGACAGCTATCACACTCTATTTTTTATCGTTAGCTTAAATTTCTTAATAAAACATACATTGCTGCAACCGTTTCTAAGATTATTCTACGCGAATAGTACTCCCCAAAAACACAATTTTATGAATAAAGCAAAAATGGTGCCTTCAAAAATTACAAAAATCATTTGTCAAGGTCAAAAATATTTTTTATCAAAATTTTTTGTCTCAACCCCCACCACAAGCCATTTTAAAAGATGAGCTGACTGCTTTCTATAACCGTGAAATTGTTTCTTTTATATTATTCGAAGTTAAAGGGTGAGGAACAAAAAAATGTTTTACATTTTTGAAAATAAGCCAAAAACTGTGCGGTTGAAAATTACAAAAACAAACTGATTTGGGCTAGACAAATATCATCTTTTATATGACTCAGGGTATATGAGTCAGGGTCAAAAATATATAATTAGTTTTCGGTTGTTCAGTGTATACACGTTTCCGGGTGTACACTGAAACTGATCTAATCGTATCTAAAAATATATTTTTTTTTATAATTTATGTTCTCCACCCTTTCCAAATAACATTTTAAAAAATGAGTCGACCGCAATAGTTTTCGTTTACAACGTTTTCTATAAGTTATAACATTTTTGAAGCATTTCAATGATTTTTTCGATTTTCTTTAAACCAAGTCGATTCCTTAAAAAAGTTTTGTTTTCCTATCTCCTTATGTCTATAAAATATAGCTAAAAACAAATATTTACAATTCTTTGTTAAACTTCAAGTTGACAGCAATTACAGTTTGTGAGGAAATCGATTTTGTATAAATTCGGATGGACACCGAAGTCTCACCATAAGGGTTCCGTGTTTGAAATTTGCCAACGAAAACATCAGTAATGATAAATTTTTATGAATTTACATTTTCTGGTAAGATGCAAGTGTGTTTGAGTTGTTCGGGGCTAAGAAACGTTACCGAGTATGGCGGCGACACATAATAAGAATTTAAGAGCGATTTAAAATAAATGGTTGCATGGTGGCGTGTGAATAACGGTTTGAGGGTGCTTCTCAGCTAATTAGGTCGAGGAACTAGTCCTAGTGGAAGTTATAATGAAGGGCATGGGTTATGCCAAAATACCAAAGGCTAATTTGAAAAAAATTTGTCCACAAACTTCATGTGTGTCGAAGATATACGAGCATACCAAAGCATACGAGTAAAATGACCACAGATTTCTTTTAAAAAAATCAAAGCGTTGAAGTCGGCTCCATAAAAGCCAGGTTTGAGCCCCATAGAACAACCATTGTTGGTTCTGGTTCAGTAGTACCAATTAATTATACACTACAATAATAAACAATAATTTTAAATTCCTAAAAGCTACTCACTTGGAAAGATAGAAAAATTACTAAGAGCTTCTTATGACCACCAACTGGCCATTGTAAAAATGTTAGTTTTGACTTAAGTAAAGAGCGTTTTTCTTCAGGTGTGACTAGTAAATAGTAGACTTTCAAAAATCCTCTAGTTATATGTCATTCCATAAGTCGCCTACACAAATAGAGATTTTTGGTACAGCATTCATATGAAAACAACGTTTAATAGAAAAATTCATTTCAAAATCAATTCAACTCATCGACTCAGATATCGACATTAAATTTATGAAAATTAAAGAAAAATTTATGATAAACAATCCCATCCACGCTTCATAATAAAAACAATAATTTGTAAACATGTTTATTTCGGCTAGTGAATTCTAAGAAACAATCGATCTATTATTTTGAAATCTCAAACCAGATAATCTTGCCAATAGAACTTAATCAGATACAAAACACCAAATTATAAAAAATATATAGAACGAAGAACATAAATAAACAAAACTATTTACTTTTCTTATCACCAGACAAATATTTTTATCGAAAAGATCAAATATATTTTTTTAATCAATTTCACGATAAGAAAACTATCTTTCATTTCAATGTCGTTACTTTTTGTTTTCTTTTGTATATATGTGAGAATTTTAATCCAATTTTCGGGTATTGGGAACGAATATACAACAACACAATCTCAGATCAATGAAATTTTCACTCCACTGGGACATGTCTACTCTATTTTTACGCAAACAAATTTTGAACTAAAAAGAAAATTACAATCAAAACAAATTTTCATTTTATTTTAGTTCTATGATCTAAATTGAAAATTTTCATTTTGTTATTATTGAGGAAATAAAATTAAAAAATAAAAACAAATATTTAAAATTTTATTTTATTTAAAATAAAAATATGAAAATAAAAAAACTCGACCACATCTAGAATGAGTTTCTTTTGTAACATATATATTCTTTGTTTATGTTTATTTACGTTTAATGTGTTTACAATGTGAAAATCACTCGCGATAGTAGTGTTAAGGCAAGTATAAAGAAATGAACATGAACTTGAAAATGGAAGTTGAAAAAAAAAAATGGAAATTGTATATATGGTTTAATTTGAACGAACGGTTGAAGGTTTATGAATTCCATTGAGATTTGATTTATAGAAAAACAAATGCTTATCGGCAAATACAAAACGGAAATTTAATGTGATGACGTGGTTGTATTCTGTTTTTCTTCCGAGTTATCTACTTACGTAGATAAGGTTGAGACAAGAGCGTGGTCAAACTTAGATAATGAAAATGACAAATTTGATGAGACATTCAGGGATATAATATATTAAGAACGCATAATATCTAGCCAGAGTCAGATTCTAAGCCTCGGCGGTGCTGATGTTTGGGCACTGGGTTCTGTCTGATTAGTTTGAATCCTGTGTTTTTAAATTATTCACGTTGTTAAAACTGCACAAAAATATTGTTTATCTTATTAAAATTAATCTGTTCACTTTCTATTTAATTTAAAAATTTAAGTGTTTGTAGTCATATTCCCAGACATTTTCTTGGTATATATAATCGTAACTAAATATTTTCGATAGAATTAGAGCAATGGAATATACCGATTATGGAAAAATAAGTTTGATAACAAAATGCTTCAGTTTTTGAATGGATATAGTCTTATAGATATGATCTGATTAGCAGGTTCTTCTTACGAAGTAAATATAAATAAATAAATTTGATATATTTTGATAAACAAACAATTAACGTTACTAATGATTTGTAATTTTTGATTGCGCACGCGAGTAATTGAACTTCAAATTTAGTCCTCCTTAGTATTCAAAATGTAAAACTAATTAAAACTGCATAGTGTGTTTGTCTGACATGTTGCTAATTACTGTATACCATTTATCAGGTTTTTGAGAGTGGCTAGACGAAAAAAAGTGTCTGCTTGAAAAATAGTTAAAATTTGGAATAGTTAAATCTTTTACGAACTGAGAAAATAAAACAAAAGAGCATTTCTAACCTTACGACTCTTCAGAAGAAGAATTATGCCATAAAGTTGTCAGTTAAAGTAGAGAACACGTTGTCGAATCAAATGAGAACTCTAATACTCCAATAACTCAATCTAAAAAGAATAAAGTTTGTAAGCCATTTATCAGAGCAAAAATAGCAAATAATTGCCAGAGTTTTAAGTAGCTCATGGGATAGAGCTACTCGAAACTACTCTAGCAAATTATTAATAATAAAAAACTCAGTCAATCAAAAATTAATAGCTGAAAAGTGCTCTGCAAAATGAAAGATAGTCTGCCTGCTGCAGCTCTACTCTAAAAATGTATGTCGCCTGATCACACAAACCCTATAAACAAACCCTGCGCTTAATAGAATGGAGCACGGAAGATAATGCCAACGAAGACGTAAGTTTTCTAGATCCTGCAACTATAAGTACTGCAGATCATTTAACCAACACAATATTCACCCCCTAAAAACGAGATAGGCTATAAAATCCTCCGTATAAATCGCAGAGGGTGATGGTATTTTCCGATTTTCTTGCAACAGGGTCTGACAATCATCCTTTCATATCTTGCTTTCACCTTGCTTACATTCGTTTTTAGTCGTTTTTATACCAAAGCCAAAAAAAATTAAATAAAGCCAAAGCATACAGACCTTTTAGTGTTCCATCTTTTCTATTAAAAACAATGGAAAAGATGCTCACATCCTTCATGTATATCTTTAACAAAACCTGCTCAATTCTTTCCAGCTTGCCTATCAGACAGGAAAAGCTATGCGTTGCTCAAAATGGTGAAAGAAATTGATAGCACCTTAAAATACAAAGAGGAACTTGTATATACATACAGATTCGGAAAATAACAGCTACAGTATTACTCGGTGACTGTTATTGCATCTGGAGGCTGCCCACAAGAGAGTGTGCTCTCTCCACTTTTTTGAATAATAGTAACTGATGATCTCCTAAACAAGCAAAATGATTCTGGTTTTAAAGCTGAAGGCTATTCCAACGACATGGTAGTCATGGTCAAACAAAGACAAAAACATGACAGGTCGTAAGACAGACCCTTTTTACACGTAAGACAGACCCTTAGATGGCAAGATATTGGCCAGAGACGGTAATGAAAACTACGAACAGTCACTGCCACAAAACGCCAGTATCTGGTACATAGATGGTTTTGGAACCCATACGGACACAGAAACTGGAGTGTCTGATGCTAAAATAAAAAAATAAAACGAATGGCTGGCTGCCTTAGGCACCCCAACAATAATATTTCAAGCCAAAATGTTTGCCATTAACAGTTGCACTCTTCTATGTGCTGAAAGAAAATACCAAAACATTAAACATGTATTATCTCTTACAGACGAGCAGCACTCTTTGCACTAAAATCTACCCGCTTTGATTCAACACTAGCATGGGAATGCTACCAAAATCTAAAAATGTCTCCTGCAATAATAGAGTCACACTTGTGTGGGCACCCAGCCATGGAAATGCTTTTGCCGACGCTTTAGCAAAACAAGGTGCTAGCAAAAAGTTTGTTGGATCGGAAACATGCTTCAGTATGGCCAACATTCAAAAATGGGATCAGAAACAAAATGCTAAATTTTGGAGAAGCAGAGAGGAACTAGTACATTTCAAGAAATGTCTAGGTAACCTACCTGTTTCACCCTTAAAAACACTTGACTTAAACAGAGAGTCTCTAAGAAAGTTAACGTTGTGTGTTACTGGACATAAGATCGATCAATTTAACTAAATAGGTCTTGTTGTTTCCGACCGGTGTAGAGTCTGCTGCTTTGACGCAGAAACGATGGAACACGTCACCTGCAACTGTCCTGAACTCTCTTGCCACAAATATAAAACAAATTGGTCGTAGGAGACTAACACTTCCACTCCCACAAGACATCACTCCAATTGTGCTAATTAATTGCATTAAAAGTCTCAACATGGAATACGGAATACAACCAGCAACGGCATCGACGACGGCGGATTAATAAAACAACCAGGATTAGCACAATAGACCGAAAGGTTGTATTGCTGCTTAAACTGAAAGTCTCAAGGACCTCCAAAAAAATGTTTATACTGTTAATAACATAAAATTTATACGTCAAGAATTTTTTGTTGTTCTCGTTACAATTATTTATCTATAATCATTCTTTTCATCCGTGTAACGTTTTTCACAAAAAACATTATAATATTAGATAACCTAATAATAATTAAACTATCTGTACACAATACATTAATTAATTATTTTAAGAAAACAAATTTTTAAATCTAATTATTTACAATTTTTGTTAATCAGAATTCATTAATTTTGCGTCATAATATAATCAATGTTTTGAACCCCAACATCATTATGTTGTTTTAGTGTATACGTTAGGTTATAATAAGCAACATTTAGTATAACTTCATAGACGTCAGAGTAATATTATTCATACCCCAAACAGATGATCATTCAGAGTCCATTAATACTTTTAAGTTTTTGTATAAATAATTTTGCAAATTAAATAAAATTTTAAAAATATATTTATCATAAAGGTCATTTCTCCACATGATGCAGCTATTATAATAATACAAAGTAAAATGCTTTATATTCTCATTTGGGTATGTTGTTTAGTTTTTTTACATAAGGTTGGATAATTATCTAATGTAAGGTTTCCTATATTTATGTTATTGATTTAAAAATCTAAAGCAAATCTTTTTTGGCCATGCTTTAAAATCGCGTAACATAACATTTTGCAGGTTTAAATAACAGGTTGTGGGTTGTGCGTGTGTTTTGAGTGGGATGGTAGTGGAACTTTGATACATGATCCAGGTTTACTTGAAAATGTTATCTTTCAATTCATGTTAGTTTTCAATCTTTTTTAAGTCTGGTACATAGAGTCTTAGTAGTGTCTCCAACATTTCTGCGTACCAACTTCCAGTTTGTCACTTCCAGCTAAAAAGTTTATTTTTGAATTTTTCAGGCGTTTATCCCTAACTACTGTAGCCTACATTTACAAATCGATTTTCATGAAACATTGGTAAAAGGTTTCATTCAATTCAAGAAAGATTTTATTAGATTTTGCGGTACATTGGACAAAAGGTTGGAGGGAGGTCCACCATACGAAAGGTGATTTTTTGAACTATGTTTTTTGTCTTTGTTAGGAACATACAACGTTCGTTCGTGAACTAATTTTGATGACACTTCAAAAAAAGATCCAAATACGTATGGCAAGGACCTGATTAGTTTTTAAACGATATTGAACAAAGTGAAGGAGGGTCCTCCGATGTTTTGTTAAAAGCTCAATAAATGTACCTGATAATCGAACTGGATGAAACTTGGTAAATAAGCATTTAGGCGTTCCCAACAGTTGTGCATCCTAACTTCCGGTGTTTCAATACCGGTAAAAAGTTTGTTTTACTTTTTTTCAGTGTTTTTATTCACTCTTTAGCCAACAATAATAAAGTGATTATGATTAAACTTATCTTATGAAAAAGGTTTTAATTAGTGTGAGAAGATAATGATCAACTTTCAGAAGACGTCAATCAAGTTGGCGTAATTGTTTCAGTGTGGGCCTAACCCGCTGAGTAAAATATTAAAAATTGCTCCTATTTACCCGAGTCGAAATTTAACTACTCTTTAAAACCTACAGATTCTACGATTTAGAATTTATAGCATTTAAATATCACATTTTCAATACAAAAATAAGATCTACATAACTCCTGCAAAACCGAGTTACTGGAAAAAATCCTATTTAAGTTGTTAAATGGGCGTTAAAAATAAATTTTCTTTTGGTTTTTTCTGTAATAATAAAAAACGAAGAGAAACAAAATTTATTTAATGATAATAATAATAAACAAAAGAAAAGAAAGAATAGAAAAACAGAAAAATAAAAAATATTTTTATACATTCTAACATGGCTGGTTTTATTTAACATTTTAGGAAATATTTTACATGCGTTATTATTTGCATATAAAATTATTATTTGCATATAAAATTATGTGCAAAAGAAATTTTTTAATGAATGTAATAAAAACAATCTCGTTAAACAGACAGGCCTTTTCAATAATTAATTTTAGTGATTTGAAATAATTATTATATTTTTTTAATATTTTTTATTTGTCGACATGAAACAAGTCGATTTATCGATATTTAAATTTAATTTTTCATAATACTGAGTGCCAACTACTAAGTGCCACTATTTTTACTTACTTTATTCATCATGATTGCTATCCATGTTTAATTATACATAAGCTATACTGCTTTGTATAGTTTTTGTGCGAATTTTGTCTCGTAATTTTGAGCTTTAAATCAATTTAATCGATGTTATCAATTATCTTCACTAAATTTTAGAAACATGTATTACAAACCATTTCAAACCAACACCAACAACATATTTGGTGTAGATGATAAAATTTGTAACATTTGATGTGATGTGATAAATTTTAATTTTTTTTTTAAATAAAAAGTGTTGTGTTATAGGGTTTACAATTTGTGTCGCAACAACACATAAATACCTTTTAAGACGTAGACCCCACAACAAATTGCGCTCTAAGGTGTTGATGGAAACTTTTTTAAACCTCTGCGGATCGAAACCACCTGAGACTATGGATTCCGGCCAAATTATTCCATTTGTATGCAATTCGAACAAAGAAGTCAACCTGCAATCTGCCAGTATGACAGCACGGGATATCGACCGTTTGAATGGTTGCGCTAGCCGATTGCCGAGTGAAACGGGGGTAAGAATAAGTTTGAGGCATGATACTGCTGATTTCTGAGCACTGAGTACTGTTGATGAAGATATTTGTAAAAAACAACGAGGTCAGCAACAGTGCGACGATGTTGTAGGGAATCAAGTTTTGATGTCAAATCTTAATCACTCACAATTCGTATAGCCCGCTATTGAACAGAGTCCAAGAGGGCCAAGATGGAAACAGAAGCAGCACCCCAAACTTGACAACAGTACTCCATACAGGGATAAATATAGGTTTTGCAGTGAAATTTTTTGGTAGCAATTGGTATGGAGTGAAATTTTTTTTGCATCTATTTAGGAGACCGAGTTTTCTAGACGTGCTTTTTGCCATCGCCATCACATGATCGTTCCAGAGTAGGTCATTTAAAACTGTGACACCCAATACACGAATGTTTTTACATTCACCTATTGGTTTATCCATAAGGGATTATAATTTTGATATACAAATGTAATGCTTTCAGATTATACTTTCATTTTTCAATTTCATAAAAATTATGTTCAACAAAAAAAACATTGATCAAAGCAAACTAACTGTATAAAACGATATTTAAATAAAAACCAAATTAAATAATTATCAACATTTAGGCAAAATCCCTTAAGATAATTATAATGGCCCTGAGGTGCGGTTTTTGAAACAGTTACCTTTGGGCTAGTGAACACAACATCATCCCAAATTTTCATGATGATCGGATGAATGGTGTATTAATGCATAAAGGATAAACAGAATGCAAAAAGGATAAAATTTTGTAACAGTGTATAAAGGATAAAATTTTTCCCCATGCAAAATCGCACAACGCCCCCTGTGTTTAAATCAATTTTTTGTGACGAAGATGTCAACTCATATCGAAAGAGAAACATACTCAAATATTTGTTTTTATTTTCATTATTTTATTTCACGGGATTGAAATAATGGAAAATAAGGTTGGGAAAACCAATATTGTATTATTTTTGGTACTGCCTGCCAAAAAAATAATTAATTTACTTATCAATATCGAAATGATAATAATTTGAACAAAACGGAAAAAGACAGTAGCAATGTAACTTTAATAAACTACATTATCGATCAATTTTTTAAAATTCGAAAACAGAAATTTTTATTAATTTTTATGAATTCATGAATAAAGAAGGAATAATTTTAATGATATTTAATAAAAATTAAAAAAAAAACAATAAAAATGTACCACTCCAGGCATTGAACTCTCGACCTGTAGAACCTCAGTCGACCTCGATACCCATATAGCAATTTGAAACGTTATGAACGAATAGAGGTTTTTTATATTTAAAAATTAAAATGATAGCTTGAATGAAAATGATAACTCGAATATATAAATTTTTCCCCATACAAAATTGCACAACGCGCCTAAAGAAGTTTTCACTTCAAAAATTATTTAAATCTACTAACCCATTCGAGCACAATTTAATTTTTAACTTTCTATGTCTCTGAAGTTTTTATCAAATTTCAACCCACCCCATAGAGTGGCATATCAAAACTAGTGAAAAATAAAAAACACATGCAAATTTTTAGTTTTATCGGCGTCTTAATTTGATTTTCTTTCAATAGATTATGATTGCGTATTTGTTGTTGAAAGTAAATTTGAGTTGAATTTGTAAAACACGATACGGAATGTGGTAGAATGCCACTAATTGTAGTTATTTGAAAAATTGTTGCAAAATTTATGGAAACTAGCTCTGTAAAAAACGAAAAAGGCTAAATCGTAGTGATCATTAGGAAAAATTATTGCTGTTGTAAGTGCTAGTGTTATTTAGAACCCAAAGACACCACTTTTTTAGCGTTAACAGTAGTCTCAAATTTCACCGACGACTGTTTAGTGCCATCCAAAATGCAAGATATAAAGCCATCAAACTTCGAGTCACGTCATCAGTTTGCTAATGTTCATACAAACAAACTTGAAAATGTGAATTTGTTTGGTGTTCCGGTGTGATTTTTTGGGGCTGAGCCTAGTTACATCAATGTTGCTTAAAGTATGATTTGTAACAGTTCTCCATCCCAAGTCCCAACTGTCGGCTTGTCACTCCCGGTAATTTTTTTTTACTCTTTTTATTCGTACAACAGAATTTACGTCTGTATATTACAGCTTTCGTTAATGGAGTAGAGTTTTTATGAAACTTTAGAAAAAGATGAAGATTTATATGATAAAGAACTGGAAAGCTTTTGAGCGGTAATGGACAAAGTGGTGGGGGCCTCCGAAGCACCTGTTCTTATATAACTAGAACTACACGAAATCTATAACAATAGTTCGTCATTAATTGAAGTATTTGATGGATATAAGCTTACTATAAATCCAGAACATTTTTTTTCCAGGCTGTATTACTCAATATTTTTATCCAAAATTAGGCGCGAATGAAAATTTTACATAATTAATTTTAGTAATTTAACTACACAGAGACACATAAAGAAAACTTTTTCAGCTGGGGAGTCTAATTATGTATACAATGTGTTTTTGGGGCCACTGAATTCAAATTTGATCGCTTTGACCTTAGCACGCCAGCACTCAGAGATAAACTCAAAAACCCGCTACATTCTTCAAAATTTACTAAAGATGTTAAACCCGATAGCCCTAAATGATTTCAACATTACCTAGTTGATTAGTGTTTGTATACAGCTCAGCTGGTTTGTTTTTTACAACTCTGACATACACAACTTTACAATACAATAACATAATAATTTTTTGTTGATTTTTTCACCATTTATTATGTGGATGATTTTGTTACGGGAGTTTGACTAAGGTGAATTTAACATCATATTAACATTGAAAAAACTTTGATTTCAGTTTTCAATGTTAATATGATGTTAAATACACCTTAGTCAAACTCCCGTAACAAAATCATCCATAATAATTTTTTACCACTTAACATAGCTGGTTGTACCTGCTATATCTGTCTTCTTCTAACAGGATCTACTTTGAATAATAATTTTTATTGTCGTGCCTAATATGTAAATTTTTTTTAAAAAATAATGTATGTTTAGTTTACTTTTAAACTTGTACCAATAATAATGTAATTATAAATAATTGTGTGTATATCGGTTTTTTTTATATTTTTAAAATGTTACAATTAAATGTTTTTTAATCTGTTCATTGTTAGTAATAGTAGATTCTTGTATAAGCTAAGAATGAAGGCAATTCTTCACGAGGATGAAGTTTCCCAAAACGAGCGTAGCGAGTGGAGGAATCATCCGAGTGAAGAATTACCATCTTCCTAAGCGAATACAAGATGCTATTTTATCCACGACTGTAAAATATTTCATTTAATTTCCAGTTTTCCTGCAAAACAAAACAAAACAAAATTTGTATCACCATATTGAAATAAATACATCAAAGATAGCGAAAAACAAAACAAGTTTGTTGTTTAATTTGATAGGGGAATCTATCTTCTTCTTCTATCTTCTATATAAATAAAAATGTAAATGTTCGTTTGTTCAAAATAGGTAATCTCCGAAAGTACTTGATCGAATCTTTTGAAATTTGGACACAACGTTGCATTCAAATACAGGAAGGTTGTTACATAGTTTTTTTTTTTTTTTTTTTGTAACTTTTTTTTTTTTCGTTATACATATGTATATGTTTTATAACGTAGGCTGTCAACAATTACAAGCGTCTCACCTGCTTTATTCTCAAATCACTCAACTTTATGGTCGATTTTAACTTCAAGCTCAATTTAATCGATTAGTTTCGTATAGTGATAGGCCCAAAGATTATTTTATCTAATTTGTAAACCAATAAGGTCACGTTGCAACCGTTCTCCTTTCGGTAGGACTGTCCTCGGTATGAGTAAAAATGTCCTTAGTTCTCATTTACTATAAAAACATTCTCCTTGAAGCAATCTGTAATACAATATTTTACACTGAATAAAATAGATCTTTTTGCTACATATTTCTCCCAATAAACGGATTAAGATAATATAAAATCGTGATTTCGCACTGAATCGCACCTTTACTTATATCAAAGTAACTTATTATTAAAATTTGTGTCGCAAGGTTGGTAACAATATCAATTAATTTACATTGCTCTATAATATATGTGAATATCTTTACTTTTACTATATCGCACGATCAGGTGGTGAACCATTGTTTAAGCAATTTTGGATTCAATCCACCGTTAAACATCTGTTTTTTTTTAAATAACTTCTGTTACTAATTATCTGTTCTTAGTATTATAAATGAAATAGCTGATCTGCATATTATTTGTGATTGTTATAAATTAAAGCATTTGGCTACAGAAAATTTACCATTTTGAAGGAAATTTAAATATATAAAACAGTGCTGTGCATGAATAACTAACTAACAACTTGCGCTTATTAATTTTTATGAAAGTGCCAATGAATCAGATGGTAAGTTTAGCTGTATTTCTGAGTACTTAAAAACATTAAATTTAAGTGATTCGAGTGTAGCAATACCATTGAATGCCGATAACATTAATACGAATTTGCTTGCTATCATCCATCATAAATAAATAAAAGGATTACAGAAGTAAATGTCGTATGTGCAATCAAATATTCCAAAGCTAACGTTTGAACAAAAAACAATTTACGATCAACTAATGCAAAATGTTGATAACGGGGTTGGAGGAATCTTTTTCTTGGATGCGCCAGGAGGAAATGACAAAACGTTTCTAAAACGATTCTTAAACGATTCTAGCAGTAATTCGATCGTAAAATAGCATAGCTTTAGCTCTTGCGTCGTCCGGCATAGCTGTGACATTGGTACCAGGTGAAAGAACTGCTCATTCCGCTTTGAAATTGCCATTAAACATGCAGTTCATTGAAACGCCCACATTCAACTTTTCCAAAGGATCGGGAATGGGAAAAGTATTGCAGAAATGTAAACTAATCATTTGGGATGAATGCACATTGGCGCGCAAAAAATGACTTGAAGCGCTTGATCGCAAAATTTGCAATGATCTGGAAATACCAGACCATTTGGGAATGCATTAATATTGCTTGCAGGAGATTTCAGACAAATATTATCTGTAGTTCCCCGATCAACACCAGCGGATGAAATAAATGCTTGCTTGAAATATTCTACTTTGTGGCGACACGTAAAAAGTTAAAATTATCTACAAGCATACGTGATCTCCTCCAAAAAGATAAATCAGCTGAGATATTCTCATACCAATTGCTGAGAATTGGTGACGGAAAGATGCCGGTTGATTTAACAACAGGACGAATTTTATTGCCTCATAACTTCTGCAATTTAGTGTCATCAAAAGAGTAATTAATTGAAAAAGTATTTCGTGATATTCAAATTAATCATAAGAATCACGATTGGCTATGTGAATGAATCATTCTTGCGGCCAAAAACAAAGACGTCAATGACCTTAACAGTTTAATTCTGTCTAATATTCAAAGCGAGGAAGTCACATACAAGTCCGTAGACACTGTCATGGAATCAATCCAACAGTATTTTTGAATTCACTTGATCTACCAGGAATGCCACCACATGTACTTCAATTAAAAATCGGCGTGCCAATCATCATGTTGCTTAATATCAATCATCCAAAACTTTGCAATGGCACGCGACTCACAGTAAAAATATTATTGAGCAACGTAGTAGAAGCAACAATCTTGAATGGACCTTTCAAAAGCGAAGATGTCCTCATTCCTCGTATACCCATGATACCAACGGATATGCCATTGCAATTTAAAAGATTGCAATTCCCAATTCAATTGGCATTTGCAATCACCATCAACAAAGCTCAGGGCCAAACATTGGAAGTATGTGGTTTAGATCTAGATAACGATTGTTTCTCACATGGACAATTACATGTTGCGTGTTCTAGAGCTGGCAAACCAGGCAATCTCTATATCCACACAGTCAATGGATCAACAAAAAACATTGCATACCCTCAAGTATTATGAAATAAAACATATTAGAAAGGTGAGTGTTTTGTTTCTTTATTTCTTATATTCAACCAGACAAAGCCACTGCAACGCGTGGCCGGGTCCAGCTAGTATTTAATAAACTATAGAGCTGTTGAAGAATTTTAATCAAATTCATTAGTTGTGGAATGAATACAATTACAATGGAAGACATACGCACGAAAAGCATATATTCTTTAGTAGTCGTGGATAAAAATAATTTTACATTTCATGTTAGTTTAAAACCAAACAAGTAGGTGTTCATTCTTTTTGCTTCGGTCTGAAAGACCTAAGTATTACATTCATGAGCCAAAAGTGAAATTCTTACCCCCACTTTTTTGGCATTTCTCGACGTTTTAGTAGGTCACTGATTCTAAAAAAGCAAAAAAAAATGTATGTCTGTCTGCCGTCCGGCCGTCATTACCTACGCTGCAGGGAAAACCGCTGGAGGGATTTCAAAAAAAATTTTTTCTAAAAATAGGGATACTCAAAAGACAGGCCCGAAAGGACGCTGTGTTCGATAACTGTACCGGAAGTGTGTCAAAAAAATCATTAAGTGTGTCAAAAACAGCAAACTCTCATATTTTTGGCATAAAAAACGTTCATTTTAAGTGATTACGAGTAGGAATATTGAATTTGGAGAAATCTTGATGGTAGGGATTGGTAGGTGAGATCAAAAACTAGATTATTGCATTATAAGTTTGTCAAAAAAATGTTGTCAAGTGTGTCAAAAGAAAGATTTTTATTTATTTTTTTACCCAATTTTTTGGAAAAAAATAAAATTAATTGTTTGTTTGAAATGAAATTTTATTATTATTATTGAGAATTATGGCATTATAAGTTTGTCAAAAAATGTGGTCAAGTGTGTCAAAAGAAAGATTTTTATTTATTTTTTTACCAAATTTTTTGGAAAAAAATAAAATTGTTTGTTTGAAATGAAATTTTATTATTATTATTGAGAATTATGGCATTATAAGTTTGTCAAAAAAATGTGTCAAAAGAAAGATTTTTATTTATTTTTTTACCCAAGTTTATGGAAAAAAAATAAAATTAATTGTTTGTTTGAAATAAAATTTTATTATTATTATTGAGAATTATAGCATTGTAAGTTTGTCAAAAAAAATGTTGTCAAGTGTGTCAAAAGAAAGATTTTTATTTATTTTTTAACCAAACTTTTTGGAAACAAATAAAATTGTTTGTTTGAAATGAAATTTTATTATTATTATAGAGAATTATGGCATTATAAGTTTGTCAAAAAAATAATGTCAAGCGTATCAAAAAATGATTTCATTTATTTTTTTAGCCAATTTTTTGGAAAAAAAATGTAGCTGTTTTTATGACGTAAATGTAATTTAAAATGAAATTGGACATGGAAATTTTTTAATTTGTTATAGTTTTTGAAATATTTTTGGAATTTTGAAAAAAGTTTGTATTATTGATTTTATAATCATTTTGACAATATTTTTAGAATTTTGGAAAAAGTTTTAATTTTTGATTTTGTAAGAATTTTTGAATGTTTTTAGAATTTTGAAAAATTTAAAATTTTTGATTTTATTATAATTTTTGGAATTTTGAAAAAAGTTTGAATTTTTGATTTTGTAATAATTTTTGCAATATTTTTAGAATTTCGGAAAAAGTTTGAATTTTTAAGAATTTTTGGAATATTATTGGAATTTAGAAAAAGTTTAAATTTTTGATTTTATTATAATTTTTGGAATAGTTTTGGAATTTTGAAAAAAGTTTGATTTTATTTCATTTTTAAAATATTTTTGGAATTGTGAAAGAAATATGAATTTGTGATTTTGTAATATTTTCTCGAAACGCTAAATGGAGAGGTTTTTGATCAGTTTGCTGAGTGTATCATCTTTTCACTAAATTATGTTAATTTATGATCTGTTGAAATTTTCCAGCATCATATTGATGTTTCGTGTTAGGTTTGTAATAAATTTCTGAACAGAGATAAAAATACAATGTACTTTAACAAAGAGTTATGTTTGATATACATCGCTGCCCAAAACTAAAAACCATGTCCTCATAAAAGTTGTTTGCCGAAAACTATATCAAAATCCTTAACCCAGACCGATATCTCAGAGCTGTAAGATTTCAGCCCCTCCATATTTTAAGTTTGAATTTAAATTACCTGTTGTTTTGTTTTTATAATGTTTTATATATAAACAATCAAGAATATTATAATCATTCAGAAGGAAAGAACTGGTGAACTCAGAAGAGTTCATTCAGAAGGAAAGAACTAATTTTGTTTTTTATGATATTAATTAATTGTTATTGAATGAAGATTTAATGATACTGTCCACCTTTGTTTGTTTTTTAATTGATGATTATGACGTTAGATTTATCATCTTTTTTTATAAGAACTTTGTTAGTAAAATTACAAAACCATACATACTTGTAACCATGTTGTTTAATTTTTGAAGTGAAAACTTCTTTAGCCGCGTTATGCTATTTGTATGGAGTAAAATTTATATATTCGCGAACGCATTTTTAAGAGAACAAAATATTTTTAAATATGAAATACATCGATCATTTCTTAACGTTTCAAATTGCGATGTGGATATCACGGTCGACTGAGGTTCTATAATCTATAGGTTGTGAGTTCAATTCCTGGTGTGGTACACTTTTTTACTGTTTTTTTTTAATTTTTGTTAAATACCATTAATAGTAAATTTTTATACAAGTGGTGAAAATTCTCTTTTTGCGTGACTGGACGGTTTGTTTGGAATAAGTTCAGGAATGCAAAAACGTTTTTACCACGCGTAGAAAATGCTATTTTTCTACGCTTGTAAGTATAAATGATAATATTTACGAATTCATCTGCTAAAAACTTACAAAACGACATAGCTAAATTTGACAGTGTAAAAAATAAACAATGATTTTATATATAGCATTTTTACCAGTGTAAAATAATATTATTATTGTGTTCGCCTAGATGGAAGACAATAGCAAAAAATAAAATCTTCATCAACATTTGATACTAATGAAACCTCAGATTGAATTGTTTTTAACGAATAAAAATTATGATTTTATAAAACAATTTATTTCCTACACAAAAACAAGCATCAAATGTCAAACCAAAAATTAAATGTTCATTAATTAACATATAATTAAACAATTTTTTAAAAGAATTTTTTTTTTATTTCATTTAGAAGCTTCAAGTGATTTTATTTCTATGTGTTTAGGGGATTGGAGTGGGGAAGGATGAAAAAAAAGGTTTTTTGGCTCACATGAGTGGTGTGTCATTTTAAAGAGCATCAAAGTTAACAAACATTACAATTTTTTTTAGAATTCTGCGATGCACCGTTTTTGAATTATTCTCAAAAAAGTGCAACAAAAAGTTCGTCCCCCCCTATACGTTTCTTCGTTGGTTGACAGAAAAATTTGAAAAAATTCATAGAGATAGGAAACTCGATAAACCCTTAACGAAAAATACAACGAAGCCTCAATGATTTTTTTTCTATGTGTTTAGGGGATGGCTGGGGAACGGGTGAAAAAAATGTTTTTTGGCTCACATGAGTGGGAAATCATTTGAAAGAACACCAAAATTAAGAAACATTACAATTTTTTTAGAATTTTGCGATGCACCGTTTTTGAATTATTCTAAAATAAGTGCAACAAAAAGTTGGTCTCCCCTTATACGTTTTGTCGTTGATTGACAGAAAAATTTGAAAAAATTCATAGAGATAGGAAATTTGATAAACCCTTAATTGAAAATATAGCGAAGCCTCAAGCGGTTTTATTTCTATGTGTTTAGGGGATGGGAGTGGGGAAGGGTGAAAAAAAGGCGTTTTGACTTGCATGAGTGGGGTGTCATTTGAAAGAACACCAAAATTAAGAAACATTACAATTTTTTTAGAATCTTGCGATGCACAGTTTTTGAATTACTTTCAAAAAAGTCCTATTTTTAGTGTTTACACCACTCAACCCTAAATTTCGTCGTTGATTAACAAAATAGAGTCGTTCCTTAGCTACCATAAACAGCTATGGATAACATTGAACCTAAAGTAATATTTTTGAAATCATTTCGATCAATTTAGATGATATTGACATTTACTATTGATATTTACGATGAAACATTTATTTTTTATGTGTCTATGGTCTGGCAATATAAACCCTTTACAACACAACTTTATGTTAATTATTTTGATATTGTTTTCTTTACATTCACGGAACCCTTGACGAGCGAATTTTTTTCGCACTTGTCTGACTTTTTTTTTATTTTCTTTTATTTTGTCTCTAATTTTAGGGTTTCGTGTTTTATAATGGTAAGGGTGTCACTTGTTTTATCCATTATAATACCGTTTATCTCGTAAACCATAAAATGGTTTAAAAAAATGCGTATAAAACTAACATATTCACACAAACTGCAAAATTACGGGAAAAAATAAATAAAGTTGTTTTCGTTTGTTTTACAGAGTTGAGTTAGTGAGAGTACAGTGAGAGTTTCATTTGTGAAAATATGTTTTTTATCGAGTCTAGGAGGGCATCATATAAAAAATATTAAGGACTTCAGTATTCCCTAAAAATGCATTTTGGAGTTTTACACAACACTACCGTTTTTTGTGTTATTTTGAATAATGGTGTTTTCTTCATATTTTATTTTTCCCTTAGATCCGAATCTAATTGATTGAAAATCTTAAAAATTTTTGGAATGATAGAAAAAATAGAATATTTTAATGAAAAATACAGGGAAGAGACAAACACTCATATTTATATTTATTAAGGGGGGTAAGAATGAGAAGGGATAAAAACACCATTTAGAACCCGGTCAAGTGTCATTTGAAAAAATCCTTTATTTTAGAAAAATTGCAATTTTTCTAGAATTTTGCAATGCACAGTTTTGGAGTTATTAATTGATACAAAAATTTAAAAAAATTCACAGAGACTGGAAGTTTGATAGATTTTTGACGAAAAGTATAGCGATGTCTCAAATAATTATATTTTTCTGTGTTTAGGGGATTGAAGTGAGGAAGGGTGGAAAAATGCTTTTTTGACACATATGAGTACCTAATTATCTAAATATTGCAATTTTTTTTAGAATTTTGCGGTGAATATTTTCAAATTTAAACCATTGTTTTTATTTATGGATAAGATTTAAATTTTAAACCGCTGTAACATGTTTTTGTACTATTTCGATCAATTTTCAATTGACATTTATTATTGACATTCCTTATGTGCCCAATGGTTTGCATATAAAGACTTTGCAAAACAACTTTTTAGGCCTTTTTTTTATTTGGTTCTTCTTCGTTCACAGAATTCTAGACGAGCGAATTTTTGCACTTGACCGACTTTTTATTTTTTGTTTCTTTTTTTGTGATATTTTGTTATTAATGTATGATAGTATTTCGCTTGGCTTTCGATAGTTCTCTTTCACGGGTTTAGAACGTTCTAGTTTATAATATATAGATCTTATCAATTTGCTTAATACAACAGTATACAACAAAACTGTTATACATATATAAACGTAAACAACATAATTTTAAATATATAAATATCTAATTTTGTTAAAGCTCTAATCTCATAGAAAATATGATTTCAAAACGAAGAAAAACAAAAACAAATTAAAATAGTTATCATGTACACAGAAGATGCAATTGAATAAGATTCGGTAAATTCTATTTATTATATTTTAAATTTGGTTGTTGTTATGCCGTTAGGATGTATATATAAAATAAAATGAACAAAATTCATTTTGTTGCCGATTAATCTTATGAGCAGAAAACAGATAAATGTATATAAAATAACGAGACTCAGTTGATATAATGTTAGACAAGCGCAAATAGATACATACATCAACGCATAAAAGATTTTCTAAAAACCGTTGAGGCTAAGTCGATGGTTGGTATATTAATTAGCCTATTTACTGTTTATCTTAACTTGGGTTGACTGTCTTAATTGATTTCTCGATTGTCATTGTCTTAACGGTCGTAACTATCTTGATTATGGTGTTGATTGTCTTGAATGTTTTGGTTGTTTGTTTCAATTGTTGTGACAGTCTTAAGTCTTAACTGTCTTGACTGTCTTATATGTCTTGCTTTTTTTTGATAATTTTGACTGTCTTTACACACTGCGATAATACAATAAAAGCAATTAATTTGATTGTTTAAGAAAAATTGCAAATTAAAGATCAAAAAACTTTAGCATATAATTTACATTTGCATTTTATGATTCAATTTATTCCACAGGAACAAATCTATAATGCTATAGGTCTGATAGGCAAAAATATAATAAATGATTTTCAATTTTCATACATTTTATTTTTTTATCAGACGACGCCAAATTTCCATTTTTTTATTAAAACAACAGATGTTTATAACTTTGTTGTTTTGGTTTTAAAAAATAATTAGAATACAAAGGATACCGTTTAAAACTTGCCAAAATATAAGAAGAAATGTAATGACACAACCAAACAAAATATTTCATTGATCGTTTAAAAATTGCGCTCTGACAGACAAGCCCTGGTCGTCACAAAACATCAACGCGTTGTCGAAACATTTTAAAAGATCATAAATTAACAAAATAAATAAAATGAAAATAAATGAGGCTTCACTCAGTAAGCTTCTCAAAAAACTCTCCATTTAGAGTTCAACAGTTTTAAATTTTCTAAAAAACAAAGACCTTTAACTACGCTGCTCTAATATTTTCTATTAGCCCAGAGAAGTTCTTCATTGAAGGATATGATTATTTTCAATAATTCGAACAGACACGAGCTGATATTTTTCTATCCAACTGCATCCGTTGGTGTAGAAAAGCCATTCCGTTTAGAGTCTTCTCAAATAATTACATCTTTTGTAAAAAACGACATTTAATATTACACAACCTGATTCAACTAAACTGCGAAAATTTATGCACATTTACACACACTTAATGATTTGTTGATACACCTTCGGTACAGCTATCTTCCCTTCAGCACTTAATTTATTTACGAAACTTATTTTTTGTAACAAAATATTTTGAAATAGCTCTAGCTGTTTTCTAGTTTTTGTCGGTTGAGACGGCTGACTGGTAGACATTTTGTTTGCTTTTTTTTAATCGTTATGACCTAAAACGTCGAAAAATTAATCAGTGGTGCAAAGATTTTGACTTTTGACTTGAGATTGTAATGTTTGGGTATTTTAGACCGAAGTAATATGGTCAAGTTATTACTGTAACGCTTTTTCCCAATGAGTTCCTGATTGGGATAGTTGGATCAGGCCCTGATAAATTTTACTATATAAAATTAAATAGAGCAAACCCAAGTAAGGCATTTTGTATCAGGTCCTAATCAAACTAGGGGTTAAATACGAAAAAATCAGCGTTGAAAACATTCAAATAAGATTAACCCTTAAAGCGCTTTCTAATTCAGACCCGGAACAGACCCATATCAGATTGCCTTAATAGGGCTCGCTTACCCAAGTCTCACGAACAACTTGAAAAACAAAAAGCAAATAAACTTATCAACTCGTATCGTTTTGAAACAAATGTGTTTGTCACTATTTAAAATTAGTGAAAGCAAATACAACAAGCAGATGTGTTGTTGATTTGAAAGTAAAAATATGTATAAATACTTGTTAGAATCAAACAAAATTTTAAAAAATTTAAATCTAACAAACGACAGCAGTCCTAGTTGCAAGATAGAATTAACATTTCTTTTTATTGGTTAATTCTTTTAGAATTTTTGAGAGTTTTGATAATCATCCTTATCTTGAGAACATGTGTGCTACAAAAACGGTCCCAACCATCGAATCAATCGATGAATTTCAAAAATATCTTCCTAGGTGAGTTAAATTAAATTATTTAATTGAAATTAACTTAATGAATTTTATTTTATTTTTATTTATAGTTTTTTTGGAGTCAAAGAACAACGTGTAGCTTTACTTCTCGATTTTGATGGAACTTTGGCAGCGATAACAACACATCCAGATCAAACATGGATGACAAAACAAACAACTGAGCTATTGCAAAATTTATGTTCGCATTCAAAAGTGTTTCTGGCTGTTATATCAGGACGAGGATTATATGATGTGAAAGAAAAAGTTGGAATCGAAGGAATAGTTTATGCTGGTAATCATGGCTTGGAAATTTTATATTTAGATGGTAAAAAATATAATCATCACATTCCAAAAGACTTAATAAAACATTATACGGCGATGAGAGATAGTTTAAAGGAAGCAGTTGAAAAAGATGGTACATGGATTGAAGATAAAGAAACGTCATTAACGGTTCATTACCGTGCAGCACCGGCAGAACAACACGATTTTGTGATACAAACATCAATTAAAATTATAGAAAGTCATGGATATATTTCACAAAGTTCACTTAAAGCGGTTGAAGCAAAACCACCTGTTCATTGGAATAAAGGTACGTTTCACTTTTAAATGTACAATAACTTTATCTTCGTAAATCAAGGTGAAATGGATTTGTGATGATAATTTTATACAATAGTTCAGTTTCAAGTGATTATATTATATTATAGAATTATATAACAGTTTTAGGTGATCTTAATTTTATGATACATTTTGATCATTCTCCGTTTCGTATTAAATAATAAAATATTTCAGTGATAATTTTTAAGTTATGAGATAAGAATGTTCGAGAAATAAAAAAAATAATGTGCATTATAATAATTTATTGTTTATCGAACAAAAACAAATGGAAACGTTTGATAGAAAGTCATATTTTTTTAATTTCAGGTAATGCGGCAATTTTAATATTAGAATCAAATTTTGGTGAAAATTGGCAAGATATAGTGAAACCAATATTTGTTGGAGATGACTTAACAGACGAAGATGCTATGGAGGTATGTTTTTTTCATTGTCGAACCTTTAAATTATAATCATTTATAAATTGTTTACCTATTTTTGCAGGCGTTAAGAGGAAAAGGTGTATGTTTTCGAGTGTCATCAAATCCAGAGGTTTCTACTTATGCCAACTATAGATTACCATCAATTGTGCAAGTTCAAGAACTTTTACAATGGATATCTCAAAACTCCACATAACAATTTTGACTGACACAGTACGTTGATTTAATATGTTATTTCAATTAAACGTAAAGAATCTTCCTAAATCTAATATGATATTAGAATTAGATTAAAATATTCCTATTTTAATTAAATAAATTATTTAATTAATAATTATTTAATTTATGTATATGAATAAATGTAAAATAGTACAAGCATTTTTATAAATTTTTTTTTAAATATTCTTATTACATGTATTTCATTTATTCGATTATGTATATATTATTAAAATAACAATAAATACCGTAACCTCGGAAAACCAACCAAAATATGTAGACGTATAACATGTTAGAAGGTAATCTTAAGTATCTTAAGTATCTTAAATAATAGTATCTTAAATCATAATTTTTTAACATGTTCACATGTTCAATACAAACTACAAAAAATATTAATGAGAAGCAGAGTCTTCGTCATAACTTGAGAGCAAGTAATATACGGAAGTGCCAGTTCTAATTTAAGGCTGAAGTAAAACCTTATCAAACTCAATTAATATGATAGCGACTATTTGTACAAATTCTGTTTACAGTAAGTCATGATTACATTGGGTAATAGATGGTTCGCGACGTTTGAGTTCCAAGAATAAAAATAAGGCAGTAAGTATATATCTAGTACGCTCTGTCTTAGTTAATGATTTTGAATAAATTAATGTTGACAGCCTCTAATTTCAAATGTTTAAAACCAAGATAGAATGATTCTTTTTTGTTTTTCTATATGGCATTCTCTTATGAAACTTTTGCAAACCACTTGGTGTCTACATTGTTGACGAAAAAGAAAAATTTATATAGGCTCAAGTTCAATGAATCCATCTGCTTAACCGTTTTGTATAAATCCGGCAGGTGGAACACTAAATCTAACTAGTTTTATTTCATAAAAACTTTTTTCTACTACCCAACTTAAAAAATTTACTTTCGATTGCATTTTTCTTTCTCGTCAACAGTGATAAAAAACCTATACAAATTACTTTCGTACCTAGAGACGGAAGTAATTTTTTAAAATCCATCTATTTTCTAATTTCTTAACTAGAATAAACCATCCTAGAACACCCGTTAAGAGAACCAATTGATTAAATGAAATAATTTTGTTAGTGTTAATTTGTCTCTCTTGGGAAGATGACGTTAATTAATTTTAGAATTATTTACGGACAATTTACAATAAAAATGTATAAACAATAATAGTTATCTATATAGTATTCATATATTATTCTTTTTAAATAGTATGGTAACAAACAGTTGGTGTTAAGATATTTAAAAAAAAATTATTTCACCTATTTATTTAACTATCGTTTTTGTTAAGAATCGGGCAGTCGTGGAAATTTTCAAAATTTTTTTTTACAAATTTGGTATCAATCGATCGGGCATGGCCAACTCCCGAAAATTTTATGAGATTGGGGTGGTCGGAGCCACCCACAACCCTTTACACCCTCTTTAAATTTTAGCATATAAAAATCTATATAAAATAAATGGGAAGAGATAAAAAAAATTTGATGGCACCTTATCTTTTATTCAGACCGGCGCAGCTTTTGAGTCAACAAGTTGGTTTGCACCCCTACCCCTAACCAATCCCATAGGTGATGTTGACACATTAAATGAGTAAAATATGTCTTGTGGGGTATGGTTAGAATCAGAATTTTATAACAAATACAATCCCTCATATTACCCCTGGTCGGTGACATGTCATGTTTGGTGTCGATTTCAATATAATCGGGGATGCTGAGTTCAATGATGATGATAAAAATGGGGGCCGGACTCGGGGTAGTCCAAAAAGGGGTGGAGGTTGGGATGTCGGTTATAAAAAATATCGAAATTATTGTCATTATTATCGATTTTTACATAATCGAGGATGCTGAGTTCAATGGTAATCGTAAAAATGTTGACCGGACTCAGGGTAGTTCAATAAGGGGTGGGGTTGGGGGTCAGTTATAAAAAATATTTAAATTAGCTTCATCATTATCAATTTTTTACATAATCGGGGATGGGTGGGACTCAGGGTAGTTCTATAATAGGTGGAGGGGGGGAGGGAGGGGTCGGTTATACAAAGTATCGAAATTATTGTCATTATTATCGATTTTTACATAATCGAGGATGCTGAGTTCAATGGTGATCGTAAAAATGTTGACCGAACTCAGGGTAGTTCAATAAGGGGTGGAGTTGGGGGTCGTTTATAAAAAATATTGAAATTAGCCTCATCATTATCAATTTTTTACATAATCGGGGATGCTGCGTTCAATTATGATAATGAAAATTCTGGCCGGACTCAAGGTAGTCCAATAATAGGTTGGGGTTGGGGGGTCGGTTACACACAGCAAAATTATTGTCATTATTATCGATTTTTACATAATCGAGAATGCTGAGTTCAATGGTGATAGTAAAAATGTTGCCCGGACTCCGGGTAGTTCAATAAGGGGTGAGGGTTGGGGGTCTGATAATGAATAGTATCAAAATTATCGTCATTATTTCGATTTTAACATAATCAAAGATGCTGAGTTCAATGGTGACCGGATTCAGGGTAGTTCAATAAGGGGTGGGGTTCGGGGTCTGGTCACGAATAGTATCAAAATTGTCGTCATTAGTGTTTATTTCAACATACTTGAGGACGCTGAATCCAACAGTGATGTTTAAATTGAGATAAAAAATATAAGGTTAGTGACACCCTTTGGGGTGGTTAGGAGTTGGGAGTTGGGGCTGAAAGCCAGAAATGTTCATATATATATTATGACTGTTCATATATATATTTTGGATAAATCAAGGGCACTGAATTCAATGGTGCTGCTGAAATTAGTATTTGGGCTCTAAGAAATTAGAGGATAAGGGTTCGAGTCTAAAATTCGGGTAATGTTCAAATATACATAATAAATATTGGTTTTTCTATTAATCGAGAATGCTGAATCCAATGGCGATGTTGAAATGCAGAACCACGTAATAAAAAATTTGCTGTGAAAAACACTATGTATTACAAATTGAACGAAAATGTTTTGCTATTTATTTCGGTAATTGCTTGTTGATTGATTTCAAATTTCAATGATAATGCTATTCTATTTAAAAACTAATAAAGGAGTATTTCTTTTTTGGTTCAAGATCGAGTTCTACGTTCACTTTCGTTGTTTGTTATCGATTCTTTCAGTTCAATGAGTTGACTTTGTGAGGTTCTTTTATTTCTACTGCATCTCTTTGTTGTCTCTTATGCTTGTTTTATTCTCATTTAGCATTACATTTTGCATTTCTTGATCTTCTACGATATTTAGTCTTTTCATTTTTTTAACACGCTTGGATAAATTTGTAGAATTCATTTCATATTTTACTTGTTTTTCTTCTCTGAATTTAGAGAGTTGCGTTATTAATAGTTTTTCAAGTTCAATTGAACATTTCAAAGATTTCATTGAAGAATTGTTTTCTGCTACATTTTCCTCGACTTCCATTTCTGACTTATTCGATAAAATTTCGTAAGGATCGGTTTGAAATGATGTATTTTCTTGCTTCTGCAAATTTAGAGAATCGATAGAGAGTAATTCTAGTTCTTCCAATCTTTTTTTCGATTATTTTGTGTTTCGTTCCGTATTCTCAATTCTTTCAAAAGATTTATTGATACATTTTCAAGTTCAATTGAACACTTCAAAGAGTTAATAGAACTTTTTTTTTGCAAACAAACATTTTTTGAATTTTGTGATATTATGTTACTAGTTATTAGAATTTGAGCTGGAATTTTATCTTCCAAAATTATTGGTAGTTTAGATGAACCATTATTTACTAGTACTTCCTGAATTTCTTGTAGTGTGTTTTCGATCGCTGTACAATCGTCTACTTCATCAAATAATTCATCCTCTATTTCCAAGTTTGTGGATATTGTTTCTCTCGATTTTTTCAACCGCTGCACTATTCCTTTTATTTGGTTGGATTTAAGATATTCGTTTATGTACTATGTATAATTTATGTACTATACCGTATGATTACGTTTTGACAGAGTTCGAAGAACTAATTCTGAAAAATTGTTTTGAATATTTTGTGTGTTTATTTACCAATGTGAAGTTTATAAAATCAAGAATAAATGACATTAAATATTTTATAAACAGATTTTTTTCCGTTCAGTTTACTCAATTTGGTTTAAAGACGAAGTTCAATTATTTATACAAGAAAATGATTAGCACTCAAATTGATACAGTCTTATTTTTGTGGCATTTGTTTGTATATTTCAATAATAAAAATATAAGAAATATAAAGAATTTGCTATTTTAGTTTATTATTTTTCTTATTTAATAATTTTAAAATATTTTTCTGCCATTTTTCGACGATATATCTATTTGACGATATAATTCAACTAATTAAAATGCAATATTTAAAAATATGCTTTTTACTGTTTATTTTTAATTTTTTATTTTATTAATAATAATATAAAGTTCCTTATAGTAACAATTTGAATTTTATTTTATAGAATATCGATTTCGACTTACGTCATGCGTAGCAGTTCTTAAATTATTATTACAATTTTTGCTTAAACTATTTCTTATATACTATTTCAACTGCTATTTTTTATTATTATGTCATATATTTTGTTAGTTTTAGTGTTGATTTTATCATTTAAAATGTTGTTATGGTTTTTATGTTTATATATTTCTATTTCTTCCAATCTTTCTAGAAGTTGTCCTTTTCTTTTTTTATGTAATATGGTTAAATTTGTGTTGATATTGGTGTATTTGTGTTTTTCTATTTTTAAATGTTGGGCATATCTGGATTTTGGATCGCTTCTGTTAATTTCATTGGTGTGCTCAGTAAATCTTTTTGTGAAGGACCGCCCCTCTGGCCTATATAAAATTTACTGCAGTCGTCACAGGTAAGTTTGTAAACACCTGTTTGGGTTTTTTTGGTTTTTAGGTAATTTTCTATTTTATTTTTGTTTTTGTAAGCTGCAATATATCTATATTTTTTTTAAGTTTTTTGCATTATTTTGAATGTTGTTTTATTGTATGTTACGCCTACGTATAATGCAACTAATATTTAAGAATAAACCACTTTTAAGAGTCTCCTTTGCTAAGTAACTCTAGCCTTGGTGTTTAATGTATATATGAACATTTTTGTATTCTCCACCCCATCCTCTAGCTTTTGATTATGCTCCTATGGTTGCTTGATTGCATATTCCAAGACCACCATTGGATTCAGTATCCTCGATTCATAGAAAAACCAATATTTGTTATGTATGTTTAAACATTTCCCTAATTTTAGACCCAAACTCTTATCCTCTAGTTTCTTGCCTGAACCCCAAATACTAATTTCAGCATCATCATTGCATTCAGTTCCCTCAATTTATCCAAAATCGGTACCCATATTATATTTTCGGCTTTCAGCCCAAACTCCCACCCTTTAGTGACATCCTTATATTTTTGATCCCAATTTAAATATCACTGTTGAATTCAGGGTCCTCAAGTATGTTGAAACCAATAATAATGACGATAATTTTGATTCTTTTCATGACCAGACCCCCAACCCCACCCCTTTTGAACTACCCTGAGACCGGTCCACATTTTTATCATCACCATTGAACTCAGCATCCTCGATTATGTAAAAATCGATAATAATGACAACAAATTCGATACATTGCATAACCGGCCCCCAACCAGTCCTACCACCCCAATCTCATAAAGTTTTCGGGAGACGGCCAAGCCCGATCGATTGATACCAAAATCACAAAATCGAGTCAAAAAAATTTCAAAAAACCACGTTTTCTGCCCGATTCTTAAAAAAAACGATAGTTAAGAAAAACAAAATAAAAATATTTATTTACATAGAATAATTTACGTTGTTTTAAAATATATCAGGAATCTACGTAACGTCATCCCCACACAAAAACTAAATCAAAACGGTTGTTTTTATTTTAGAAATGATAATAAAATTTTTAAATTTGATTTTGTTTATTACAAAACTGTCCTTAGTTATAAGCCTACTAGACGCGAAATGCAAATAACACTAAACCTTTAAAGATGTGTTATTTAATGATTTTAGGAACTTTATAGACCAAATAGAATAAAAATACAGAATTTTGTAGTGTAAATAGAATAAAAATATGTATATGATATGTATAAAGTTGACGTTTTTTTTGTACGAAAAGACAATCAGGCTTGTAACTAAACACGGTTTTGTTTATGACATAGAAATTGTATAATTTATTCATATTGAGTCATCTATATTTTAATAGCAGAAATGTAAATATAAATTTAAAGATTTTGTTTTGATGTTTGTATGTTTTAAAATTTGAATTGTATATATGTAATTATAAATGAAAATGTTTAATAAATAATAGTAAATTTTAAAAAAGTAGTAAAAAAAGTACAGTCTTCTACTCGCCGAAAATCATATTTTAAATCTCGCGACAATTACTCGCGAAATAACTCTCGCTTCAAATATGTTGTTTTCGGCATCGTTGAAGAATATCCTATTATTTTTCCTAAAATAAATATTTTATGAAATTTCAAGAGAACAATTTTCTTTTAATTTATAGTTATTACTTCGGTTTTGAAAAAACCTAGGTAAATTGCTTTCATGAGCCACAAGTAAAATTATTGGAATTTTGAAGAAATATTTTGTAATAATAATTTTGTAATATTTTCTCGAAACGCTAAATGGAGAGGTTTTTGAGTAATTTGCTGAGTGTATCATCTTTTCACTAAATTATGTTAATTTATGCTCTGTTATAATTTTCTGACAACTTATCGATGTTTCGTATAAGTTTTATAATAAATTTCTAAACAGAGATAAAAAATACGTTAGACCAGGGCCATCCGTTATAAATATAGAAATTGACGAAAAATTCTTAGCATGGTCGGAAAATGTAGTTAATGGTATGGTCTAAGTAATTAAGGAAAAATCGACCAAACTGAGTAAAAGTCGGAGAAAGGGGTGGGGTGGGGGGTTGTAGTATATACGTTTTTATGAGGTTTGTATTAGTTTTTTTCGATTTGCGGCTAAACTATGCATCCTCTCGAAAAAAGTCATATCTAAAAGTTGTAGAAAATAAAAAAATCTAAAACTTTCTTCTTCATTATTGACCATAACCACAAAATTATCGAGAAAAATGCTTTTTTGTGTTTCAAACAATACCAAATTTTTTCAAAGCGAAATTTTTAATTTTCGATGTTTTATGAAGAAAATTAAAAAAAAAACCTAATTTTCAATCGAAAAAATTTGTTTAGGAAATTTTCGATTTTTGAACTTTACCAGTGCTCATTTTTTTTCGTTGAAATCCCAACTTTAATATAAAATTAAAATATAATATTGTTTACGTACAAAAAGTTCGTTAAAAAAGCGAAAAACTTAGAAAACTACTTTCAAATCATGAATTTCTTTTTCTTTGTTGTAAATAAACGTTTCCATTCATAAAAAGCGTTAATTCACATACGATAATGTGTTATACAAGTAATTTACATATACTTAACTAATCTTGGCTTTCAAAGTCCCGAAAACATCGTTTAAACTGCAATTAAATAGGTAAAAAATCAAAAAACACAAAGGCTGTGACTGAGAAATGTTTTTTATTATTTCTTGTGATTCGTAAATCGTAAGTATTATAACGTTTCTTAGCCGAGTCACAATTATTTAGTTCGATCACTAAATCAGGAAATTAAAACACAATGGATTTTCTAAACGTTATAATTTTATTCGTTCAAGATTTTATTATAAAAATATTGTTTCTACTACTATTTCCCTTGATTGTTCTTGAACTAACAATAATTCACCACTTATAATTCTATTACAATTGTTTACTTTTAACTGTTTACTTACAATAATCTTTTTCTTTCAACTTATAAGTTATAATAACACTGTTAATTTTAACTCGCCTATATTACTGCTAAATTTTATATTTTTTTCTCTCGCTGACAATTTTATACTGATCTTGTGCTCGAACAACACCTATCATATATACTACATGAAATAGCCTCGATATCACTACAATATTCAAGAACACAAGCCTTTATCAACATAAACATAATAACACGATCTTCAAATATTGACACATAGGTGTGAGATCTATTCTTTTCAATTTGTTTATTTACCTATTCTCTAATTGGTTGCGTTTACTTTCTTGTAAGATAAACAAAAACTTATTATGTGTTTTCTTTGGTTACGTTGTAACCTTTTATGTAATTTTATAATTCTTTTGTGGTACTATTTTCTCTAAAGAGTATTTTCTCGAAAGATGTTCTATTGTGTTCTATTGTTGTGCTGAAAGCCAAGATTAGTTAAGTATATGTAAATTACTTGTATAACACAGTATCGTATGTGAATTACTGCTTTTTATGAATGGAAACCTTTATTTGCAACAAAGAAAAAGAAATTCATGATTTGAAATTGAAAGTAGTTTTTTTGCTTTTTCGCTTTTTTAACGAACTTTTTGTACATAAACAATATTATATTTTAATTGGATATTGAAGTTGGGGTTTCAACGAAAAAAATGAGCACTGATAAAGTTCAAAAATCGAAAATTTCCTAACCGAATTTTTCGATTGAAAATTAGGTCTTTTTTTTTAATTTTCTTCATAAAACATCGAAAATTAAATATTTCGCTTTGAAAAAATTTAGGATTGTTTGAAGCATTTTTCTTGATAATTTTGTGGTTATGGTCAATAATTTCCCGTAAATTGTTTTAGATTTTTTTATTATCTACAACTTTTAGATATGACTTTTTTCGAGAGGAGGCATAGTTTAGCCGCAAATCGCAAAAAACTAATAAAAACCCCTAAAAACGTATATATTACAACCCCCCACCCCTTTCCGGGACTTTTACTCAGTTTCGTCGATTTTTCCTTAATTACATAGACCATTAACTACATTTTCCGATCATTCGTATACTGCTAAGAATTTTTTTTTTCCTTTAACAGGATTGGCCCTGGTCTACATGTACTTTAACAAAGAGTTATTTGATGATATATATCGCTGCCCAAAACTAAAAACAATGTCCTCATAAAAATTTTATGCCGAAAACTATATCAAAATCCGTAACCAAAACCGAAGTCTTGATATCTCAGAGCTGTGAGATTTCAGCCCCTCCATATTTTTTCATTTGACAACCGATCTTTAATCTATTCTCTCATCGACCTTATTGATTTATTTTTCAATTTAAACAAAATAAATAGTAATTTATATAATCCTAATGCTCACAATTTTATTGATACTGTTTAAAGTACACATATAATATTTAATAGTAATTATAACTAATGTGATTTTTTCAAAACTGTTTAATTGTTTATAATTTCAGCGATACTAAGTGTTTTATTAGCTTGTGGTTTTTTTTGTAACAGGTAGAGCAGGTAGAGCGGTATTCTTAAAAAGAGAGCCAGGGTAAGGGAGTAGATCTGACAGTACCACTTATAATACGCATTGTGACATGAAAATAGTTGTCAACTTTTTGAGTATGTGTGCTATTCAATAAACCACTGAGTACACCAGACCCAGAGCAGTTATACGAAAGGTAGCTGGAGTAGTATATGTAGTATGTTTGTATAGTGTATTGCTAGTAGTATATTGTTTCTCATTTTAAGTTTTTTCAACATATTCTCTAGGTAAAGTTTAAAGGAAATAGTCATCGAAAGTAATACAAAAAAATTTTACATTTTCGAAAATAAGTCAATAACTTTGTCAATAACTCAAAAACTAAGCAGTCGAAAATTCATTGAAATTTTTACTTCACCACAATTTTAAATTGTGTTAAGTAAGCAATCTATCGAGAAAAAAAAATCTTACATACCCCAAATTTTTCTTTTGTTTTGGACCATCCTCTATCTAAATAGCCAATAAAAATTTTGGTGTACGTCTGTGTGTGGGTGGGTGTGTGTGTGGGTGGATGACCTTTCTGCATATGATCTTGATGATACTTTGACAAATCATACAGGTTTACTTGAAAATAGTAGATCTGGATTCATTTCAAATTTGGACAAAATGGCGGGGGGGTCTCCCGAACACCTCTAAGTTTAAAACTTCTAATCCCGGCTTATGATCTAATGGAAACTTGGTATATAAGGTTTAAGTACTGCTTCCAATATTTCTGCATACTAACTTCCGGTTTGTCACTTCCGGTTAAAAAGTTTTTTTTTTCAGGTGTTTATCCCTACTGTAGCCTACAATTACCGATCGATTGTCATGAAACGTTGGAAATAGCTTTCAAGTAACATGAAAAAGATTTTATCAGGTTTTGGAGTACATTGGATAATGGTATTGGGGGTCCACCATACAACAGGTGGTTTTTTCCACTGTGTTTTTAATGTTTGTTGGGAGCATACAACATTCGTTTGTGAATGAATTTTGATGACACTTTGGAAAAAGATGCAAAATGTATGACAAGGAACTGATTGATTTTTGAGCGATAGTGAACAAAGTGGTGGGGGTGTCCCATACACCTGTTTTTTGAAAGCTCAATAACATCTGTATTTGGTAATCGAATTGGATGAAACTTGGTACATAAGCATTTAGTACGGTTCACAACAGTTCTGCATCGCAACTTTCGGTTTTTCACTTCTGGTAAAATATTTTTTTTGTACTTTTTTGAAGTTTTTTTAGTATCTTCATGCACACTACAGCCTACAATAATGAAGTGATTATGATGAAACTTATAAAAAAAAGTTTCAATTAGTGTGAGAAGATAGTTATCATCTTTTGGGACACATTGGTTAGAGTGGCGGGGGTCTACCATACAAATGCTGACTTTTCACACTTTGTTTTTAAAGTTTGTATGGAGCATACAGACTTCATTCATAAATTTATTTTAATGACACTTTGAAAAAAGATGGAGATCTTGGGATAAGTGGTGGGAGGCCTCCCGAGCACCTGTTTATTGTATCACCATTTTTTCAATGTTTGTTGGGAGCATACAGCATTTGTTCGTGAATGAATTTTGATGAAACTTTGAAAAAATATACAAATATGTATGGCAAGGAACTGATAAGTTTTTGAGCGATAGTGAACAGAGTGATGCGGGGCCCCCGAGCACCTGTTTTTTTGAAAGCTCAACAACATTTCTACCTGATAATCGAATTGGATGAAACCTGGTACATAAGCATTATAAGCATTTAGTACGGTTCACAACAATTCTGCATCCCAACTTCTGGTTTTTTACTTCCGGTAAAAAATTTTTTTTTTAATTTTTGAAGTTCTTTCGGTGTCCTAATGCACACTACAGCCTACAATAATGAAGTGATTATGACGAAACTTTTGGAAAAGATTCCAATTAGTGTGAGAAGATAATTAACATCTTTTGGAACACATTGATCAAAGTGGCGGGGGTCTACCATACAACTGCTAACTGTTCACACTTTGTTCATAAAGTTTCTTTGGAGCATACAGACTTCATTCAATAATCAATTTTAATGACACTTTGAAAAAGATGGAGACTTAAACGATAAAGAACTGATTAGTTTTTGGACAATATTGAGATTAGTAGTGGGAGGCCTCCCGAACACGTGTTTATTGTGTCACCATTATGTCATTGTTTGTTGGGACAACAAACATTCGTTCGTGAATGAATTTGGACGACACTTTGCAAAAAGATGCAAATATTTATGGCAAGGAACTGATTAGTTTTTTAGCGATAGTGAACAAAGTGAAAGGGGTACTCCGAGCACCTGTTTTTATCTGTACCTGATAATCGAATTAGATATACTTGGTACATAAGCATTTAGTACGGTTCACAACAGTTCTGCGTCCCAGCTTCCGGTTTGTCACTTCCGGTAAAATTTTTTTTTTACTTTTTCTCGTACAACAGAATTAATGTTTGTTGGGATACCACTGCTTTCTTTAATATTTTTATAATTAGAACTACACGAAATCTATAACATTGGTTAGCTTTTAATTAAAGTATTTGATGGATAGTAGCTCATAATATATGCAGAACACTATGTTCCCAGAGTTGTGGTGAAGTCAGCCTATGCATTGGCGTCGCAATATTTTTATCATTTTCGATTTTTCTAAACTAAACTCGATTCCTTACAAAAGACTTTTGTTTTACTATATCCTTATCTATGTCCATAAAATATAGATAAAAACAAATATTTAAAGTTTGTTTGTTATCAACAGGCGTGGGAAAACACATTTAATAACTGTAAAACATTTCAGTTGATAGCACTTATAGTATGAGAGTAAAGCGATTATGTAGAAATTCGGACGGAAACCGAAGTCTCACCAATAGGGTACCATTTTTACTTTTTCAAACTCTAAAAATGAGACATATTCAAAACAATCTGGGCTTAATTCAGCTTTTGCAGGATTGGCTAGTCAGATCTATCATTGCTAAGGCAAAAAGAAGTACTATAGCATCACTCCTGCAAACTAAATCGAGTTTGTAACATCAGATCTCCCACTCAATTACAGGAATGTTGGTACAATTTTAAAAACAGCTTTACAAATATGGAACCATGATAAATTAAAAATTTTGCCAATAAACAATAAATGTTACTTTTTAAGGAGAAAATCAGCTACACTGCAGAAGTGCTTGTGCATTTGCAAATATTGACATTTGACAATTACGATCGTCTTACTTTGAACTGCAAGATAGCTATGTGAGAAGAACCAGTAATGATAATAGATGAGTTATAAAATTAAAGACTAGGAATATCTAGCAGTGCTGGCAAAGACAAACTGACTTATTTGATAAATTAAATTTGTGGCGCAGCTTTATAATTAAGAGGCACTGAAATCTATGCAAGGAATATATCCTGGATAACAATAGATAAAAATCGTTCAAACCCTAGTGCCCGCATGCCGCAACAACATGCGTTCTGAGCTGTTGATGGACGCAACTTTTCATTTTTTGTTTTTTTTTATAAAAAATGGATATCTAAACAATAAATCCTATTACAAAATAAAATATGTCGTAGACCAATATTTCATGACAGGATGGAGGCAAAAAACCTAATTTTCTTTAAAATTTCCAGGAATAAAAGTAAAATTGGGGTTGCCAGTAATTCAGATAGTTGTATACTCCATGATCATGTGTCACCCTATCTTCCTCAAGGATCGAAGTTCACATAATGAGTTTTATGAAAGCTCGTTTCCTCGTACAAGCAATAGCATACCATTATCAAGGAATATTCCATAATTAAGATTACGGGTACTTACTACCCTTCTAGGGTACTACTACTATAATTTACTTTAATTTAATCAATTGGCTTAAGTCAACTTACACATCCGCTAAGTAGAAGCCGCTTATAACTGTCCTTTCGCGCTTCGCGCTTAAAAATTGGGTGAGACGGGCCTTTGTCTTATTTTTTATACGTGAAGCAGTTCTTGATGTTTCCTTTTTTTTTTATTCACGAAAATTCACAAAATAAACCAAGCTAACAAAAACTTAAACACAACACAAAACACAATGAAGAAAACACAATGAAATTGAGAACCACAAATGAAAATTATTGAAATTAAATTTGATGAAAAGCAAAATTTTATAAATATATTTTTCTTTTAAAATGAAATAAATTATAACCAAATTACATAAATTAATAAATTATATTTAAAAAAAAATACATTTAGAATATTAATTAATATCTTTATACCAAAATTTCTTTTGCTACCTCGCATTGTCCAACCAATTCCTGATATCCTGATAATTTTAGTCTTGATTGCCAAAGTTTCAGCTTTCTTGAATTCCAAAATATTTATTTATAAAAAAATTGTGACTGGAGGTCTGCAGTTGGAACTTATATTTTGGTGTGTCCTCTGTGACCACCAAAATTGAATAGACCGATATATCAATTTTTAATTTCCATCTTTCCAATTACAAAAATAAATCTCCATAGCTTCTCCAATTTTCTCCAAAAAATTTATACCGATAAGTTGGCTGTCCTGCCTTATGGATTTTTCGATAAACATTTTTTTTTATTAAGGCATATGTTTTTTTGCTGACACCATAAATTTCAATCTCGATTAATTGGTATATCATTATTCATTATAAATTCTTGTATATTATAATATATTCTGGGCAACTCGTTTGGCATGTTGATCTTCATTTAATAATTCAGGAATTTGCTAACGACTTTCATTATAATTTTGTACATATGTTCGACATAATATTAGTTTCACGACATAATATTAGCTCAGTTCACATAATTGTCCTTTATTTAGATACAACGTAATAAATCTTTTCTTGGCTTAAATAATTTTCTTTAATTTTGCAGTTACAACTTACAACTTAACATAATGTATTTTTCTTTTACTTACTTATAGTATAATTTTAATAGTTTACAATAAACAAACTTTAGACCTACAATTTAATATTTACATTTTTGAACTTTACAATTTTTTTTCTAATAATTAAATCTAACAAATAAATATGAATTTGATTTACTTTAAGTTAAAAAAAGGAGATAAACTTTATTGTTTTCAAAAAAGAGTAAACTTGGTAATAAAAAAAATTTATTTAATATGTTTTCAAAAATAAAAGTATGATTGTAACAAATAAAAAGGCGTGAAAAATTAATTTATACAAAAAAAATGAATTGAAATGAAAAATAATTGAAATTTAATTTAAGAAATTTATTAGCTTTGAGTTAAACAAACACAATCAACATAAAATGAGTGGACCTGACAATCACTAGTCAAAAAAACTTCTTGTCGCGTTATACGCTCTTTTTTAAGAATAATAAAAGTCGAGATAGATGTGATCTTAATAAGAGAACTTCAGATTTCTACAGATCAGGTACTTTGTCTCAAAACAACAAAGTACTGTTATTTTCACGAACCATAACGGAGTTGTTTTTGCTAAGAGTTGCAGATCTACAGCATGTTATTTATTTTTTTTTTTAGGCATGTATGCTCCACGTAGGAGCGTTGCCAGACTAATCGGTTTTGAATATTCACCACGGTCAATCGCAACAGCGACATAATTACAATGGCAGCCGTTTTTTTTAATGTCGTTTATTATTATTATTAATATTATTATTATTATTAAGTCAGTCTCGCATTGTAGTCGTGGTCTACCTCGCGGTCGCCCACTCCCTGCGGTACTAACGTACATTTTTCTAATCATTCCAGACTGTGAATCAGCTGTAGAACATGCTCAAACTAAGCAATCCTATTAGAACGGATACAACCTATTATATCAGGACCATCAAGAAGGTCTCTGATCTCAAAGTTATACCGGGTTCTATACTCTCCATCGTCTGTCTTAAGTGGACCAAAAATGTAGCGTAGGATCTTACGCTCAAATACAGATAAATGCGATTCGTCATTTTATGTAAGGGTACTTGTTTGTAACCCATACATCACAACCGGTCTAATCAATGTCCTGTATAACTTGAGCTTGGTGTTAGTTAATACGGTTGATACGGTGATCCAAGGAGAGGTTTAATTGAGTAGAAAGTTCGATTACCTGCAGCGATTCGAGCTTTTATATCTGTAATTATGCTGTTGTTTGAGTCAAGCATTGATCCCAAATATTTAAAAGATTCAACTCCCTCAATTCGTTCATCGCCGCACATCAAATCTTTCTTATCAGCCTCTCTTGAAACATTCATGTGTTTGGTTTTATTGTAGTTAATTTGCAGACCAATTTTCCTAGCACCACTCAGAAAAAGCCAAATTTTCAACAAAAAGCATGTTAGAACTTAAACTAGTTTTTTTTACAGATAAATTTTTTTGTTATTATTTGGTTATCGTGGATGCGGTGTAATATTAATTAAAATTAAAGATAATTAAGAAAAATTAATAAACTCTGGTGTATACAACTATTATTTAGTGGAATTAAAATTAAATTTGTTGGATAATCCGCTTTTTTATTCCGGAATTCTCAGTCGATACAATTAAATCTCGAACCATCCTATAACAAAAAAAGGTGTGTCGATTTTTGCATATGGTGGTGTTCGTTTTTCCGGCGATGGCGCATACGACATATTGAACAAGAAAAGCAATCGAATGTATCTGTGGGAAGCATCCATTTTACCATCTGGGGAATCGATAATTCATTGTGTAGATATTGCTACCGACGCACTGCTTTCTTCAACCTGATATAGGACAACAACATAGACATCCAGCTACCATCACTGGAGGCAATAGCGTTTTTTGTCTTTACCTATAAGTAACCCAGCTTGATATCATCATCAAATCTCGTTCACCTCTAACTAGATAGAAATTTGATATATCAGTTATTGTCATCTGCACTTTCAAATAATTTATCAATCTGGTATACGACCATTGACGATTGCTGGAGCTGCCGTACAGATTGAACGTGTCATCAAACCACGATGGGCTAATGATGGGCTAAATAATGATGGGCTAAATTTCGAAGGAGTCAGGAATGGGGCCTGGACTAACCATGGGGTGAGTTACCTGTTTATTTTTTATATAAAGGTGTGAATCTGTGTGAGTGCGTGAATGTGTGGATATGTCTTTGATTGTTGATACTTATTTTTTAATTTTATTGTAGTAAAATTTTCAAACGAAATCTATTAATCTGATTTCCCCTAATATACAAAAAACAGGTGAGTAGAGCCAACGCAATAATTAAATTTTAATCTTTCTAGACCGCATTAGTAAAGTGTAAATAGTTTAAATATTGAATTTCACGTGATTAGTTAATCAAAGTATAAGTATTCCAAAAGCGTATTTTATGATTTAGGAGCGATTCTGAACAAAAATAGTTTCGTAAAAGTTGAATGCGTTATGAACTCAACATCTGTTAAACCGAAGCTCCAGAAACCTGATAGCGATTCTTTTTGTATCTACAAGAGACGCTCAATCAACTGCCGATAACGCGACGACTTTTATCTGTAACTCACGCCTTTCACTGGCATTCCAAAATCAACGTGTTCGTCTTCCGATATACAAATTTTTTTATCAAAAATCATATATTGTATTGTTTGGAAACGATAGATGTTCATAGCAACTATCTAGTGAATTACTTTCGCTGCGAAGCACTAAGGAAAAACCTACAGTTAATGTGATTACGTGATTTATAATAAAATTTTAAACTAATTTAACAAAGGAAAAAACAAATTATTACAACATATTGCAGAAAGGTTGGACCCAGCGCTCAAACCAATTAATTTTTTTTATCTCTACTATTCCTATTGATAGTAGTTTTCTTATCACAATGGATGACGAAGTTTTCTTTTCTTTTGGGTATGAAAGACGACTGTATGCGTATATGTATGCGGGAGTGTATGGGGACATGGATTACGGTGCGTATGTATGTAGGGGTGTGAGAGTGTATGCAAGCGTGAGTGTATGGGGATATAGATGGCAGGTATGTGTAGAAGTGGATGAAGTGCGCGAGTGTGTGACTGAATTGAAATGATGGGGTTGGACGTGGTGATCGTGGTTCTTACGCATACGGGGGTCGCTAGAGTCTGTTTAGTTCACTTGCTTTTCTTTTGACATAAGTTCTTATCTCATATGATACGCGTACAGGTTCAGTTATTTGTGCTGGAGTAGCAGGTATTCTTCTCTCGACCCCATAGGCTGCAGCTAGTCTGGGGCTAAAAATAATCTCGCTAGGTACGCGACCTGCTATGCCACTTCGTTGTTAGTCAACGAAGAAGTGCTTCATTACACCATCCTATACCTCTCAGCCTCTGTTTCTAGACTTATAAGAGCATCAGGAGCGCTCAGGCTGCTCACGTTCCGATTCGGTAGTCTTTTTCACGTCCAGGTAAAATTCTGTTTTTTTGTCCGAGTCTGTTATTCTTTTTCTGATAACCAAATTTAACATATTAGTTTTTTCCAGGGTTAGGGTGTTAGGGTGAATGGGTCCGTTCTGCATATTAAGGTCACCAGAAACAACCTTTTTCCACGTTTATATAGCGAGCCGCTTGATTCAAGACAGACGCCCGCTCCAAGCCACCGCATTGGTTGTAAGGCGCCAATTTGCCGTGATGTAGCGTCATTGACTAAGTAGTTTTTACTCTGCTTGTCTCCAATACACCAACCTAGTTCTGTCAGCCTTACCCTAGTAGCACGGCGTCGAATTTCGGATTTCGCTACCCTAATACAGCATGATATGCAGTTTATATTTTATAATACCCGCAAGCCTCACGGCCAACAATCATAGCTTTTGTTTCTTATGGGTCTTGACAATGTATGTAAAATAAGAGTTTATAGCCGTACAGTTGCAGTCATTCTCAGAATGATGTGAGTAAGTCAATGATACAAATATATCGTGTAACATTTCAATTATTTGACAACACATTTTCCTGAAACATTATATCATAAAAACCATTGACTTGAATAGAAAACATCAATCCGATTCGTCAAAAAAGTTAGTAACCCTTGAAAAAATCATTTGCGTCCTTGAAATTTTATGCGTGCATGATGACTATACCTAGCAAATATACAATCTCAAAGCATTTGTCTTTATATATGTTCATCGGTCAGATTTTAAGTTTTGGGTTAAACGATTTTCACTTACTTTTGAAGTAAATATCACCACTACGTTTCTCTGTGGTATAGAAGTATGTTGGAGTTCTTATGCTTTCCATGACTGATTAGTGAGCAGAATATTTTAATTTGTAAGTAGAGTGGTATTCCGGATATTCCGTTTAGTAAATTCACTTTTTATCTCGGTTATCAGATGAATTGTTATGTTGGAGGTGATAATGTCCCAGAGAACACAAGACGTAAATATGACATCACACGAAGGTCATTTATATGTGATGCAATTGTTACGTAAATTTGGAATAAAACTAACACTCGTGATGAACATAACCTGGTATCATTTACATGATGCTTTCATGACATCATACTGATCTTAAATTTTACTTTGATTTGATGTCATAATTTGTCTTTAATAGACTCATAAAGTCAACTTAAATATGACTTTATTATAATTTAGTTAAATTTCACTAGAGGTATATCCATTTTAAGTGAAAATGGTTTGAAAAATTTCGCGAAGTTATTACTTCCTAGCTGGTTAAAGAATAGTGGTAAGTAAAGAGCAATGGACGACTGACGGGTAAGTGTTTACGTCAAAAAGTGTGAAATAATTTCATATAACGACAACTTATATATGACCCAGATCTTAAATAAGATGTGACTTAGCGTGATGTAATTATGAAGTAACAATGACGTAAACGTGTTTTCTGGGATGAGAGCCAACCTTTCCAATATTGGTTATCCAGAAACATTTGGTGCCATTTCAGATATTAGTTTTTTTACATCAACTTCCTCTGTGGAGTGCATTCAATATAACATCTGCGATTCTATACCATTTCACTTTCGCTCTTTACACAGAATAGTCGAAAATGGTTTTCGGAGAATAACTAAATGTAACCCTTACTTTTTCCTAGGTGTAAAAATTTTCCTTTAGATTTTGCCACTAAACAAAAAACAATTAACTGTCATATAGCTATAAAGCAATATTCAGATTCATGAGGATATTCAGACTTAACCACATCGATAGTAGCATTGTACTGTCTTTTTTATCTAAACAAGATAATCGAGTCTTATATCTTTCAACTTCAAATGCAAGAAGAAGGAGGAAACCATACACTACCTGCTTGACTCGTACATCAGTTTGCTCAGGAAATATATAGCTTGATGGTATGTAGTAAGAAAGAAGAGAGTATACCAAGTTTACGGAAGCATTCCAAGGCTAGGCAATTCCCAAAATTTAGTATAACTTTGTTAACAAAAACATTTGAATGTGAATTTTGTCTATATAAATTTGATTATACAAAACCTTGAATCGACAAAAAAAACATTGCAGTAGGATCATAAACATGACACGTTTTCAATTCTTTTCGGCATATATGTTTTTATTTATTTTTATTATTTTTACGAAGTAAATTTCTTTGAAAACAAACAATAGAAAAACCAGACAGTTGCTTATCACAACCTACACACAAAATTTCCATTTATAGATGATCCCGAACAATCATTGGTGATTTGATCCAACAATTTGACCTCACTGACGTTCTTTCTTTTACCAAATAATGCATATGTGCGTAATCATTGCAAAAAATAAATGTGTAATCTCTACTCCACCGATCACGTTTTAATTACAAGTAATCACATGTTCAAATACATTAAATATTTATTCTTAAATTATTTGAACTTCAAAACAAGAAAATATACTACACACGCTCGCATAAAATTTTCAGGAAATCAAAATTTAAAGAAATAAAAAGTGATAATAAAAACAATTTAAATTTTTTTAAAAATGAAATAAACCGTCAAAACAAAAAAAAAAGTTGCTAAAAATAAAACATCAACACATAAGGAAAATCTTATTGAAAATGAAAAAAATCAAAACAAATAGAATATCTATCTTCTGGAGGTCTGACACAGCACACAAATATTGTTCCTAATCTAACACAAAAGAAACTACAATAATATGAATAATTTATAAGATGCACTGATAAGATGCACTTGAATTTCATTCCGCAATTATTATTTATTTTTTATTATTTTTATTAAATAATAATTTTGTATATTTAATTTTCGTATTTACAAAACTATTATTCTATAAAGTTTTTTTCAATAGTAGTTGTGATATTTTATTTTAAGAAAAACTGACAACACAAAAATTTCGCGATATTGTTTATAATAAATTATCAACACTGATTTTATGTTGTTTATAATGGTTTTTGCCACCAACAACAAATTAGATGGCGTTTTAAGGTTGGATGATAAGTATGAGACCTTACGCACTAGGAATCTTGGTTATGTAAAAAAATTGGGATGATTTTAGGCTTCGCTGATGGTTTCTCAAAACGATCAACATTTTGAAAAAGTTAGGTTTAACGGTTCTCTCTCTCTTTTTCCCCCCTCTCAAGTGTCCTTCAGCTGTATCAATTGAAAAATTTCAATAAAATTTATAATGACTGAGGTTCGGTTAGTTACAAAACCGAAGTACTGAACTGTTTTGATTTGATTTAAAAAAGCTCTCTGGCCTGACTGAGAATCTAGCAAAGTATTGCCATTCGCAAAACCTTTATTTGCAGTTCACATGTACACATCTCAAGGAGATATACAGATACATGTCTATTTTGGAGATAATTCAATTGTACTTTGTGAGGCGTGTTTGTAAGTTGACATAACCTTGAATAGATAGTTGGATTTGTGTCAACGATCAACTAACCTATCCCAACAAAATACTTCGATCTAAAAACCCATACCTTCAACAAAATAAATGGTCAGAAGTCAATATAAAGTCCGCCGCATAAATAGCTTTTGCATACCACATGATCTTCCTAGAAGCGTCCGATCATTTGTACAAAATCAACTTTTCCTCCCACCCTCGTATCTTTAGGAATAAATTTATTTCTCTCATAATTAAAATTAGGTGACCCAAATAAAAATAATATACAGAAAACTCTTTGTTGATTTAAAAGTTGAAATGAGAAGTATTTCTCTACTCGATTGTGTCGCAGCAGATTGAAAGGCAACAAGATATAATAGTTTTTAGTGTAAGTTGTACCTCATATTTCTATAAATTTGGTCATGATTTTAGAATTTTGGTTAGTTCTGATTATCTTCTTCACAAGAAACATGTGTGATACAAAAATGGTTCCTACAATTGAGTCGATCGACGAGTTTCGAAAACATTTACCAAAGTGAGTTTTTTTTTTGGAATAATATTATAAAAAAAAATTTTAATTTAATTTTTTTTTTGTTTTTTTTTTTGTTTCTAGTTTTTTCGGCAGCAAAGATCAACGTTTAGCTTTACTATTAGACTTCGATGGCACATTAGCACCAATAACACCACATCCAAATTTTACGGTTATGACAGATGAAACAAGTGAGGTTTTAAATAATTTATGTAGCCATTCCAAAATTTTTGCTGCTGTTATATCGGGTCGTGGATTAAACGATGTAAAACAAAAAGTTGGAATCGAAGGAATAGTTTATGCTGGAAATCATGGATTAGAAATTTTATATATTGATGGAAGAAAATATAATCATCATATACCTAGTGCCTTACAAAAAAATTTTACGTTAATGAGAGATAGGTTAAAGGATGAAATTGAGAAAAATGGAGCATGGATTGAAGATAAAATAGCATCGTTAACAGTTCATTATCGTGAAGCGCCTGAAGAGCAACATGATGAAATAGCTCAATTAGCAAGTGATATTATTGAAAGTTATGGATATACTGCACATCAAGCACTAAAAGCAACAGAAGCAAAACCACCGGTACAATGGAATAAAGGTAATTCTGACAACGTTTAAGTGATTTTAAAAAAAAGTGATTATTACGAATATAAAAATTTTAAAATTTCATTTTTAAAATGTGAAAGGTGATTGACAGATTATAAAAACAAAAACGGATCAGTTATAATTATAAAAGTTATCGGAAATAATTTTGTTGACGTTTTTTGTAAAAACAAAATATGTGTTTATTCGCAACGATTTGCTATGATCATATGTCAAGATGAAATTGAATCTTATTCCGTGAATGAAAAAATTGAATAAAAAAGTGCGGTGAAACCATGAACTAATAATCGATCGTTACAATTTCTTACCATGGCATGGTTTTCATTAGATTAGATTTGTTTTCATATAACTAATAAATAATCACATTTTTAAAGTGATCACTTCAGATTAGGATTTTTGAGAAGTTTGACCAAAATTAAAAAGACAATAGAAATAGTTTTATTTAGTAATTGGTTTAGTTTTTAATTGAATTCAGTTAATAGAATATCATTAAAAATTTCGTTTCTCATTTCAGGCAAAGCAGCATTACTAATATTGGAATCAAATTTTGGTGAAAATTGGCATGAAAAAGTGAAAACAGTATTCGTTGGTGATGATATAACAGATGAGGATGCAATGATGGTAAGATTAAAATTTATACCAGAAATTCAAATATTAATGCTAGTTTTTTCCTTGTCAGGCTTTAAGTGGAAAAGGTGTTACCTTCCGTGTATCATCGAATCCAGAAGTATCAACACACGCAAATTATAGATTACCATCAACAGTACAAGTTCACGAACTTCTACAATGGATATCACAAAATATAAATTAGTATTTTTTTTAAATTAAAAATCTAAATCATTGAACAAACTCAAAGATTTACTTAGCGATAAATTTATTTAATTTTAGTTGCTATATAAATTAGGAATTCTACATAGAACATTGTTCTTGTATATAGAAAAACAAAATCTTGTTGACACTTTTAAATTAAGTTAGAATAAATTGAAAACATTATTATTTTAAGTAAATAGTTTTTACTTGTTACCGCATGATATATACTTTTATGTATACAAATGAAATAATATTATTGATAATTTAGATAAAAATAAAAAGAAATGTTTAAAATAGTAAATACTGGTTTATAGAATTATTTGGTTTTTAGTGATTAGTTCGTGGTACGAGGAAAAAATATTTGTATTATTAGTTTCTCAGAATTATTTTTTGGAGCTAGGTGGTAGTTTCTGGATTAATTTTACCTTAACTGTAATGAGGATAACGCACACAAAAACAATAACCTCAAGGTCTACGTAAATGAGGCATGAACCTAGTAGGGAAGCTACCAAGACGGATCTAGAGCAAAATCAAATATCCCACCCTTATAGTTACTAATAAGAGATGGACCTGAGGTGAACAGCAACACAAGAAGACCAATAAGCGGGCACACACATTACCGTTAAAGCTATATGTCAGCTACACTAGTGCCACAACTAATAAGGTGAAAAACGTTTTGGACGGTTACCGTTAGACCATGCTTACCAAAGTGCTACTTGAGGGCGGGTAGACTTTTGTGGGTCAAATACTGAAAGATCGGGTAACCAAATATTTTAAAGTTATCTTCTTTAACCTGTGAGACATTGGGGTAACGAGCGCACAGTTCACTGTATACTACATGTTGAGATTAGCATTCACTTTTGATAAGAATAGAAAACGGCCTCTCGGAATCCAAGATAGAATCGGTAAATGATTCTAAGAGTATATCTATTGCCAGGATTAACGTCCAAAAAACCTTCGTCTGTAAGGACAATATCTAAGACAGGTTATCCGAATGAAAGCCGCTAAAACTCGTTCTACTTAATCTCATTCTGTTATGAAGTATGATCAACAAGGGCCACTTTAGATATGCCAAGGGCCAAGATAAGCTGGCTAAATTTTGCAAGTAAAGGAAATACAGTATTTAAGGAAATAGACTTTGTTTCAACATCTTTCACAATGTGTTAACCCAATCTGTTTCTCACTTCGATTCTGTCACCTTAATAGATTTTTTTCGGGTAAGTGATACATGTCTAGTACATGGTAGTAATCAGTTTCTCCGTTGAGGTCCTTTAATCTTTCTCCACCGGCAGTTATTTCACCCGCGACATTGGTGGCATCAACTTGGATCTACTCCAGGCCAACTTGAAGTAAACTGACCTTTTCATCCACTCTACTGCTAGTGTTGATGTTCAAGTTTCTTATCTAGTTTCATCATTTCTTTTTATGAGAAACATCTTCATCTTCTTCATATTTGTAATACTATCTTGAGGACGTCAACCTTTTGTTAGATGCGAGAAGGCTAAGGTCCTAAACATTTAAATAAAAATCTTCTTAAGCGGGCTTTCTTTAACATCATGGTCTGCTGGTCTCATGTCCACCGGTTGTACGGCCGGTTAATCGTGAACGATGAGTATGAGACTTTTCATATTTCGTTGAAACCTGATATGCTTCCGTTAACCAAATGGTCTAGGTGTGGAGTCGAGAATCACTTTGTCAAGGAGCCCTGTTTTTAGCGGAACCACTTAAATAGGAAACAACATCTAAGTGAGTTTTTTTCTTTACCATATTATGTGCCACTCTGACATGCTAAACCACATTTTTCTATGCTAATCTTAGAAAATCAGACATCAACTATAAAACAAATAGAAAAAGATGCAGGAGGCTAAAATCTTAATGGTCAGAGATATCAAGACTTCAGTTTGGGTTAAGGATTTTTATACAGTTTTCGGCAAAAGACTTTTATGGGGACATTGTTTTTAGTTTTGGGTAGCGATGTATATGAAACATAAAATACTGTGTAAAAGTACAAATATTTTATCTCTGTTTAGAAGTTTATTACAAAACTAACACGAATGACGAAACACTTATTGCCGGAAAATTATAAGAGATCATAATTTAGTCATCTTTTTACTTCATATGATGACACTCACCAAACTACTCAAAAACCTCTCCATTTAGAGTTCAGCAATTTCAACTTTTCGAAAACAAACAACTCATTTTCTACCAATTTCATGTTCAATTACATTTATGTCATACAAATAATTAATTTTATTCAATGTTTTTTTTTTTTCAAAAAAGGAGCCTGATTGAATTGATTGAATAGATTGAATTGATTTCAAAAAATTATAACGCAACAAAGTCTCGAATGCCATAAAAAACCATACAAAATATGACATACCAACTAGTCTCGAACGTATAATTAACAACAATAAGAAAGAAGCAAAATCTTTCCTTAAAAATTATGAAAACATTGTCATAGTTCCAGCAGACAAGGGGAATATTACCGTGTCAATGAACAACGATGAATTACATTCGAAGATAATGAGTCTTCTTATTGACGAAACAACTTACAAAATACACAAGGACCAGACAGCGATTTTGTTAACGAAATTAAAATACTTTCTTAAATTGTTGGTGGAAAATAATCAAATTGCCTCCAACGTAGCAGGACAGCTTTTTACGAACTCCCTAACACCTCCAAAGCTTTATGGTCTGCCAAAAATCCATAAAGAGAATATACCAGTTAGACCAATAGTCAGCTGGGTAAACTCACCAACATATCGTATATCGAAATTCATCGCCGGTATTCTACACAAATCACATCACGAAAGGTACAACATAAACAACTCATTTGAATTCCAAAAAGAAATTAAGTCGGTTGTGCTACTAGAGAATGAAATCTTAATCTCCAACAATGTTACCTCGCTATACACAAACGTTCCGATTCATATTGTTTTGAGTCTGATAAATGATAACTGGGACACAATCCAACCCAATACAACTATGGACAAAGAACATTTTATAAAATGCATGGAAATTTGTGCAATCGACTCAAATTATTTTGTCTATAAGAATATTTTTTATAAACAAACGTTTGGATGTCCTTTGGGCCCGCCGCTTGCACCAATCATAGTAGATATGTTGATGACACATTTACTGTTAATCACAATACCAAGACTCCCGTTTAAACCTCTGTTTGTCTATAAATATGTCGATGATCTCATCTCAACCGTTCCAGCAGAACACATAAGCATGGCCATCGAAAAGTTAAACTCGTACTATGAACGAATTAGTTTCACATTTGAAGCAGAAAACGATGGAAAACTTGACTACCTTGATCTCCGATTAGTTCGAACGAATGAGAACAGAATTGTAACAAAACCATTCAAAAAATCCCCCAGGAAAATGAGAGAGTTTTTAACTTCAACTCGTTTCATCCATTCACACACAAGAGAAATATTGTGAATGGAACCATCAATCGGTTATCACGACTTACTTCATCCTGCTTTACCGCAGACAAGAATCAACTCATATATACAATATTACAGAAGAACAACTATCCAATAAAGTTCATTATATCATCTATAAAAAACCATGTTACAACAAACAACAACAATCAATTACACCAACCGGTACTAAATCAGTCAAATACTCTTATTCCAGCCGAACAAAACGAAATTGGCGAATCTCAACAAAATGTGTCAACATCAATACAAACTCAAGAGATCGAGAACGATATAAGAACGTCTATACGTCCATTTCATATATTCCTAAGCTATCAGAAACAATCTCGCATATTGTGAATAAACTTAACACCGATAACATCCACCTGAAAATTTCATTCAAAATTATTAACACGATGAAGATGCATTGTTTCTCAAAACTCAAAGATAAAACACAAAAACGAAAAATGAGTAACATAGTTTACAAGCTGACATGTTCGTGTGGCTCACAATATATAGGACAAACAAGCAACTATCTCATCAAAAGAATGTATGGTCATAAATTTGATATAAAAAGCGCTCTTCAACCTGTAGTATTTCTAGAAAATCTACCAACCGAAAATAGACTCAACGTACAAACAACAAACATTCAACAATCACCATCTTTACCAACATCTCCATCAATTTTCAAACGGAGTAAAGACAAAACAGCAATCTTTTATCACATTAAAGAAACCAAACATAGCTTGGATGTATATGACCTGGATAAAATAGATATATTGTGCACCGAGGATAACCTATCAAAAAAATTAATCAAAGAAATGCTCTACATAAACACAACCAGTAACACAATTAACAAACGAGCTGAAATCGATGGGTTATCAAAGATATATTGTAATATCCTCAAGAAACAAAACTAAAATTCAATTAAATGTATTACATAATTTTATTCAATATGAACCAGCTGATGAGAAGAATGACCGTTGTCAAAAATAACAATATTATTATTATTTTTCTTCCGTTTTGATTTTAATTTCGGTTCTTTGATCATAGGTTTTTTTTATTCTATATCGAAACCCCCGATATATCATAGCCATACCCATTCATGCCATTTTAAATAAACAATGAACATTGCCATATGCAAAAACTTGGATTAGTGTTTTTGATTAAATATTTTTGAATTTTTTTATATGGAGTTTTATTTTTCCAGACGGCGTTATGAGCGTTATGGCGATTTTTTGATTTTTTTTTATATTGAGTTTTAATTTCAAAATGGCGCTACAAGTTCACGATTTTTACTGTGCTAAAAAATGAAGAAGGCTTCTATATCGGGGATTTTGTCTATATGCTTAATTTAGTCAAAAAAAGTGGGGAGTCTCCTCTAATGAAAAATCCTCTCTCCTCTAATGAAAAATCAAAGTCTCTTAATTGAGAAAAAGAAAACTTAAGTGATGATAACCTTTCCATTGCTGCATGAATTTAACCAATTAATTTAAAACAGCAAGTCGACCATTTTGGCTGACCGGAAATTTTGTTAATTTTTTTAATTTGTTTTAAAACGTTTTAGAATTTTTTAGAATTTTAATCTTTTAGTTTGTCATTTAAGGCAGTTTTTAAAAAATTTTTAATTTAGTTGTGAGATTTAAAAAAATCGTTTTCTTAAAGTAATTTTTAAACTTGTTGAATGAACTACTTGAAGTGATAATAATAATATATTAAAACAATTCGTCTTATACACTTCAAAATTTTTTATTTAAATATCCTAATATTTTCAAACTCCAACTTTTCTCAGTTGCTGTTTTCACATATTAATGATAATGAAGAAACAGCAACTGAGAAAAGTTTTAAAATCAATAAACAACAAATACGAGTCCATCAAGTTCACACATGAAGAAAAAGTAGAAGGAAAACTGCCATTTTTGGACCTAATTCTTAACCGTAATTCTGGCACAAGAGAATTTGATATCTACAGAAAGCCTACCACTACAATCCGTTTTATAACCAATGAATCAAACCACCCCTGGCAGCACAAAATGTCAGCCTTCAGGAGCATGATACACAGATTAATAAACATACCATTGAGCCAGACAAATTACAAAAAAGAAGAAAAATAAAACAGATAGCTACAATAAACGGATTCGGCACTCATCACATTGACAACATGATCAAAAACAGCAAAAGGAAGAAAATTATAGCGGACACCACTTCATTAAAACCAATTAAAGAATTAAGGAAACGGGACAAAATAACTTATGACCGTCGTGTAACTACGAAGCTTAAAAACATATTTGAACGTTTTAAGGTAGATTTGGTACCGACGGCCGATCAAAAACTGTCTTCTGTCCTCACAAATAATGACGACAAGATTCCGAAAAACAACAAAAATGGAGTTTATGAAATTAATTGCCAAGGATGTAGTAAAAAGTATATAGGATCATCAAAAAGAAAGATACACACGAGGTTCAAAGAACATACAAATGTCAAAATTCACTATGGAAAATCAGCCGTAGCAAACCATATTGTGGACAACAACCACAAAATTGACATTACCAATTTAAAACTAAAACACCAAGTTCGAGATAATCGCAAATTAGAAATAATAGAATCTTACTACATACAGCAAGAAGAAGAAGAAAACTTAATTAACAATGACAGAGGTCCAGTTTCCAGCCCACTATTTCATATTAGAAAAAAAAACCCATTTCTTTAAACATTTAATATCCATAGATTAATTTTTTCACTAATTAGGTTTTTAAATTTTTGGAAAAACCGTAATTCAATATCAACATTTTATTACTTTGATTTCATTTCGGTTATGTACTGTTTAAATAATTTATTTTTTGCCATGTTTAAAATTTATGTATTGTCATTTAGTAGGTTGTAAAAACTTTGTATATTCGTTATTAAGTTTAGTTTAGAAACAATTATCCCAGAGGAAGGACTCTTAGAGTTTGAAAATATTAGGATATTTAAATAAAAAATTTTGAAGTGTATAAGACGAATTGTTTTAATATATTATCTTTTCCTTAGTTTATTAGCTTCTTAAAAAATTGTGTTAGTTAGTAAATTACGTGTATTCTTTTTTCCATCGGAGCAAATGATTGTTGGAGAGGATAGAGATGAGGAAGCATCAAATCACATAAAATTTCTTTTTAAAAACTCATTTATAAATGTAAGACGTAACATAATTTAAGAATGATGTTTGTTATATAATAGGTATTAATTTTGTAAATATTTTTTAGCTTCTGAGAAAGGTCAAATAAACTGACCGAAATATAAAGAACATAGTAAATGTCACCCGAAAACCTCAACGTGTTTCAGTTAAAATTAACCCCGTAAATTAAAAGAAAGGTCGAACAAAAAATTATAACCAAATCAAAAACTCCGTTTTTTTTCCAAGACTCCAAAAATTATGATAAAATCAAAAATTCTAAAATTATTCAAGAGAATATTACAAAATCAAAAATTGAAACTTTTTTCAGATTTTTAAAAATATTTTAAAAATTATAATAAAATCAAAAATTTAAATTTTTTCAAAATTCTAAAAATATTGCACAAATTATAACAAAAATCCAAACTTATTTTCCTACTGGTCTTGTTATTCAGAAGTCGTGGCATTTGGAACCATACAAAAAATTACTCAAGAAATATCTCACTATTAATTACAATTTTTGTTAAAAACCAACATTTAATCTGCAACAACTTGATATTTTCCAACTGTTCCTCTATGCTAGGGGGAGTTTGAACTAGATTGAACCATATTCCTTACATTCCATATTCCTTACATTCCATGATATACTAATAAAAAAATTTATTTGACAAATGTTTCTAATCGAAAACGTTTCCCATTTTATGTTTCTCAAAAAAATTGGTTTAAACAATAAATGAAAATCATTCTTTTGACACACTTAACGATATGACACACTTATAATACAAAATTCAAGCTCCTGATCTCACATACCAATGCCGACCATTATGATTTTTTCACATTCATTGTTACTACTCGTTTTGACTGAAAATGAGCGTGTTTTTCGGTTTTTGAAGTGGCCAGTGGGTGTAAAATTTTCACTTTTGGCTTGAGATTGTAATACTAAGGTTCTTAAGACCGAAATGAAATTTCATACCATGGATATCAAGCTACCAACTTCGGAAGTGCAGTTCAGACAAAGTGTAATCTGATTATATGATAAAAGATGGTCTGGTAGAATAGTTTTAAAAAATTTTAGGTCATCCGCATACGGAAGAAATTTGGAGTGTTTGTAGCAATTAGAAATATCATTTATAAAACATGTAAAAAGTAGTGGCGCCAGATGCGAGCCTTGAGGTACCCCCGACGTTGCGGATATTGGTCGTGAATAAAAATCCTCACACTTTACCTTTTGTATATGATCCTTCAAATAACTTGCAATCCAAGTAGTCGACCATTAATGCCGATGCACTTAAGTTTATATAGGAGCATACTTTGATTAACGTGATCACCAGCGTCAATTGAATCAATTTTTTGGGAAATTTTTCTCTTTTTCCACCAGAAGCGGTACTAGTTTTTGTTAGATGGAATTACAATGATGAAATATATAAAATATGTATAACGCAATGCAGTGGGTATAGAAATTTGTCTCTAAAAACAGAAAAAACTAATTTACTTCGAATTTGCCTTACTCTCAATTAGATAAACGTTATTCCCGATCTCTTTCTGAGTTTGATCACTGATTAGTAAGCAAACACACCAGGTTTTATAAAGTATTCAACTTCTTAATTGTTCCACAATAAAGGAAAACAATACAGCAAACACTATTCATAGCGATATTCTTTCAACAGCTTCAGAAACCCCAACGGTTAATTGTAGAATGTTCCAGTTCACAGCGTTCAAAATAATACACAAAAAATTTGTTCTTAATTGACAACTGGCAAAGTGATAACAACGCACCCTCTTAGCAAAATTTAAAAACTATTTAAGCAGATCAAAATTCAAAAGAACAGTAAGTAAAATATTAAAATTTTGGTTTTTATTTATTTTTGGATAAATAATTTAAAAAATAACAGTATAAAAGATTTAAATTGAAGTAACAATTAAAATTGTTTAAATTTTCTTCTCGATTTTGGAAATATATGCAGCATTTTAAAACTTTTGCTAAGAGCTGCACACAATCGATAAAATAATTTTCTGCACATCTTGAGGAGATATTAAATAGTATAGCGGTTTGTATATTGTTCATATTCATCTTTATTCGACACATTGTCAATATTATACTTTTTTTTTGAGACAACCCAATATTATAGGGCTCTTCTGACCTTATTAATAAACAGCACTTTTGTAACCGTCCTAACAAAGTTAGAGTTGGAATTCCAGTCATGGAATTTAATTTTTCGTCAGTATCAATAAGGAACCGTAGTTTATTAAGTTTTTCTGGTTCACCATTAATTTCCACAGATACGTCGCGCTCGTGAATGTTGAATTGAGTACCTATGCAGACTTGATGTACAGGTGGCACAACTTCATCTTCCTTGTTGTTATTGGGATAAATATTTCCAAAGCCATCTTCTGTTCTACTGGACGTATCAATTGATAAACTAGAAAATAAAATATAAGTACATACAAGATTTACAATTATACATTAAGTAAGTTTCAAAATTTTACATACTTGTTAATTATATTTAACCTAACTTTTCTTGCCTTTGGCTTCCTCGTCATTATGCTAAATAAATGATTGTGATAAATATTCTGGAGGAAAAGCATTTGATGTTATGCCCATTTTCGTATATTCGCCCGTGGCAATGGAATTAGAATCTGTTCTTTCTTAAAATGCTTGCTACATCACAAAGTTTTTGGGAATTTTTTTCCCATCCTTAGTACATATTTCCATTCATTTAATTCTATTTTATTTAACATGACCTTACCGGGAATATGATGAATGGACACACCGTCAATATGATATATTTTGCACTGTCGAATGACCGAAATATATTTGGCACTGTGGTACGACACTAATAGCGACCCAAATATTTCGCTGTTTTACGATTCCTTTTCATTTTGCTATTTAAAATTATAAAATTGCGATTAAATTATAATAGGTAATAGTGATGTAACTTACATTTGAATAAATAATTACACCAGTTGTTACACAAATTTTAAAAATATTAAATTTAATAGGGTTTAAATAATTTTTTGAGAAAAAGTATATGGTATTTGACATATGTTTACAATTTGATGTACTCAATGAGTTTAACATAAAATCCGCTAGAGCACATGGTGTATGTCGTCAATAACACTTAAAACTTTATTCACAAAACTAATTTAAAAATCACTTTATAATTTTAACTTTACCGTCACACGTTTAAAATAAAACTATTCTATTCCACAAAATTCTATTTCAAAAAAAAAAAAACAAAAAAAAAAAAAAAAAAAAAAAATAAAAAAAAAAAAAAACTAAGGCAAAGCAACGAATCCAATCTACTAAATCTCCATTCCAAACCAAAACGATCTTGGTCTTCCCCAGAGGGAAAAAATTTGTATAAGTAATGGTTGGAATGAAACAGCAAAATAATGATCACTACAATTGTAAATTTTAATTCGATAACACGCACTACATAGTCTTCATAAATTTTTAATTTAATTTAATACAATTTAATTTTAAAATAAGTTAACTTGAGTTGATCCTTGAAATGTTAATTAATTTGTTTATACGATGATTGTCTGAAGCCCCTTAGAAGCAAGCCTGCATTGGAGCTGATTTAAATAAAAAAAGTAAATTATATATTCCATTGTAAATATAAAAATAAAAAAATGTAAATTTAAAGTTGAACTTAAATAAAATAAAAATAAAAAATAAAGGTAAATTGCTTATATACCATTCTGCAAAACTTTTAGATAATTCGAGGTCACTTTTTAGAAACCTTGAGAAAACACTTGAATATTCGATTATTTTACGTTATCATGATATGATTCATAAAATAATTTTATATTGACCCAAATTCGAATACAACAACAACACTATTCATTTAATTAATCTGTTGTTGTGTTTTGTTGATTTGATTTATCTGGAAGTGACTGTAATCGTATGGAGTTTTCTGTAATCGTAACAATGCATTTTAAATCGCTATATGCGTCTATAGTGAAACTTAAACGAATCATAATAACGTAATATTAGTTAAAATTATACCATCATATCAGAGTCAAATCATTTGATGTATGTATAAGGTTATGTTTTTTCTGTCATATTTTTTTTACAATCTACCATTTTCGTATATTTCCAATGTTAATATATTTAAATCTAAATAATTAATCGCCACAAACAATAACGATCACCCAAGTTTAGCTGTGACACGAACCGTATATGCAATCATCGATAAAAGCACATCACCATGTGATTAATTCGTTTATAATTAAATTGATTTGAATAAAAACAACTAAAACCTCGAAAATCGCTTGTAGCTCAATGCATCTTCATTGTCATTTTTGGTTGACGGTAAACAGTAAAAGTCAAAAACAAACTTCGCTCTCTATATTACACGAACTTTGGAGTTGTAATAACAATACAATCAAAAAGTTATTTTCGTTAAATAAAATTTAGATTTTATAAGGTTACTTGTAAGAACAATCATTTAGAAAATAATTTGAACTAACTAGGAATCGCCCAGTGGCCGAAATTCGGCCATTTTAAATAGAAATTGCAAATAGACTTCCCAACCAAATAGCTACAACACATTACTTCAGAGTCAAATTAATTGATATAGATTGATTTTGAATTGTGAAATAAATAACTTGAAAAAAAAAAAAAAAATAACCCAACAAAAAACTCAAAAAACGGCCCTATCACATTTTTTTTGAAAAAATAGTCGAAATTCAAAAAATAGTCTATTATTAATTAGGAGTTAAAGTTGTATTTTTTGTGTTGAGTCGACAATTGTAGACGAAACACAAAAAGTCACTTTAGCTCCGAATTCAATACACAATTTTTTCGGCAAACGTTTAAATTTGCTTAAACATTTGAAATTAATGCATCAAATTTTTTATAAATATGTTTTAGGCAATAAATTTTCTGAAATTAATTTTTATTGATTTTAATCCATTAAAATGAACTGAAATGCATTCTTTTTTTTAGATGTTTGAGGTCAATTAAACTCAAGTAAGTAAAGAAGTAATTGGAATTTTTTCAATTCAAAGGTATGGTTTGAAGTTTTTCAGAAAAAAACTCCAATTCACATTTTTCGTGTTTCGGATGGGATTGGAACCTATACCCTCGTCAGTGCCCCGCTCGAATCCTTGGGCAGACACGCTATCGATTACGCCGTTGAGGCGATGACAATTTCAAAGTTGAAACTTCTTCATCACTGATGAAGAAATGCATTCTGTTTTGAACAAATTAATAATATCATGTTATTTTACTTAACTGTCGCCGTAAAAATATGAAAATTACTTTACTGCCGCCGTAAAAATATGAAAATTACTTTACAGCTGCCGTAAAAATATGAAAGTTACTTTACAGCCGCAGGCAGATAAAATAAAAATGGCGTTACTTTTGCAGCCGCCTGCTAAAAAGTAAGACTTTTGCTACTCCCCATCGGCAGTAAAGTTAAACTTTACAGCCGTTTGCCGAAAAAAAAATTATTTTTCTGCACTTCTACTTCTTATGACCTTTCCAACGATACACATATTGCCACTCTTTTGACGGGACAAATTTTCTAAAATTGTACCACAAAAATATTGCTTACGTTTCATATATAGATAAGTGTTTAAAATAGAAAGTGTTAAATTTATCAGTGCAGTTTAAATGTCCATTTAAACTTAAAACTCTTCTTATAATTTCACTTTTATTTAAGAATAAATAGAATGAAATTAAAATCTTGTTTATTATTGACAAATCAAATAATGCAACAATTTATGTAAATGACGTTAAACAATCAAAAAGTTGCGAAGGATTAAAATGTTTACAATGAGTAAAATAGTAACATAACAATCATGTATGAGGTGTAAATTAACAAATGTGTCTTCATAAATTTCTATCAGAATGCACTGTCATCACAAAAATGAATTAATTTGACATTTCATTTCTGTATGAGCTGTCACTAATTCGTATTATTTTTGTTGTGTTGTCCCAAATATCAATGAATTTATAATAATCTCCAAACATTTAATTATATATATATAGTTTTAAAATAAACCATTGAAATGGCTATTCCAGACACCAAACTGGATGTAAGTATTAATATAATTGAAAGAATAATATATGATAATCGATAATCAAATTTTATGCCAAAGATTTTCGATGATCTGCCGGATTATGTGGAAGGAGAAATGACAATTCCCAATCAAAGAAGAAATACATCACAACCGGGTGAACCTGATTTTAATACTTTGGATGAACCTATTAAAGATACAATTGTAAACGAAAATAATTAATTATCTTGAAGTTTTTGTGACTTTTTTTATTGAAATTTCAGTTAAGAGATATCAGAGCTGTTGGTATTAAATTTATGTATGTTTTATATCCTAAGGAAAAATCAAATTTATTAAAAGAATGTAGGTATTAGACATTTATTTATTTTTGCAATTATTGGAAAACTGATTTATAATTTCAGGGGATCTTTGGGGTCCATTAGTATTATGTACATTTATGGCAACGATATTGCAAGGATCGTCATACGATCAAAATGATGGTGGTCCAGAATTTGCACAAGTTTTTGTTATTGTTTGGATTGGGGCAATGATTGTGACACTAAACTCAAAACTCTTAGGTGGGCACATGTAAGTTTATTTCGGGCATTTACTTAAATAATTTTTTATTGGAATTATTATGATATGATTTTTTGTAGATCATTCTTTCAATCAGTATGTGTATTAGGATATTGCTTAACCCCAATAGCACTATCTCTAATAATATGTAGAATAATTTTATTAGCAACACAAACAAAACTATTTTTCTTTATAAGATTTGTATCCGCTATGGCGGGCTTTACATGGGCGACTTATGGTAAGAAACAAACAATTTGTTTATAATTAAAATTTAAATAAATAAACTTATTTTCTCAGCTTCGTATATATTCCTTGGTGATAGTCAACCGGCTAATCGCAAATCACTTGCCGTCTATCCAATCTTTTTATTTTATTTTATCCTTTCGTGGCTGGTCTTATCACATTCATCGTAAATTAATTATAGTTGTTTTAAAAATTAAATTTAAATTTAGATAATGGAAGTTCAATTATTAATTAATAAATATATTAATGTCTATTATTTATCATATCAAATATAATAAAACTTTACTATAATGAACTTTCCACAATACATTTTTAATGTAAATATTTTTATATTTCTAATTGTTATTATTTATTAAGTGTAAATTTTTTATAACAAATTGAAATCACAAAAACGAAACCATTTTTTTTAAATGGATTAATAGTTAAATGCTATTTGGATGGTGAATTGTAATCACAAAAAAGTAATTGAATGTAATAGTGATAATACAAATTTGTAACAATTAAGCAAATATACTATTGGAACGGTATCTCTACAGTAAGATACTAATATATAACCTGTTTGTTAAAAATATGATTTTGTTCTGTTCTATTTTTTCGTATATATCTGCGTTCGCAAAAACAATTCGGCGTACTGTGTCAGTTACTAGTTAGTCAATATCCAACAAGAAATATATAAAAAACTAATGAGGTGAATGTGAAGGTAAGTAAAACCATAAATGAAAACGATGTACAAAATAAATTGAGTAAAATTAAACATGAATGGGGTCAGGTGACTTCTACCAAGTGTTCAACACATTTTCGTTGATGATGGCTGATAACTAAAATCTATTTATTTTTTAAGTAATGAGTTTAAGTTTAAGTAATCCCTGAAAAACTAAATGGTTAAAGGCCTAATGCTCTCAACAGTCTAAAATTATTGTTGTTCCTCGTTCTTGGCATCCCCTTCCATAGTGTTCGGCATCTTCTTGGCCGCTACATATGAGGTGTTTTTAAAGCCTTTCTAAATGTCATGAAAGAGAAAGATCGAAAAAGCAATCTTTTCTATCGCACCATATTATTAAAATTTAGTTCACAAAGATTTTGAAAAGATGAACCAAAAGCCGCAACTGCTCCCTTTCCAAAATGGCTGGTACGTTTTCCTTTATCTTTATTTAGGAGCATAGGGTGTCTAATAGACTGGACCATCTAACTTTGTTAGGGCAATCGCCTTCAATTTTCCTTATGTCTTGCAAATTTGTTTTGCTTCAGCTAGCACCGTTTTCTGCCACGTCATTGGTGGTCTTTTTTGATTGGTTGTCTTTGTTGCAGAAATATTCTCGTAGACGTTTCCAAAATAATTTCTTCTAACGGTATGTGAGAATTGCATATCCAGTTTCGAAGCTGCTCAACCCTTTGAAAGAGCCTCTAGACTTTGGATCATGTACATGATAGAACATTACACCAATAAATAACGCCTTCTGTTCTTTACTAAATGAGAAGCCTTATTTAACGCTTTGGTGATTACCGGATTCACTTTCGAAAACACTTGTTTCCGTTGCGGTATATAATTTTTATTTGTCGCTCTTACGGCCAGTACCTGTTGGTGTTGTTTTTTCTTAAAACTATCCTCAAACAAAACCTACCTCATGTTTTGATAAGGTGACCAAATGTTCTCCTTTAGGGAGGACAGACCTTTTGTAGGCTATGTCCTTCCTCGAAAAGTGTCCTCCTACCTGTCCTCCTTTTCGATATCTTAAAACTAATCTGTTCAGAAATGTTTTTAATAGTACGCAGTCATCAATGAATAATTAATTGCTAATTGGAAGATTAAAAAAAATGAAGTGCGTAATCTATAACCGCTGTTGAAGTAAAACTGCAAATGAGTTTGGAACTGGAAATGCAACTCTAAATTGCAATATGACATATTTATTTTATATTTCATCTTTTTATTAATACCTGCTAGAGTAGCCAAAGAAATTTATTTCAATCGCGTGCAAAGATAACACGCACTCATTTTTTTATTTAACAAAACAAATTTATTCAACACAAATAGTTTAATTTAAAAATAAACTTTTGAAAAAACGGCATATTTTTAGTCATAGAAAATTATATACGATCATCTCGAAATCTATAGTAATATAATACAACTCAAACTATCCAAACAGATTAAGATGTTTTGACGAAATCGGCTAAAATACATAAAAATACGGGTTTTTCCAATTTTCTGCAAAACGGCATTTTTCACATCATAGAAAATTACGGGGCCCTCTCGAAACCAACCCAAATAGAATACAATTTAAATCATCCAAATCGAACGAGCCATTAAGAGAAATCGGTTAACAATTAAGCTAGAAATACAACACGGGCGAAATCGTCCGACGACGACGTTAGTAACATTAGAATACACAGAATACATACATTTCAAACACAACTACAGCGATAAACGAAAAAGGTTATTTCGTCGGAGAAAATTTAGATTCTATAGCTAGACACACAACACGGGCGAAATCGTCCGACGACGACGTTAGTAACACTAGAATACACAGGATACATACATTTCAAACACAACTACAACGATAAACGAAAAAGGTTATTTCGTCGCAGAAAATTTAGATTCTATTTCTATAATTTATCGTCGGCGATGCTTATTGCCAGATGTCAATTTTATTTTTATTTGGCTGCAAGGGTAATTGTTAATGTTGTTGTGACAGTGCCGAGCGGGTTAGAAAATCTGTACAAGAAATTTTCTGCGAAAATTTTTTGGCCATTTGTTTTTTTTATTTTTTGGCAGGAGCAATTTCTTAGAGAAATGGCAGCCAAAAAAGAAGTAGCGAACCAACAAAAGGAGGAGGCTCGAGAAAGGCGGCATAGATAAAAGTTGGAAATAATGAAATAAATTGCAAGAAATCGCCAATAGTTAGTTTATAAGGTTTTTATTAAGTTCTTTTTATTATTAGTTCAAATACATTTCAAATAATATAAGTTTACATTTCAAATAATATACATTTAATAAAAGTGATTTTGATTTTATAAATTAGACACTTTCAGATATTTGAGTTCGTTTTATAGATACGCGCGCCGATAAAGAAGTTTCACTTCAATAATATATTTCTTATAATATATTACCGTCGCCTTAATAATGAAATAACGTATGCCATATATACGTTGTTTTTATATAATGGGTGCGCTGCATTCCCCATAAGGATGTCTATAAAGTGGCATTTTAACATTTTCCAATTTTTTTATAACTGGGGGTGAAAATTAATATATTGTTAATTAACGTACATGCAAATTTGAATTTGGTTAAATATTGAAACAGCGTAAATGCATGTACGATATTTCAATTCCCACAGAATAATAACTTGGGTAAAATCAGTGTCGTATACTTTACATACATTACGATCGCCACACGAAATGGTAAATCTAAAATATTGTATAAGCATCATTCATTACTACATGATATGCCGGTTCATATAAATAAAAAATTGTAAGAATATTATGTGTTATTTCAATAATAATTAGTTTTAGGCTTAATCGTCCTTCCATGCAAAATGAAATAACGTATATGAAATATGAAATAACGTATAAGGTACCTGATTGACTTTTCACCTCTTTTTAGGTAGAAAAGCCAGCAGGTACTAATGTGAAATTTTAATATGCTGTGGGGATATTAGTCAAGATTAATTGGTAGAAATTTTTTTTCCAATATCTTTATTCATTCAATTGTGCTGCCGAGTTTACGAAAATCAGAAAATCGAAAAATCTTTAAACCCAATTATCTCGAAACTACACTTTTGCGAATACGTTGTTTCATTATTAAAGCGACGTTATGTCATAGACGAGAGATTAGCGTATTGAACTTTCGAAAACCTGTATAGTTAAACGGATTTGAATGCGGTTTTTTGCATTCGATTCAGAAAGTCAATTATAAAATTTGTTTGGTGTTTTGCAAACCCAGATCGGCTTTATTGCATTTCTGTAGCTAGAAAATGCATTTTTGTAAGTGCATTTTTTAGAATAATAAAAAAAAATTATAATTCGGTAAATAATAGCCGAAACGAGCCTAAATTCATTACTCAGGGGTTTTTGGGGTCGCTGACCACGAATATGATGTCTAAAAAGTCATTCCGTGGACCTGGAGGTCAGGACGCCCTTACTATACCACTTCTCCTTGACTTTTGTCAAAATTTTCTATACAAAAGATCCAATATTTGTTATTGGGGGGTTTTCGGGATCGCTGATCATCATTATGATATTTAAAAATGTACCTGACGTACTTGGGGATCATAGAGATCCGATTATGAAGATCATCTCCTGGAGTTTTCTTTAAATTTCTTATCAAAAGCATTAAAAATCTTTACTCGTGGGTTTTTTGAGGTCGCAGATCACGAATATGATGTTTAAAAATTAACCTAACCCACCTGGGGATATCAACGACCCGATAATGTAGATCATCTATTGGAGGTTTCTTTAAATTTTTTGGTATCCATCCATTAAAAATCATTACTCGAGGGTTTTTGGGGTCGCTGATCATGATTATTATATTACAAAAATTATCTGACATACCTTGGGACCAGAAAGACTTGATTACTAAAATCATCTCCTGGAGCTTTTGTAAAATATAATACAGCATCTACCCATATAAAACAAAAGACGTCATTCAGGACGTCATTTGGGACATCATAAATGACGTCCTGAATGATGTCCGCTTTTGGCTTAAACGGGCATCATTTTTTTAGGATGTCATTTTTTTAGGACGCCATTTTTCCAAAACAAAAATTAAATCTAAGACGTCATTTTTTTTTCTTCGTTTATGGTTCATATCTAAATAACCCGTGTTCCTTTTAGGTAAACTTGCTACCCGAACCGAATTTTAAATGGAACGACTTAAATGTGAGGTGTATTAGATTTTTGATCTACTACAACCCAAATTCTTTCTTACCACACGTTTCCGACATTTTTTTTTTGACAATAAATTGTTTTGACAATTTTGAAAAACAATATTGCTAAACAAGGTAAAAGAAAATTATTAGTTTGACAAAATTTTAAGTTTAAATTTTATTTTGAGTTTGTTAAATTTAAGAAAATTAATTAAATATTAAAAAATTTCTGAAAATTAAAATTATGATTCATGCAAAATATAAACAATTAAAGAAAGCTGGACAGAAATATGATACTTAGGCTAGAAATTCTAAATTTGTATAAGCATTTGGGCAAACATATTTGAAATTATTCTCTAAACTGACAAAAACTCTGGCGGTGAATAGAAGCGTAAGTTTGTCACGTAACTTTACCATCATTAGATATGGTTAACTTGAAAACAAAATTTAGTACAAAAGTAAAGGAAAAAGTGGTAAATGGAACACACTTATAATTGAAAAAAAAAACAAAAATTAAAAAAACATGACGTCCTAAAATTTTATTTTTGTTTTATATAATATAATATATTTATATAATATAATTTTTATATAATATGATATAATTTTATAATATATAATATAATATACAGTTTATATAATATAATATAAATATAATACAGTTTTATATAATATAATATAATATACAGGCACGTACTACCTATTTTTTTAAACTTTTAAAATTATTTTTCAAAATATTTTAAATTTAATTTATTTTTAAATATTTTAGTTGACAAGGAGTTATAAAAAATTCAAGTTTTTTTTTTAATAAATTATTTTATAATAATAATATAATATAATAATATATAATAGTAAATATTAATACTAATAATAATAATTTTTTTAATAATAATTTTATAAATATTATTATTATTATTATTATAAATATTATTATCATATTATATTGTAATATTATAATATTATAAATATTATTATTATTATATAATAATAACCGGGTAAGAAAATTCCGGGAGATGATATTAAAAATAAAGTCATTATAAGTCCCCGGTATGTCAGGGAATTTTTGAATACCATAATCATGATCAGTGACCCCAAAAACACCCGAGTAATGATTTTTAATGATTTTGATAAAAAAATTAAGGAAACTCCAGTAGATGATCTACATAATCGGGTCGATATGATCCCCAGGTATGTCGGGTGAAGTTTTAAACATCATATTCGTGATCAGCGACCTCAAAAACCCTTGAGTAATTTTTAATTTTTTTTTTTTTAATAAATTGTGTTGTGTAGTAGGAATTACAATATGTGTCACAATAACACATAAAACCTTTTAAGACCAAGGTCCCACAACAACATACGTTCAAAGGTGTTGATGGACGTAAATCTTTCTTTTTTTGTTTTTTTATATTTTTTGTTAAAGAATGGATAACTAAACAAAAAATACTATCAATGACAAAATATGACATAGGCCAATATTTTATGATAGAATAGAGAAAATAAAAGTAAATTAAAAAGTGAATATCAAATTTTCCACAAATTTGCTGAAACAAAACAAAAATGTAGTTGCCAATAATCCAGTCAGTTGCATATTGCTTGGCAATGGTATCCATAAAAATGGTATCCATAAAAAATTTAAAGAAAACTCCAGCAGATGATCTACATTATTGGGTCGTTGATATCAACAGGGGCGTTAGGTGAATTTTTAAACATCATATTCGTGATCAGCGACCTCGAAAACCCCCGAGTAAAGATTTTTAATGCTTTTGATAAGAAATTTAAAGAAAAATCCAGGAGATGATCTTCATAATCGGGTCGCTATGATCCCCAGGTACGTCAGGTACATTTTTAAATATCATAATGATCATCAGCGATCCCGATGCATCGAAAAAATCAAACCGGAATAGAACAGATGACAGAAGTGAAACTTCAAAAAAAACAGAATCTGTATGAAAAATAACTTATTTTTATGAGAGGGAATACTTTTTATTTTTTTTTGTGCCGTATATATATTCCATATAGGAACGTAGCCTGTCAACAAGTGTCCCTCACCTGACGGAAACATAGAAATAAAACGTAAGCAACGGAAACATGACTTGGTCGGATTTGAAGGACGATATATTAGTAATTTTTAAAGATAGGAGGTCAATTCCTGATATAAAACAAACAATCGCATCCCAAGCGCAAATGCCAAAAAATAAATGTTCAAAGATCTGTGCATGACAGTTTCCGAAAAATCACTGGTCCTTTGCAGTACGTTGTCGGAATTTGATTTTGAGTTAAAATTGCGACGAAATATGAATTCTGCCTTGTACTATAAGCTAGCGGGATGTAGAAAAATGGAAAATTACGTCGAAACCTTAGAAAATGATCTACCAACCCAATCTGTCTTTACAAAGAATCTGATAACAGGCTGTGTGCTAAAGTTATTATTAACGTAACATCATACTCTGGCTTATTGGACAGTGGAGCTAACGTAAGCGTTTTAGGTGCTGGTACTGAAAATTTGTTAGAGACTATTACCGTCAAGAAACATCTGAAACCGTATTTAAGCGTCCAGCCAACGAAGAAAAACTTAGAATTTTTGGTCATGTACTTTTCATTAAGTATTCGAACCCACTCCTGAATTTGATAATAAAAAACCGTTGAAAACTAATTGTCAACAAAGTTGTTAGTAAAAAAATATTTTTTATGTATTGTGTTGTTCATTGTATAAAACATTAAATTTTGTTGATTGCAATTCGCGTGAGCCCTAATACAAGTAAAGCTATATATAAGTTTGATAATAATAAAATCCTTTGAAAACAGATTATCAACAAGGTTGTTATTAAAATATTTCAGTATGTGGTTCTTTCTATGTAATTCTTTTAAAAGACAAATAAAAAAAACCATAATCTTTTTTTTTATTTACTGTTAATAAACATTGTAGGTGGTGGGTAAGTTAGTAATTATATTTTAGGTTTTACTATTTTTGGTTATATTATATATACTTTTTATACATATATAATATTAATAATATTTCGGTTGTAAAATACTGGTTTTATGTTTATTAGCTATGGGATAATTGATTTTGGAAGAAGAGAGGTATGAATACGGTTTTGAAAAGGTAAGCAGCACAGTTAGCCATACTTCATTTTTTTCCTGCTCATTCTGTAAACACCTGGTGCTCTGATAAAGAAAACCTACTCCCACGTCACACTGAAGCTCTAGCCGGCAACAGAGCGGATCAGAGCATAACTAGGTTTTGAAAAAAAAAACACATTTCTGCTAAAGCTTGCATTTAAGAAGGCAGATCTTTACACCATCAACCAATCACAGATAATATTATTTTATCTGAAAAACGTCAACCAATCAGAGCGAATATTATTTTATCTGAAGGACAACTGTTTTACATGAATCATGGCCCATATTCGTAACTGATTCAATAAAATAAGGCTCATATCGGGTCTCATAAGTCATATCTGATTTCTAATCGGTACCATAGGCATGTGAAACATTCTATTAGAGATTGTTCTAGTTTCTTAGATCTGTTCATCTAATTCCATTTTCCAGTCCGTTTCCAGTTGTACAAAAATAAACCAAAAGCTTCAGTTGAGTATTACATTTATTAATTTTTCCAATCTAAATCAAATGTATCTATAAAAATTTTCAATTTTAATAAATTAATATCTAAAGAGGCAAACAAGTCCACTCGAATAACATCGCTCTAAAATTATTCTTTTATTATTAAATTAAAACAGCCAAGATTTTTTGTAAATTTAGAAATTTCTGTGAGTTTAAAAATAATCACTAGGAACTATTTGAATCACATATTTACTTTTAAAATAGTTTTCATAATTAATTTTATGAGATTTTAATTTTCTTCCAATTAACTTATGAGATTCCCAAAATGCAGATCCACAAAATTTTATCCTTACATAAATCTATAAACAATTAATATATACATATAGATAAATTCGATTATTTAGAATATTAAATTCTCTCGTTTACTAGGGTTTGCTTAATTAAAACTAAAATCTTTATCAGGATTATCATCCAGATTTGAGTTGTGTATTAAATTATTTGACATTAAATCAAATGTCATATGCATTGCGACACCATCTTTCTTTTTGTTACGATATGTTAATGAATTCGTACGTGGTTTACGTCTCATAAAATGTCGTTCAACCCATTTCAACATAGTTAACACAGAGTCGGTCGATGGCAATCTTCTTTCGGCTGCTGTTTTGATAATATGTGATGTTGTAATTCTAAATGTAGCCGCAATACCTTTCAGTGCCTGATTCATAAAATAGTGTTAGCTACAATTTTTGATTATTTGAAAAACAAATTTGATTACCATCATTGCATCCTCATCTGTAACATCATCACCCGCATAAATAATTTTTATACGCTCACCCCAATCAACACCAAAAGCTGTTCTTAAAATGTAGATCGATGCACGTCCTTTATTCCATTCAACTGGAGGTCTAGCTTCTAAAGCACAATGCGCTTCGGCTGCAATAAAATCGTAATGCTCGATTAAAAATCTTGCCTTTTCTATCATCGGCTGTCGTAGATCAACTGGAGTTTCACGATAATGGAATGTTAACAAAGCCCCTTTATTTTCTACCCAAGCCCCATCCCGGCACACCTGGAAAATTTATTACTTAAATTAATAGCTATTTCAAACATAATCTGTGTAATGTCATACCGAATCCTGAAGTGCTTTTAATAAATCACTAACTTTATTTTCATATTCAATAGGCATGGGATGCACAAATTTACTTCCATCAGGATGTAAAATTTCTAATCCATGATTCCCAGCATATGTTATACTTTCAATTCCTACCATTTTCTTTACATTTTCAACATTTCTGCCAGATATAACTGCAATATATACATCGGAATGATTAGATAGTCTTTGTAGGATGTTTTTGGTTTCTGGTGGTAAAGTAGCTAGATCTGGATGTGGTGCAATGGGAGCAAGGGTACCATCATAGTCCAATAATAGAGCCAATTTATGATTGTATCCAACATAACTGTAAGGAAATAAAAAACCGAATTCAAAATAAAATATTCTTACACACTTGCTTCATATTACTTACTGTAACAAGTAATCATCAAAATCATCAACTGTAACAGGTTGCATTGTTGTAACTCCAACATCGTCTTCTTCGAGTGATCCCATAGCTTTTAAAAAGCATCTCATCCAATGATTGACATCGTGTTCCATTTCACGACGTCTAAGTCTTGACATTCTTAATATCCTCTCATCCTCAGGCATTGTCAACGCACGATGAATAACTTCCGCAGCTTCTCCAATTTCATAAGGATTACAAACCAAAGCTTCGTGCATCATTTCCCCAGCACCAGCAAATGGTGAAACAATCAAAACACCAGGTGAGTTGTTAATTTGACAAGCGACGAATTCTTTGGCAACTAGATTCATGCCATCTCGTAATGGTGTAACCAAAGCTACAGCTGCGTCACGGTAAAATGCAGCTAGTTCATCTTGCCCAATACAACCATAGATGTAGCGGATTGGTGACCAATTTGCTGTTGTAAATCTACCGTTGATTCGTCCGACCAATTGATCCATTTCTTCCTTAAGATCTTTATACTCAGTAACATCAGTTCTTGAAGGAACAGATATTTGCAATAAACTAACCGTACCGCGATGCTCAGGATATTTTTCTAATAACGCTTCGAACGATTTTAAACGATGAACTAATCCTTTTGTATAATCTAAGCGATCGACACCCAAAATAATTTTTGTTTTTGTTCTTAAAACTTTTTTTGCTGTTGTAGCTAATTCGACAAAACGTTCAAAAGGAATTCCGATTGGTAATGGACGTATACGAACTGACCTTCCACCTTGTTCAACTAGTAAATTTTTACGATCAACACGACATCCCAAACTACGTTGACAACAATCAACAAAATTTAAACAATAATCTTGAATATGAAATCCAACCATATCGCAGCCCAACATTCCTTGTAATATCTCATCCGCCCATGGAAATAATCGAAAAATATCCCATGGTGGAAATGGTATATGTAAGAAAAATGCTAACTGGAATGAAAGGTTTTTTTCCTCAGCTGCTTCACGAACCCAATTTGCTGCTAACATTAAGTGATAATCATGAATCCAAACGATAGGTGTACCTGGATTTGTTTTTGCTTTATGGCATTTTTCCAGTGCTTCAATAGTGTGAACTGCAAACAATTGGTTTACTTTCACATAATTTCTCCAATGTTTTGCACTAAATTCTGCTCTACTTGGCATCGAGTGAAATAATGGCCAAAAAGTTCCATTGCAACAACCATTGTAGTATGAATCAAACGTAATCCGATCGGGAACGTTGACACAGACAACCTGAAATAAAAAATATTTTGATTTTTAAAATAAGTAAAAATAGAATTTGTCTTAGTTGATAAACTAAAGCCAAAAAAAACATTTATCACAAAGTGCACAATTTTTTCTTAAGTTAGCTGTATACAAAAGAAATATTTAAAAAAATCTTATGGATATACCGAATAATGATCAGAAAGTTGTTAACTTCTGTAACAGCAGTAATTCAAGTGAATTCCAATAGTTACTTAAGCTTTAATCACTCACAAAATTTTCTCAAATTTTAAAAACCTTTTTTAAGCAACCAAACTATAAAAAACTATTTTTCTATCAGTCGAAAATGCTCATCATCACAGTTTTCCACAATTGTAAAGGCTAATTAGGCTGGTATATAACAACCACAGGAAATTTGGTTACTTTATGTGGCTTTCTAGTTTCTAGAGAAAATCACATTTGCATTACAACAGAGTTTATTTATGGTACAACTCTGAAAAGTTTAAACTAACGTTGAAGCTGATAACGGCCGTGACTTTCACTACTAGTAATATATTATCATTGGATTTAAACACGGTGTTGAGTGACCTATTGGTTAGCACGTTGACTCGTAATCTAAGGACCTGGGTTTGCGTTTATTGGCAGCCTACGTTCCTATATGGAACATACATATAGCAAAAAAAAGTATTTTTAAACGTGATAATCCAAACATAACATCAGTTGGCCATCAATCCATATCTTTTCTTTAGATGGATAACCAGCTAAAACTTGATGCAAACTCTTCGTCTTCTTACTCTTTACTATTCGACAACATGTTTAAAGGATATAAAAAGTTCTGCTAGAGAAGATCTGCTAGAGTTTCTGTCATTGATCGTTAGAATATTGATGATAGGCTATACACTTAGTAATCTTTAAAACAAAACATGGACCGATTCAGCAGTCCTGTCCTCTCCTTCAGCTTCCGGACAAAAAATTCCTTTTTCATTATCATTGAACAACGCGCAAAGCTAGATTGGACAGAGTACGAATTGATTCCCCAGGATGTTAATGATTTCTGGTTAAATGTAGTACAATATCTGATACTCGAGTTACGTCATAAGTTTCCCAGTGCCAAGAAAGTAATGACAATACAACCGTATGGTCGCACCAGTATACATTATTACCCACGGAAAGAACAGTTGCTGAATCGATCCATGTTTTGTTTTAAAAAAAAGTAGTGAAAGCCACGGCCGTTATTAGCTTCAACGTTAGTTTAAACTTTTCAGAGTTGTACCATAAATAAACTCTGTTGTAATGCAAATGTGATTTTCTCTAGAAACTTTCTGCCACATAAAGTAACCAAATTTCCTGTGGTCGTTATATGCCAGCCTTATTGACCCTTACAATTGCTTCTCAAGATGGACGGGTCTACGCCCCAGAAGCACTCGGAACACAATTCCGACCAAGGACCATCACAACAATTTCGACGGAAGGTGCAAATCCGACGCTCCATTTTTTGGTAAAGAAGCAGCTGTCACTGGCCTCACTGCTTCAAATATTCCTCGTCGTTGCTGGTATTGAAACAAATCCGGGACCAACTAAAACATGGCACTGTACAATATGTAAAAACATCTTAAGGGCAAATACAACATCTATTCAGTGTAATACCTGCAAAGAATGTTACCACCTCAAGAACTGCTCAGGTCTTGTCACACATAAGCAATGGACCAAGAACTACATAGGGCCATGTTGTCAAGCATCAAGTCAAAATACCAACACGAGTCCACAACAAAACACATTACGGATGAACACGCTACCGGAAACTCCGAGTGATGTAAAAATTATGCAACTAAATTGCAACGGTCTCACAAATAAGATCGACAATATAATAAACTATATTTGCAATAACAATATTCTAGTCACGTTTCTCCAAGAAACGAAATTAAATGTTAGATCTAAGATTAGTGATAGTATCTGTGATTATAAAATTATAAGGCTGGATAGAGGGAAAGTCAAGGTGGTCTTGCCTTTATCATTCACAAAAGTGTTATTTACCGTACAACCACACTACCTGCAGTACCGGGAACTGACAAACACCTAGAAAAACAAGGAATTATAATAAAATCCGGAAATACGGAAACAACACTAGTCAATATTTATATTCCACCAGTAAGCAGCTTTGATATAGGTTATGAACCGTCCATAGGACATTCATTTTATAGCAAAGACTGTCTAATTCTCAGAGATGTGAACGCGCACCATGATTTATGGCACTCACATCTATGGCACTGATCCACGAGGTGAAAGCATTGCAGATCAAATTGACGGATCCAATTTTGGAGTCCTCAACGAACCACAAGGGTAACAAACACCCATACTCTTCTCCAGATATCTCCCTTGCCAGTATGTCACTAATGCCAGTTGCAGAATGGAGAACTGAAATTGCATTGGGATCAGACCACATGCTGATCATAATCACCTTAAGCCGTTCCATAAATCAAATAAATTCCGAAAAGAAGACGTATATTAATTTTAACAAAGCTGACTGGGAAAACTTTACAAATTTTACCGAAATTGAATTCAGTAAGCAATTTTTACCACTTGACGCCCTCTCTGAGGAAAAACAATTTAGAGAAATTTTTAATAAGGCAAGAGCTCGCTACATACCAGCTGGCAGAATCCAAAAAATAAAACCAAACTTTCCACATGAAGCGTGTGTGCTTTCTAATAAAAGAGATGACATCCGTAAAGCAGATCCAGCCGACTCCAGAATTCCGGACCTAAACAAGCAAATTAACAAATTGGTCACGGACCATAAAAGAAACAAATGGAGAGAGTTGAGAGAATCAAACCTGGGTACTAGTAAAAGTCTTTGGAAGGTCATCACTACAATAAGGAAAATTAAGCCATCAAAAGCTATAGGACCTGACGGCATCTCAGCCATCATGCTCAAACACATCGGACCCAAAGGTTTAAACTTCTTTACTACTACACTTAATACATCTTTAAATACTCTTCAAATACCAAATATCTCGAAAACGGCCAGAATCAGCCCCATTTTGAAACCAGGAAAACCGGAAGAAAAGGGAGAGTCCTACAGACCAATATCCATTCTTTCATCGGTCGCAAAACTCATCGAAGCACTTCTGCTCCCTCAGCTGACAAGAGCCTGTAATTTGGCGCCACACCAACATGGCTTCAGACGAGCACACAGTACAACCACCGCGCTACACAGAATACAAAACCAGATCAGTGATGGTATGAATCAAAAACAACCATGCGCTAGAACAATTTTAGTCGCACTTGACCTGTCAAAAGCATTCGACACAGTGTCGCACGCTGCTCTACTGGATGATATCTTCAATACTAACTTGCCAGGTTTAATGAAGCGCTGGTTGTGCAATTACCTCAGAGGTCGCCAAACATATGTTGAGTTCCGTAACAGCAAGTCCAAAATGAGAGTGCTAAGACAAGGAGTTCCTCAAGGCGGAGTTCTCTCACCATCATAATTCAATCTCTACCTAAGCAGTTTGCCTACCCCACCAGCAGGAATAACTATCACGTCATATGTAGACGACTGCACAGTGCTTGCAACAGGAAATAACCTGCAGCAACTCACAAATATCCTGAATACCTACCTTAATATTCTGAATGATTGGTTTATAACCAGAAAACTAAAACTTTCCACTGAAAGGTCCACTTCTACATTTTTTACCACATGGACGAAGGAGGTAAATTCAACACTAAGCATCTGCATAGACAACATACTTATTCCTACAGTGAAAAATCCGAGACTGCTGGGTGTAACATTCGACCCACTGCTTAAATTCAATGCTCATGCACAACTAATAAACTCAAGTTTGAAAAACAGGAACAACGCATTGAAAGCACTAGCGGGTAGTTCATGGGGCAAAGATAAAGACACGATCTTAACAACGTACAAAGCAATAGGAAAACCAATTATAAATTATGCTGCACCCATATGGACCCCTCAAGTTGCCAACAATCACTGGAATAAGCTACAAACAACACAAAATGCTGCCTTGCGAACCGCAACCGGATGTCACCTGATGGCCCACCGTGATCACTTACACGAGGAAAGTAACATATTGCCGGTCCGTGAACATAATGAAATGCTAACCAAACAATATCTATTGGCCTATCACAAAGAGCAACATCCTTGCAATGACACCTTAACTATGGTAGAACCACCCAGAGATATAAGGAAGACAGCAAGATGCTTTCTGCAGGATGTCAGAGATAGCCAGGTTACTGATAACATCGACGAATCTACATATAGAACAGGCTTAAAAACACTCCACACCAAAACGGTCGAAAATGTAATAAAGAACTATATTCCAAATCGTGTTCTAAATAAAAAGCCACCAAAAGTCGCTGCCGAAGAGGTCCAATTGCCTCGTAGCACTAGATCCATCCTAGCTCAACTTAGATCCGGTTGGTTGCATCCTAAACAACTACATGAGTAGAATTGATTCTGAAACTATTGACAAGGAAAAAGGAATTGTGGAAAAAGTACACATTATTGCCCACGGAAAGAAAAGTTGCTGAATCGAGTCATGTTTTGTTTTAAATAACCAGCAATAAGAATAAAATGGGGAAGTCTAAGCCGTGCACATCACCATTACTATCCTTTTAAGTTTTAATCTTGTCGATACTCTTGCCGTGATAATCAAAAATAGCTAGAAGAACGCCACTGAAATTTTGTCAAAAATATTAAATTCTCTGATGCAGAATTATTAAATACAATCATGTTTTCGATACTCCGAAAAATCATCGAAGAATGGTGGGCCAGCACCGTGTAATGTAAATTAAGTAAAAAAATCCCAGCGGCAGGTATATCCGCTAGAAATAGGTAGATTTCGGGGTCAGACGGTTTTGTGTCCAAATAAAATTAGATAAGTCAGATTAGTTTAAGTAAAAATATAAGTAGAAACAGAATAATTCAAAAAAATTATCGAACCAAATTAAATACATTATCCGAACTAACTCCATCAATACAATTTCGGAACAGTTTTATTTAGGTTGGTTTAAACTACTTTTAATAACATATTAAATCCACCAAAGATCAAATGAACTACGTCACAACTACAATACCATCACACATAATTTATAATCAAACATTATCAAACAATTTTATTTCAAAATCATCTTTTGTTGTTGTGTTTTTTTGTTCTTATTTAATCTTTTTTCAAACGGTTACTTAGTAAAAAAAATAAAAACAAAAGAGATTTTGATAATTTTTCTATGGTATTAAATGGGTTGATATTTTTCTTGTAAGGGTTGCATTATAATGCTTATAAAAATGGAACCTTTTGGGTTAGAAAGCTGAAATTTTTTGAGGCTATAGTTGAAAAGTATGTTTAAAAGATAAGATGAATTTAAATAACATAAACTGAAACATGATGAAAGCATTGCCTTTTGCGTTTGTTTTCATTTCAACAGCCGTAGGGTCTCAACCGTTAGACTTAAACTATTATTTTTGAAAATTTTGGAAAGATTTATATTTTAAGTACTTGAAAAAAAGTTTTCAAATATGAGCTTGACCATTTCAGCTAGATCAAGGGCAGCAAAGTTTAGTAAATTTTTAAAACAGCTGATTTTTGAGGAACCTGAAACGCCAAAGTAGTCATCTGGATAAAAATGATAAAAAAAGGTTTAAATATTCAATATTTTTAAATTTTATTAAAATATTATTATTCGAACGGAAGTTATAGCGCCCTAGATTATTCAACTTTTTAGGCTCTAGCCGCTTAACCAGTACCCGGATAGGGCCAGTTCACGAACTTGTCCAAGACATTATTTGCCGAAACATACACAGAAAATTATTTTGGTGTAGGTCGAAAAATGCGACCGTGAGAGTGCCGCTAAATTCCGTTATACCTCATATCGTTATATATATATATATATATATATATATATATATATATATATATATATATATATATATATATATATATATATATATATATATATATATATATATATATATATATATAATTTTTTTTTTTTTTGTTTTTCCATCTCCGCTTATCACATATAGTCGTTTGGCATCAAAATTTTTCCGAAATTCCGAGATGAAGCCCATTGCAATAGGTAGATTTTTATATGAAATCTACCTAAAACTGCTGGTTTTTTATATTCATTTTACGCACAACTTCTTATACTAAGACTGCGTTCCAATTGATGCTAAATTGTACTAAACGTGCTAAATCAATTTAGTCAACTATTTTATTTGACTAAGGCTGTATTCTAAACGACGACTTAATTGTACTAAACTGCTAAATCTAAATTTAATTTTACAAAATTACCGAATTCTAATTTAAATTAATATAATCAAGTTGTCGGATATTGTTTAACGTATGAATTTCTTCCAAATTATTTAGAAAAAAAATGTCGATTTAGTCAAATAAAATAGTTGACTAAATTGATTTAGCACGTTTAGTACAATTTAGCATCAATTAGAATACAGCCTAAATCAATATTTTGTTTCTAAATAATTTGGAAGAAATTCATACGTTAAACAATATCTGACAACTTGATTATATTAATTTGAATCAAAATTCGGTAATTTTGTAACACTAAATTTAGATTTAGCAGTTTAGTACAATTTAGCAGCTAATTGGAACCCAGTCTTACTCAAATAATAAAAATCTGATTTAGTAGTCAGTTTTCGGATAAACTTGTTTTTTATATAAGTATTTGTCTTAATAGTGAAGGTGAACTTAAAAGTTTCTTGCGTTTCGGAATTTTTGGCCTTCAAGCCGCACGACTGACTGAACTAGAGAAATAAATAAAATAAAAGAGACTTTTTCATTACATAATTTTCAAAATTATGATTAAATGTTATTGATGAGACAGTCCCAACGACGTCTACGGCGTTGTTCAAATTAGTTGTTTGGAACTCAAAAAACAAGTGATCTGTAGTCTAATAAGGGAGTTTTTTAATTAAAAATATTTTTTATAACAATCCACATCTCAGTTTTCCAATTAGTTTAAATTTATTCAGTATAAGTTGGAACAAAAAAAAAGAAATCAAATAAATCCTCAATATATATTTGAGCCAGCCATCACCCATCATCGCAAGTATACACAGTTTTTAAATCATCGAGTTCTTTCATAACCAAACAGCTGCTCGTGATTCATCGCTCAACAAACATATCTTAATAGGGTGTAAAAACCTCGTAATATGTGTCGAGCATTGATTAACTATAAGAAAAAAAGTTTTAAATCTATAAATGCAATAAAAAATTGCAGAACATTCAACTAGTTCACGCTAATTTTTTAAGGCTGTTGAAGCAGTTCAAAAGTACTTTATGAAATCTTCATCTCCACCTGTAACTCATAGAGATGTTCCCATAATAGATCTAAAGAAAAAACCCGATCTGCATGGAAAGCTATTTTCTGAAAATTCAACCGCAATCAAGTTTTTGTAACAAATGCTGGAATAAATCACTGGAAAACAATCCAGCAATGTTTGGTGTAACACTTGATATTTCAAAGGCGATTGACAAAGTATGGCATGACAACCTTATATTAAAGTTGAGCAGCAACTTATTTCTTGGATTCATAGCTTTTTATTCGGTATACAGTTTCAGATAAATGTTGATGGGGTTTCATCGGAGGTTTTTACATACAACCAACCGTGTTGTTTCTCAAGGGTCAGCTTTTTTGCCTAGCCATTTTCTTTTTCATGTTAATGTAAACTGGCTGGATATCCAAGCTGCCTGGAAATGCCCCACATTTCACTAAGCCATTTCACGGACAAATCTGTCCCACTAAGCGTCCCACGAATTAAATATTTGCACCACAATGTTCCGTATTATCGAAATTATCAAAAAGGTATAGTTTCTGCAACATCTCAGTGAAAGCAATGGTTTAAAAATTATTTAATATGGATCACAGTTCTTACTAGAAAAGAAATTAGTAAAGTAAAGCATGAATACGGTCAGAGCATGATCAGCGCCTGATCAGTCCAGAAAGAGCAAGTCTTTTAGGGCAATCTGATGTGAGCCTGATTTAGAATACCCTTTTAGGGTAAGCCTTATTGAAGAAAAAACTTCTTTAGGCGTGTTATGCGATTTTCTATGAGGAAAAATTTGTATATGTGTTTAAATATAAAATACTTCTATTCGGTCGTAACGTTTCAAATTGCAATATGAATATCGCGGTCGACTGAGGTGCTATAAGTCGAGAGTTCAATTCCTGGAGTGATATATTTTTTATTGTTTTTTTTTTAATTTTTATTAAATACCATTAAAATTATTGTTTTTTTATTCATGAATTCATAAAAATCCCTTTATACGAATTTTAAAATATTGATCGATAATACAGATTTTTATAGTTATTACAACTGTCTTTTTCCGTTTCGTTCAAATTATTTTTATTTCGATATTAACAAGAAAATTAGTTATTTTTTGGCAGGCAGTGCTACAAATAATAAAATATTGGAGATTTTTGAGATCAATTAAACTCAAGTAAGTAAAGAAGTAATTGGATTTTTTTTCAATTCAAACTACATTACAATGTGTGTCATAACAACACATAAAAACCTTTTAAGAACAAGGTCCCACAATAACATGCTTTCTAAGGTGTTGAATGTTGATAGACGCAAATTTTTTATCCGATATGTTTTGATTATTTTATCTATAAAAATGTATATAATAGTTGCTTGGAATGCTGATAGATGTGAAACCCAGAATAATTTTAATGATTTTCATTTAAAAATTCTGAAATTTTAATTTGCAATGCTACAATAGCTGCGTTTTTTTCATATGAAATAAATAATGAAAAAAAATATTATCTTTTAAATTGTTGGCAACACTGAGCTGAGCAGAAAAAAAATCGTGAACTTGTAGCGCCATTTTGAAATTAAACTCAATATAAAAAAAATTCAAAAAATATTTAACGTCTCTTGAAATATAAAACTTCATATAAAAAAATTCAAAAAAAATTTAATCAGAAACACTAATTCATTTTTTTACATAAGGCAATGTTCATTGATTATTGCAAATGGCGTGAAATAAAATAATTGATAATTAATAAAAAATTGTAAACATCTAATTTTTAAAAAAAATATGGATTTTATATCGTACGTATTGCATTAAAATTAATTTTAAGCAAATTTGTTGGAATCAAGTTGAAAACAAATCATATCAAAATTGATTTTAAACAAATTTAATAAAGTTTTTTTATTTTGAATAAATTTTCTTTGACATTTATAAATTTTAAAATCACCATACCAACCTTATAAAATCAAAACCTACGTTTTGCCATCTCTTGCAATTTTATGTAACCAAAATATTTGAGATCATTGATTAGACCCAGATAAATATCTGCGTTATGTTGTTGTTGTTTTTACATGTAAAAAATAGACTTGATCTAGACCTTGACCTTGACCCAAATGAAAAAAACGCAGCTAATAATTGGAAGGTACAAAAAAGCGCAGCTATTTCACAGTTTTAAGTTTTTACTTCTATCGGCGGTCCTCAAGACTGCCTTCTTTTTTTTAATATATCCGACCCTGATTTAGTTTTTCATATTTGCGCTCATAACCACCAATTGTTGTGATGTACCACGTCACGGAGGGAAAATTTTTCAGAGCAAGCCTAACTCGAATTTGAACCAAATTGTATTGTACATTGTATGAGCGGTATGACAATAATTACGAGAGTAATTTAAACGAAGAAACGTTTAAGGTATGCAAATATTCTTAAAGTACATAATGAAAATTTGCTCTCAAACTTTTCATTATGGACAAATTTATTTTTCATTTATGCACTATCAAAAACCTATGTTTGGTTATAATAAAAACCAAAATGTCAATTTTTTTTTCTTTTCTCTTTCTACAGAGAAACTATTATTTTTTTGTAGCCTATACGTTTTTTCTTGTAGATTTAAAATAATTGTACAATTTTAACAATTGTACTATTTTTTTTAATCGCAACAATTGTACAATTTTGAATCAAATTAAAAAGTTACGTACGTCTATGGAAGAAATATCGGTTTACTTTCGGTTTCTTACTCTCAAAAACAAAATAGTATTTGAGAGATGTGAATGCACGATAAATTATAGTTGTGGTGATCGCATGATTTATACAGACATTGGTAGATATTTTTAGATAGTTTACGAAATCATACATTTTCTATGAAAATGTTAAAAGTATAAGTGTTGTTAGTATTAGTATTGTTAAGTATTGTTTAGAACCAATGTATCTGCAGAGAGAGTATTCTCCATTATACATAACAGTTAAACTTAATAAAAATAAACATTTATGTAGTAAAATATCATTTATTTTTGTTATTGTTGTTGTTTTGTGGCTCCTTATTATAAAAACGAAATGACCGTCCCATAATCTTGTGTTAGAAATTTCTATTAGTTAGAATTTTTGGAATTTTTTGCATTTTGTCCCACATTTTAGCGATTTCTTGTCAGTTTATTTTAATGAATTGTTGAATTCTACTGTTTATCCAATCCATAGTGTTGCTGATGATAACACACTTTTTCGGTTTCGCTAAATAAAATTTAATTTACTTTCATATATTCTTTAAACGTAAATCTTAATACCATAATTGATTATCGTTCTCATAGTGTTGAATTTAATGCGAATTGCCATTTTCCTCGTTTGATAATAATTATATCTTGAGGTAAACAAACTAATCAGATTTCTTGGGGTTGAAGTTGAAAGTAAAATAAAAAGGAATTCTCATACGTTTAAACTTGCTAAAAACGCCGTTAAAAAATTAGGGTATTTTATTTTGTTTCTAACCAATAGTTTAACTAACCAACTAATAGACCCTATCACGCACGTTTCAACTCGGTGTAACAAATAAAATTTTTCAGTGTTGTCATTGAAAAAACGTAATGTAACTATAGGCGCTTTCCAATCGAGTGAATTACTGAATCATTCACTTAAACTGAATTGTATTCCGGAATTTGTATGTTCCAATGGTAATATTCAGTTTCCACTAAACGTAAGCTGAGCTACTACAGAACTGATTTGAAGTGAAGGAAAAAATAGGTTCATCAGTTCAACATATTCATATTTTTTTATTTACGGTTTGTGGTCAAACGTTAAAAATAATAAAAAAATAAATCGGAACATATTTGTTTGTGTCCAAATTTTCGATTTTGGTTATGTAGTTTTTAAATGTCAAAAAATTGCTATATTTCGTAGTTATGGCTCTATTTTTGATGCTTTACTGAATATTAGACTAATTCAGTTTAAGTGAATCATTCGGTAATTCACTCGATTGGAAAGCGCCTTAATCCTTATAATGTAAAAATTAATTCTTCAGATGTCCTATATCAATGTAAATAACGTAAACAATGTAAAGAATGCAAAGAAGATATACCAATATGTCTAATTATCATAAAATTTAATTTAAATTGAAAATGAAAATACTAAATAACCAAAGAGTTCGACATATTTTGAACCAATTTTTTTAATATTTTGCAGCCAATTTAGTTTTAAGTATTAATTGCATTTTAATAGCTGAAACTGCCTTTTTTAAAAACTTCTTGCATACTTTACATTTTTTACAAAAACAATTTTTGTTTACTAATTCTTTATGTAAAATATGGAACTCTGAGATATCAAGATTTCGGTTTTGGTTAAGGATTTTGATATAGTTTTATGAGGACATTGTTTTTAGTTTTGGCCAGCGATGTATATCAAACATAACTCTTTGTTAAATTACATGTATTTTTTATTTCTGTTTAGAAATTTATTACAAATCTAACACGAAACGTCGATACGTTGCCGGAAAATCATAATAGATCATATATTAACATAATTTAGTGAAAATATGATACAATCAGCAAACTACTCTAAAACCTCTATTTAGCGTTTCGAAAAAATATTACAAAATCACAAATTCATATTTCTTTCAAAATTCCAAAAATATTGTAAAAATTAAATAAAATCAAACTTTTCAAAATTCTAAAAATATTCCAAAAATTACTACAAAATCAAAGATTAAACTTTTTCCAAAACTTCTGAAAATATTGCAAAAATTATAACAATATCAAAAATTGAAACTTTTTTCCAAATTTCAAAAATATTCCAAAAATTAGAATGCAATCAAATATTTAAAATTTTTCTAAATTCTAATAATATTCCAAAAATTCTTAAAAATTCAAAACATCAAACTTTGTCCAAAATTCTAAAAATATTGCAAAAATTATAACAATATCAAAAATTGAAACTTTTTTCAAAATTCCAAAAATATTCCGAAAATTAGAATAAAATCAAATATTTAAACTTTTTCTAAATTCTAATAATATTCCAAAAATTCTTAAAAGCTCAAACTTTTTCCAAAACTCTAAACATATTGCAAAAATTTAACAATATCAAAAATTGAAACTTTTTTCAAAATTCCAAAAATCATAATAAAATTAAAAATTTAAAATTTTTCAAAATTCTAAAAATATTCCAAAAATTCTTACAAAATCAAAACTACAAACTTTTTTTCAAAATTCCAAAAATATTTCAAAAACTATAACAAATTCAAAAATTCCATGTCACATTTTGATTTACGTCATACAAACAGCTAAATTATTTTTCCAAAAAATTGGCTAAAAGAATAAAAATATTTTTTGACAAACTTATAATGCAATAAAATTCTTAATAATAATAATATCATGATCATTAGATTTTATTCCATCCAAATAAATAATTTAATTTTTTTCTAAAAAAGAAATGTAAATCATTCTTTTGACACACTTGACATTATTTCTTTGACAAACTTATAATGCCATAATTCTCTATAATAATAATAAAATTTCATGTCATACAAATAATTAATTTTACTTTTTCCAAAATATTGGCCAAAACAATAAATCAAAATCTTTCTTTTGACACACTTGACAACTTTTTTTTGACAAACTTATAATGCAATAATCTAGTTTTTGGTCTCACATAACAATCCCGATCATCAAAATTTCTTCAAATTCAATGTTTCTATTCGTAATCACTTAAAATGAACGTTTTTTAGCCAAAAATATGCAAATTTCCTTGTTTTGACATACTTGACGATTTTTTTGACACTCTTCCGGTACACTTATCGAACACATCATCCTTCCGGCTCTCCCTATTGAGTAAAGTCTTCCTGTTGAGTCTGCTAGCCGGCCGGCAGACAGACATACATTTTTTTTTGCTTTTTTAGAATCAGTAGGTCCGAAAACTTCGAGAAATGCCAAAAAAGTGGGGGTAAGAATTTCACTTTTGGCTCATGAATGCATTACTTAGGTTTTTTCAAAACCGAAGTAAAATGTAAAAAATTATTCTTTACTTATAAATGCACAACTCTGAAATGAAAGATAATGGCGCCATAGTTCAGTTTTGCAAGTTGGTGAAGGTTTGATTATAGTTATTATGGGGCATATTAACCATTTGAGGGTCAAAGCAGAACCTTCAGTGGGGCAAAAATCCCATTTATCAGTTCACAACTGAAAATGTCGTATGTAAGCGAACCCTTGGTCAATCCAAAGGGCAGTTCTGGAACGATAAATTTGTGCTGGAGCCTTCTTCGGATACTCGTCTGCTACTACACCTTACCTTACTCACATAGTAATACAGTGCCCGGGAACCCATACAAGTATTACGCGGTAGTTTCTGGCATTCTCTTTTAGGTTTTAGTAGCATTCCCATATTTGATTTGACTACTTCCCCCATACCCGGTTATACCGGTGGCATACCCAGTTTGGAGGTGCTATAAATCCTCTAAGCATGCTAATACCTGATTTGGTATGAGTTTTTTATTCAATATTCTTCTTCCGTTTAAAGCAACATAATATCATTTTAGGCAGTATCGGTTTAAAAATAATAAACATATGGTAATATGACACATATTCAATACATTTCATTAGGTTATAATGGTCAGATAAATCAATGTCATATCAGTCAATCATTGATGAGACTGAGGCAAAAAAAAAAATAGAAATTGTGCAGACAAGTAATCACTGTATATTTTTTATTTGATTTTGAAGCCTGATCGTTTTTCCAAAAAATTTCTAATTATTTTCTGCTTACTAAAATAAGCTGTCATCTGCTTTAAGTAAAATAAACATACTGCTCACCTGATTTGATTTCAATCCAGCTGTTGGTGTTTGATCACTTGGATCTGATTCGGATATTGTTTCGTTTAAAATACTGAAGTGAACACCAGACCATCCTACCCATAATCCATTTCCTTTTATAACAACTGGACAAACGGCAGTGACAAGCCCTCCAGCACTAGAATAAAAACAAGACTAAATATTATTAACAACTAATATTACTAACAAATTGCACAATGTAAATAAACCACAGGACTGTGATTTATATGTAAACTTCAAATATGTAGCTATACGCATAAACCATTTCATCACAAACAAAATATTATTATTGTTATATCTCTAAAAAGACCCTGAATCGGAAAAACTGAAAATAGTTTTCCGATTATCCTAAACGATTTCCATTACAATTATATAATCAAATAAATAATGTAATAAAATCTTTTATTTTTTACTGATTTATTATAAGTCGTTTGGACCTTAGTTACCGAAATAATAATGACATTCATAATTCCCAAGGGAATTATAAGAGGGAGTTATGGATTCATAATGGACCTTATTTTTATTATAAATTTTAGTTTTGTTTATTTATAAACAACATCATTTACATAAAGCCATAGTAACGAATAACAATACCCTAGCAATACAATTTGAAGTAAAAAATAACTAACTTGATCAATTAAAACGCAAAATCATGCTATCAAAATACTTGATAAAAATAAATGTTTCAGTTTAATAAATGTTTTAGGTAGTAAAAACTAAAATTTTCTATATATCACGTGAATTATTAGATGTCAATTACCTTGTGAAACTTACTAACCTTCGGGCCAGAGGCCCTCGGGTAGTAAACGTTTTCCTCGGTAATTAACATCCTTATAATTCCCTTGATACATAAATAACTATTATACATTATTAAATTAACAAAATTGTTGACTATTTTTATTTATATTTATAAAAAAAATTATTGTGTAAGCTAAACTGAATTGATTACATGTTTCCAATACATGAACTACAAACAGTTTTCCGTAATAGTTTGCTTTTTTATGTCATAAAAATAAAAAAATCTAATTAGACTCAATATTAATATTTATTAACTATTATTATACTCCTGAACTAATAACAAATAATAAGATAATATTTTTTAAAACAATAAGAAAAACAAAATAAAAATACAAAGCTTAAACAGAAAACCCGTTTCATGAAAGCTTTTTGATAAACAAAAAAAAAATAATCTTGGTAAATAATTTGTTAAACTTAATCAATGATGGATTAATGCAAAATAAACCCAGTTTCAAGATCATATATAGATAACATTGATAATTAGTTTTTCCTGTAGTGTAAATAAGTAAGTTATCAGCTTGTCGTCATAAGATCTTTATTTTTTAGAATTTAGACTAGATGATTTATAAGCAAATAAATAATACGCAAAGAAATCCTATTTTATTGCCGCTTTTGTATTTCCACTATTGAATAAATCCCCAACATCGCCCCGATTATAGTTTTTGATGAATGAAGTTAAAGTTTAAGGAACAACGTTGTTGTTAAGAAAGCGTTACTACGGCATACTTGTAACAAAAACAAAAGTTGAAAAAACAACCAAAAATCCAAACGCCTAAAGGGGTCCATACACGGTCAGTTTCGAATGAGAATCAACTTGATTGACATTCATGACTGACTGTGTATGTTTATGAGTAATAATGAGTGACAGTAAAATTTTATGACTGATGAAATTTTATACATGTTTGAATTTTTATCATCAGTCACGCACGATTTACATTCATGATTGATCGTGTATGGGCCCCTTTATACTTTTAATATTCTAGCTGCCTTACATGTTATTTGTCGATGGGTGCATTCGTTTGGCATTTGGCTTAAATCTATCCGAATATGGGGAAAAGGTTGTTCTGAAAATTTTATGATTCTACTTCAACATCATCAGAGTGTCACCCATGCATGACTACGAGTTTTAAGCTTGCAAAAGTTAAAACGAATTCGAGCTGATCCCTCTTGACTGTACTAGTACCAATAGTGGCAATTATGCAGCATAGCTGGCAAACAAAAGCTACGTTTTTAATCCACAAAAGAAGGAAATTCTAGGCAGAATGGAAAATCAAATCGATCAGTAACGATCTCTTAAACACATAACAGTATAAGTGATTTTCAATCAAAAACTGGGTTTGATACGGATCATATGCGGATCATCTATACATACAAGTGCAAGTTGTCATTTACATTAAATGGGCAAGTAAAAAAACTGTGTCTTGGAATGTCGATGCATTAAAACGTGGCATATCTTTACTTACCTAAAAATCTATAAATAAGCGTAACAATTCCAATTCATAGTTTAAACAATTCATCTGCTTAAATCTAACTTATCCGCATACGACCGATTATAACAGGAAACCATATTCTGGGTGCCCCCATACTGGGTGAGTATTGAATGTGACAATAAATTTTAATATTTTCGTGAAAAGTTGGAATCTAATTAGTTTTTAATGACTGAGTACCAGCGCTTGAATGGCGATGATTTAACACACATCAATAACTGAAAAATTAAAATCAGCTTTATTTTCCAGTAATTACTCGTAGAAACGTTATCAGTTATTTATCGCGTAGGATTCGTAATTTGTTTTTTTATTTTCTAATCTAATATGTAAATCAACAATTTATTATGAATTTTTGCGTAATCTCAAGATTTTCATTTTATAATTTTCCATCATGTACCAATCACGTTGTTTGGCTTAAGATAAATTTGACTCAATACGGAAAACTTTTCCAAGCTTAAATTTTATTATCAATATTTGTTTGTGAAATAATTATTCGGTGACAACAGTTTGTTGTATAAGTTATGTATATGCTTCTAATTTCGTGATTGTTCGTGATATGTAATTTGTGAAACTTGCCATGAATGTTTTGAAAGATTCATTTCTGAAACTAAAAGCATCAAGAAAATTACCAGCGCCTTGTCGATATAAAACTGAATTTGGGTTAGATGGAATAAAATTCACCTATTGTATGTCATTCCTGATTCTAAATGTTTTGAAGTATTCATCTCATGGTCCAACATCGTTGATTTGGTGTTTGCAACTGACTAGGGACTGGCAGGGTTATTTAAAGATGCCACGTTTTTTGGAGTTAATAGAAATCTGAAAGATACTTTGTCTATGCTACTATACTAAGTCGAAGATATATTAAGGGATTAGGCAACATCTGACGACCCACATCAATCATCAAGGATGAAATCTTGGTAGAAGTTCACCTTACCCACAAAACGCTATCGTAGCATAATTGGTATCAGCAAGTATATGCAAGATTTTAAGCGAAAGAATAAACAAAGTTGAAATTTAAAATAGATAGTTAAAACGGTGAAACGATTGAATGATATATCGTAAGCCGAAGGATATGTAATTAAAATAGAAATCTGTTGCAAGTTCAATCAAGATCAATAATGACGAAAGTAGTTCATGCTAAGTATCTTGCAGAAATGATGACTATAAGCTACTCTGTTTCGATGACTATAAGCTACTCTGATGACTGTAAGCTACTCTAGGGTTCCGTTTTTTATACGGAACACTATTGGTGAGGGTAAAACGAGTTTTTTACATTATATCGTAAACTATAAATGCTATGAACTTGAAATTTGATGTGCGTATAAAATTAATCTGTCCACACGAAATGACGGATACAAATAAAACTAACGTGGTTTTCGTTTGGTTTACAGGGGTACGATGTGAGACCTTGGAGAAAATACATTTTTTTATAGATTCAAGTAGGGTATCATATGAAAGGGCTTTATTTGTTTATTTTGGAATTTTACACCTCACCATTTTTTGTATAATTTGAATAATTACGTTTTTTTCGTGTTTTCTTACCTCGATTAGCTTCGAACTTAACTGATTGAAAATTTTCAAATGTATTTGGAATGATAGAATAATTAGTAAGTTTTTCCAATCCAATCCAATTCCAATCCAAGTCTCCAATAATTATATTTCTGTATGTTTAGAGGACCGGGGTAGAGCGGGTAAAATAAAAATTTGTTTGGCCCAAGCGAGTGGGGTGTCATTTGAAAAAGCACCTAATTTATAATTCGTTTCAATTTTTTTTAGAATTTTGCGGTACCCAGCTTTTGAGTTATTGTCAAAAAAGTGCAAAATTCTGACCTTTCCCCAACCCCCCCCCCCCATACATCTCAACACTGATTGGCAGAAAAATTTGTAAAAATTCAGAGTTAGAAAATTTGGTAAATTTTGTACGAAAACTTTAGCGAAGTCTCCAATAATTATATTTCTGTGTGTTTAGAGGACCGGGGTAGAGGGGATAAAAAAAAACTTTTTTTGACCCAATCGAGTGGGGGTGTCATTTGAAAGAGCACCTAATTTAAAGTTCGTTGCATTTTTTTTAGAATTTTGCGCTACCCAGTTTTTTATTTATAACTTTCCCGTTCCCCACCCCCCCCCCCATACATTTCAACACTGGTTGACAAAAAATTTGTAAAAATTCACAGAGTTAGGAAATTTGGTAAATTTTGTACGAAAATTATAGCAAAGTCTCCAATAATTATATTTCTGTATGTTTAGAGGACCGGGGTAGAGCGGGTAAAATAAAAAATTTTTTGGCCCAAGCGAGTGGGGTGTCATTTGAAAAAGCACCTAATTTAGAATTCGTTTCAATTTTTTTAGAATTTTGCGGTACCCAGCTTTTGAGTTATTGTCAAAAAAGTGCAAAATTCAGACCACTACCCCCCCCCCATACGTTTCGACACTGATTGACAGAAAAATTTGTAAAAATTCACAGTTAGGAAATTTGGTAAATTTTGTACGAAAACTATAGCGAAGTGTCCAATAATTATATTTCTGTATGTTTAGAGGGCTAGAGGGGGTGAAAAAAAAACTTTTTTTGACCCAAGCGGGTGGGGTATCATTTGAAAGAGCACCTAATTTAAGATTCGTTGCAATTTTTTTTAGAATTTTGCGGTGCCCAGATTTTGGATTCTTGTCGAAAAAGGGCAAAATTCAGACCCTCCCCCATACGTTTCGACACTCATTGACAGAAAAATTAGTAAAATTTCACAGAGTTAGGAAGCTGAGTTGGTAAGCTTTTCACAGAGTTGGTAAGCTTTGTATGAAAACAATAGCGAAGTTTCTAATAATTATATTTCTGTGTGTTTAGGGGACCGGGGTAGAGGGGGTAAAAAAAAGCCATTTTTGACCCAAGCGAGTATCATTTGGGGGGTATAATTTGAAAGAGCACCTAATTTAAAATTCGTTGCAATCTTTTTTTGAATTTTTCGGTACCCAGTTTTTGAGTTATTTTATTGTCAAAAAAGTGCGAAATTCAGACCGCCCCCCCCCCCTTCCATACGTTTCGACACTCATTGACAGAAAAATTTGTAAAAATTCATAGACTTAGGAAATTTGGTAAATTTTGTATGAAAATTATAACGAGGTCTATGTGTTTAGGAGTCGGGGGTAGAAAGGGTAAAAAATCCTTTTTTGACCCAAGCGAATGGGGTGTCATTTGAAAGAACACTTAATTTAAAAATAATTGCAATTTTTTTTAGAATTTTTGGGTGCACAGTTTTTGAGTTATCGACAAGAAAATGCAAAATTCAGATCGTTCCGCCCCCTACGTTTCGACGATGATCGACAGAAAAACTTGAAAATATTCACAGAGATAGGAATATTGGTAAATTTTGAATGAAAATCATAGCGAAGACTCAAATAATTATATTTGTGTGTATTTATGGGATGGGTGTGGGGAGGGTAAAAAAAACCCTTTTTGACCCAAATGAGTGGGGTGTCATATGAAAGAGCACTTAATTTAAGAAATATAACAATATTTTTTAGAATTTTGCCATGCACAGTTTTTGTGTTATTGAAAAAAAATATTTTTAGTGTGTATAGCCTTTCCACCCTCATAAATTTCAACACTTGATAGACCGAAAAAATAATCAAATTTAATCCATTTACAAGCTGGTGCAATTGAATCTTTCTTAAGTTACCAAAAACATCTTGGATAAGATTTAACCTGAATTAACATTTTTTTGCCATTTTTGATCAATGCAAATCTACATTAATCAATTTACTATTGACATTTACAATTTAACATTTATTTTGTTATGCGTCTATGGTCTGGAAATATAAGGACATTACAACACAACTTTTTGTCAATAATTTTTGATATTGTGTTCTTTTACATTCACGGAACCCTTGACGAGCGAATTTTATTAGCAATTGTCTGACTTTTTCTTTATTTATTTTAATTTAATTAGTACCGTCACAGCAGAAAAACTACAGGTATTACGATAAAGCGTTTTGATTTTCATTGCATCTACATCTAAATTAATGCATTATTTATAATCCCAACGCGTTTAAGTTTTTTACATTGGCCGTTTTCGCCGAAAATCCCGAGAATTTTAAAAATATAGTATTTCCAACAATATAGCACTGCTTTCCTTTAAATTCCTCTTCGGCCAAAGTATTTCTAAAAATACGCTACTGTTGTTTGCATATATCTTTTGTTAGCTAAACGCGTTTCTATCAAGCTATTTCAAGCTATTCAAGCAAGCATAGCTGAGCATATTGTGGGGCTTGATCTTTGACAAGCTGCAAATGAGAAGTTTGATGATATATCTGACCCTGAACTTTGAAAACATAGGAGTCTATTTTAGAGAAATCGACAATTTTTGAAACCAAAGAAGCAAACATCTTGTTTGCTGCTTATGTATGATTGATTATTTTCACGAAAATTTAAATAATTTTTTGACGTATCCGACAACAGGCTTTAAAGAAATTTAGGGTATACCAGCTCATCATCATTTATATCAAGTGACTTTGGCAACTTTAAATTATTCTTGCGACAGCCAGAAGTAAATTTACCATGCGGGGTCGCTCATCGATATAATTATGTAACGCACAGGGAGAGATAATTATAAAAGCGAAACTAAACATAACATATAGAGGGGCTGAAATCTTACAGCTCTGAGATATCAAAACTTCGGTCTGGGTTAAGGATTTTGATAAGTTTAAGTTTATAGTTATAGTTAGATATAGTTTTGATTTAGTAAACATAAAACTCTTTGTTACAAGTATGTACTTTACAAGTATTTTTTATCTCTGCTTCGAAATTTATTGCAAAACAAACACGAAATATTAATACGTTGCCGGAAAATTATAATAGATCTTATATTAATATAACTTAGTGAAAAGATGATACACCCAGCAAACTACTCAAAAACCTCTCCATTTAGCGTTTCAAGAAAATATTACATAATCAAAAATTCATATTTTTTCAAAATTCCAAAAATATTCTAAAAATTAAAATAAAATCAAAAATTTAAATTTTTTTTTAAAGTTTTAAGAACATTCCAAAAATTATTACAAAATCAAAGATTGAAACTTTTTTAAAAATTCTAAAAATATTGAAAAAATTATAACAAAATCAAACATACCAATTTTTTTCATAATTCCAAAAATTATAATAAAATCAAAAATTTAAATTTTTTCAAAATTTTAAAAATATTGCAAAAATTCAAAATTTAAAACTTCAAACTTTTTTCATAATTCTTAAAATATTCCAAAAATTATAACAAAATCAAAGTACAAACTTTTTCAAAATTCCAAAAGTTATAATGAAATCAAACATTTAAACTTTTTCAAAATTCTAAAAATATTCCGAAAATTTTTACAAAATCAAAAATTGAAACTTTTTCAAAATTCTAAAATTATTGCAAAATTTCTTAATTCACAAACTCAAATATTCAAACTTTTTCCAAAATTCTAAATATATTGCAAATATTATAATAAAATCAAAACATGAAACTTTTTCAAAATTCTAAAAATATTGCAAAAATTATAACAAAATCAAAAATACAAACTGTCTTCAAAATTCCAAAAATATTTCAAAAATTATAACAAAATCAAAAATTGCCATGTTCGATAACATTTCATGTCGAACAAGTGATTCATTTAATTTTTTTCCAAAAAATTGAGTAAAAAAAATGAAAATCATTCTTTTGACACACTTGACAACATTTTTTGACAAACTTATAATGCATTAATCTAGTTTTTGCCTCACATATCAATCCCGACCATCAATCACTTAAAATGAACGTTTTTTAAGCAAAAAATATGCAAATTTCCTTGTTTTGACACACTTGACAATTGTTTTGACACACTTCCGATACAGTTATCGAACACATCGTCCTTTCGGCTTTTCCCATTGAGTATACCTATTTTCAGAAAAAAAATGTTTTTCTAAAAATAGGTTTTCTAGATTTTGTCGGTTGTGATGGCCGACCGGCAGACAGACGTACATTTTTTTTTGCTTTTTTAGAATCAGTAAGAAACGTCGAGAAATCGGAGATACAAACAAAAAAAGTGGGGATACGAATTTTACTTTTCGCTCGAGAATTCAATACTCTGGTTTTTCAGACCGAAGTAAATGATTTGAAAAAAGAAAATTATTATAAACATCTTTAACAAAAGTACGCTGCAACCAAACCCCTTAAAAATTAAACGCTCACTAAACTTTTATCAGTAGTAATTTCCCAAGGGCGGTGATAATTCGAAATAATTTTTTGCCAAAAATTTCGAAAGCAAGTATATTGATAATAGCGAGGCCGTAGACCGAGGGTTATTATTAAAACATAATTGACAGACTCTCTGAGACCAGGCTGTTTGATAAATTTTTAACGAAAGATAATTATTGGTATGGATGTATGGACAATGCATTTCCAAATTTAAACCATGTTTTGTTTATGAATAAGATTTAAACTGTTACATCAGCTTATGTGTTATGTATTTAGATCAATTTTCAATTGTCAATAGTAATCTATTGACATTTACGACGAAAAATTCAGCTTTAGGTGCTTATATTAAAAAAAATTCACGAACGCTTTATACGTCTGACAATATAAAAACTTTGCAACATAGCTTCTTGGGAATTATTTTGGATATTTTATTCTTCTTCGTTCATGGAACCCTCGGCGAGCGAATTTTACTCGAACTTGACCGATTTTTTTTTTGTTTTCAAGCAGTCTTAAAAAACAAAAAAATAAATAAAATAATAACTAATAGAAGCAGCAACAAAATGACTGTAACGCAGACAATTTTTAAAATTTTTTCCTATATATTTTATAACTTATTTTTGAAGGTATAAACTTTAAATAAAACAAAAACAAAATTTTTTTTGTGATCCATCACTGTTATTTTCTCGTAGTTGGTCACGAGAATCGATTCGCGAAAACATTAAAAGTTGAAAAAATGTTGGTGCTCTGTTCAACGATATGTCTGACAATGTTCTCCCAACTTTTGAGTGATTGCCGTTTACTATTTCAGAGATTTTTCAAGGTTCATATAAACATTATTAATTCTCTTTCCAATTGACTACTATACTCACTGCCCTGAAGTTATTCCAGATTGGAAAAAACACTGCTACAACAGTAACTTTAGTTCTAAATTCGAAGAATTGCTCGCCTTTAGTAATTTTTACTAATCAGTGATCCCAGTTCGGCTCCAAATTATTCAACCAGTTGTCTAAGATTATCGGTTTCGAAGAAAAATTAGCGACAAGTGACAACCCGAAATGTAACGCTTTTGGAATTGTAGACGAATTCTTTCTCCAACACTATTAGTTTTGAAAAGTTGGAATCATCAAACAATGTAAACCATGTAAATTTTTTTTACCTCAATCCACAAGTTAAAACTCCGTTCTGTCAACCAAGATAAATTGATCTCGTTAGTTTGCCGGTGCTTAGGAAATTTGTATCTCAAGGAACATGGTGGTTGATTTCCTATTCGCTCTCGTTGGTGAACTGGAAGATATTCAAATTTGTAGATTTTCTTTTTATTCAGGTTTAGGCATTGTCTTGTGTCAGTTGTAATAAATATTATATTAAAATCTCAGAATATCCGAAGGTATGTGGAAGGAAGGTTTGTGGAATATATAAGAACATTGATTTTGACATTTTAAGGATTAAAATTATAACGAAAAATCACGTTGGTAAATAATACCAGATGTTCTATTGAAAAAACCACGCTGACAGGCAACAGTTCTACAATTTATTATTTTGCATATATTTTACAAATATGAATAAAATTAGGAATAGTGTTTAGAAACTCTGACTAGCAAGAAGCATTGGGCTTCAACGCAAAATTTCGTTTTGATTAAATTCGTCTTTAATATTATAATGTTTTCTATTGCAAAGATTTATGAAAAGAAAACGTAATGTACGTCAAAATGAGTAATGTAAATTGTAATGAACTAACTGTCTTGTGGTAGCTATCTAAATATGACTTAATCTCATAAGGTCTTAATGATTTCTATATATTCACAGCTGGCTCAAACTAATTAATAACAATTTGTGAAAGTTCTATTGCTGAGATCTCATCAAGTAATCATTTAAGCTATACACGAACCAACTATTCATAAGAAACAAATATTTTTCAGGCTTTCACCGATGCATTAAATAGTTTTCACATTTAATAAGCTTAGACTCAGACATCATTAATACTTCGTCAGGAAAAAGGAATGTGTTCGTATCTCATGCACCAAAAATACGCGCGTTTTCATGCATGTATATATAAACATAAATATTTTGTATACAAAACATGTTTAGAAGCCAAGAAAACAATATCGAAAAAGTTAAGCACACCGCAAAACAGTTTCAATATATTTATAACATCAACAAATTACTTCGGTAATTTTTTTTAATCAAGATGACAAGACTATCTTACTTAAATTTAAATTACAAAAATATAATAAATATTATATAAATAACCAGCCAAATAACAAAAATTTGCCCGACGTCTCCACTGTTATATTTTTATCACGATAGTGTGTGTATCTTTGCATTTGAGCAATTCCACGTCACTACAACATCGATGTTCCTGACCCCCTCTGATTTCGATGAAATTTCATACACAGATAGCCAATGACAAAATAAAAATACCATTTCTTTCGAAAAATGAAATTTCGCTCTGGGGATGACACAGGGCGGCGGCATAGTTTTACGTGTTGGCGAAACATTTGTATCTTTGTCTGACGATTGCTAACGATTGACTAAACCAATTTAAGTCATTTATAGCTCATTAGAAAGGTAATTGATAGACCTTAAAAAAAATTTTTTTTAATTGTTTAGTAATTTTTTAAAACTGTGTTAAACTTAAATAATATTTTCAAAGATGGCGCTGTTGAGGGTACCCTCACTTTTATCACATTTTTTTCCAGAAAAAAAATGTTTAATTAGTTCGTAATCTAAATTCGAAGTTTCCTAATGGCATGATTTCCCGTTTTGAAAATAAAATTCTTACAAAATTTTAATTTCCGTTTTTTCAATTTTTTGTTTTTTAAAAAATGCATTTTATTTAACTAAAACCGCCTGAATGCTTGTTTTATAGAAATTTAATTATTTTGAGGATACAGGTTATTTTTTTGAGGATGTGGATGCTTTTTTACATAATTGACTTTTTCTTCCATTTCTACATGTCCGAAATTAATTATAAACGAATGTACCTGAAATTTATTAAAACTGATGCTGAGAAGTAAATAGTGAGAAAAATTATGTGAAATAAAATGCATGTTGTATAGAATTCATATAATAACTAAATTTTTATTTTTATTCTAAGTAGTGTAATAAAAACAATATGCATTTATTAATAATATAAAAGAAATTAAAAATTTAAAGTAAATTTACATTGCATATTAACGGCTAATCTGAAAAATCCTAGTTTTAGCTGAATTAGAATACATTATTGTGAGCAATGTTTTTTCATCTTTGGGTATGAACGCATGAAATGATTGTGTACCTTTTATAGTTACAGCCTCTCTGTATCTTGTTTCTAGCCGTCACTTCATTTCTATATAATAATTTTTACTGGTATATGGTGAAATGAAATTTATTAGTTGTCGTAAATTACATGATGAATGTCAATGTGTGGAATGTGTTGAAAATCTTAAAGCACGGGCTGATAAATTACATGAAAGTTATAAAACTAATGAAATTTGTGAGGTGAAATACATGCAATGGAATACCACCGATCGATGCAATTTAGACACGGTCTTCGATTCTTCTTCAGCATTTATACATAAATTAACACACAGGCCAAAATTATTAATGGCTCTCTATTTTATTGCACAACAACAGTTCATGTATTTGGAAAACACAAAAACCAAAAATTTTGTAAGAATTTTATTTTCAAAACGAGAAATCATGCCATTGAGATACTTCGAATATAGATTACGAACTAATTAAACATTTTTTTCCTGGAAAAAAATGTGATAAAAGTGAGGGTACCCTCAACAGCGCCATCTTTGAAAATATTATTTAAGTTTAACACAGTTTTAAAAAATTACTAAAAAATTGAAAAACAGTTTTTTTATAGGGTCTATTAATAACCTTTCTAATGAGCTATAAATGACTTAAATCGGTTCAGTCAATCTTTAGCAATCGTCAGCCAAAGATACTAATGTTTCGCCAACCCGTAAAACTTTGCCGCCACCCTGTGTCATCCCCAGAGCGAAATTTCATTTTTCGAAAGAAGTGATATTTTTATTTTGTCATTGGCTATCTGTGTATGAAATTTCATCGAAATCAGAGAGGATCAGTCCGAATGCTAGAACAAATGCTGTTGCGGTGACGCGAAATTGCTTATTTGCAATGTGTCGGAAAATATTTGTCGATGCAATATCATTTCAAAAGATTATCAGTTGTAATTTCCCAAGGGCGGTGATAATTCGAAATAATTTTTTGCCAAAAATTTCGAAAGCAAGTATTTTGATAATAGCACGAAGCCGTAGGCCGAGGGCTATTATCAATACCACTTGCTTGAGGAATTTTTTAAAAAATTATGAGAATTTATCAACGAACGAGGGAAATTCGTTTAGAAAAATGTTTGTCATTTTCCATTTCTTTATATATTTTTTATGAATTATACGTTGGCCTACTGTGATATTAGTTAATTATTTCAAAATTAGACTGATAATTTTTAATATGCCAGTAGGCCAGACGTATAACTATTTGTTATTAGTATAATTCAAATGTTATTGGTGAAATTGAATGATGTCATTACATTTTAGAGAATTTTATTTGATTGAATTAAAATAAAACTAAGGCAAAAAATGTTCATACTAAAAAACAATGTTGTTCAAAAATAAATTGTTATATTATAATTTATTTTTCATTTTGACAAGCCCACAAAAAAAACAACAGAATCTAAGGAATATATGTTGGAACTGCAAAACATTTATATAATTAATTACCTATGAAGAAAATATGAAGAAACAAAAATTTTCGTAGTAATCTCGGAGTATTTCGGAAAAGTTATTATGATAATTTTTTAGTCAAAAATCATCCGACAAATTTGCAAAATTGAAAAATTGTTCGTTCAATATATTTATTCACACAAAAATTGAAAAATTCACTATCGTTCTGGAAATTATCAAGAACGTTGGGTAATACAAAAATAACTTTGATTTTTTAAATTTTTTTTAGTTTAATACTTAAAAATTGTAACATATTTGTTTAACACTTGTTTTGTATAAGCGTGATAATATGAATTTATTAAAAAGCAGAAAATAAAATAAAATCTTTTAATTTATATGAACACACATATGCAAGTGTTGAACAGATATGTTATTCAACGAATTAAGCCAAAAGCCAACGGCAAAGCTAACTTAACATGGTTTTAAAAAATATATTTGCACTAGTAACTTAATATCTACAAATCATTCACGTGTTACTACATTTTCGGAAGCTTGAGAGGAAGCGAAAAAAACGATTCATTGCAATTCTAAACAATCTTGAAAAATCCATTTTTTTTTTCATTTATTGATTATAAATTTTATTTTCAAGGTTGTTTAGAATTGCAATGAAACGTTTTTTTTCGCTTATTCTAAAGTTTTCGAAAATGTAGTTAAACGTAAATGCTTTACAGTCGACGATAGTACTTGTTGCAATGCTAAGGTGTTCACTCTAACTAAATTATAAGGGATTATAATTCTACTAAAACGTTGATATATAAAATGGAGTCTAAAATTACAAGTTTAACTTACTAACTGAAATACAAATTATAATAAATTTGCCCATAATTATGAGTTTTAGAGGTTCTCAATATTGTTGGTTTAATTCAGTTTTCTATATGAAAACTGACACGATAATGAAATGTTTATGTTAAAACTATACTTAAAATTCAATTGAGTTCCCAAGAGTAAACAAATAAAAATTTTAATAGAACCCATGATCCTATCTCTCCTAGGTTCAAACTGGAATAATAATATAAACCGTTAGAGTAGTAACTCTCTGTTTTATCTACATTATTCCTTTTTGAAGGTTATACCTTTATCAGTTTAAAAGTTATTACATATTCCACTTTGACGGTTACTCTCATTATGGAGTTTGTTTTTCTCAGTTTGCAAGTAAAATTAGGGTTTTGTAAATTCCATTTAACAGCAAAAGTATTTTGTTTATTCATCTTAATATTGGAACAAAATATAAAACTTTGTTTACATCTTTAAATTATCCCTGTTTGATATTTGCGTTGTCTGTCAATGGAATAAATTAATTCACGTGAGATAAACAAATTTAATTTTAAATAATTAAACGATCGAAATTTTTTTACTATAATCTCTTTAATTACAACTTTGAATTAATAAGCAAAAATGTATTTAAACTACATGTAAAGGTTAATAAAACTATGATTTAACTTGCTATCTCAAACGAAATTTTCATCTTCTTCAACTTTTCAGACCTTTAGTTCTTCCTGATATTTATTTAAAGATGAATGTAATGAAAATGATGCATCCTTGCTTATATGAAATAATTTTAAATTTACAAACACTTGAGCACATACCTGGCAATTCTTTCCAACTTGTTTTGAGAATTTCTCTTTATAACAAATGGCAACCGATTTGATACAACAATTAAACTACTTTTTGTACCAGGATCAGATGACGGTGTTAAAGAAATTGTTACATCTGAGTCAACCATATTGTTCACAATTTTTAAAATTCAATATAAAAAAAATTAAATCAAACTTTATGCACTTTGTTTTTTATTTAACTTTTTTACTTTTATCCACAAAAATTATATACAACTTTTAAATTCACATAAATAAAAACTATTTCACTTTTTAAAAACTAAAACCATTTTATTTAACAGACAAACTGAGACTGATTTAACTGATTTAAATAAGATTTAAAAATACATTTAAAACTCAATCTAAACGTCAATTATTAATATTATTACAGTGAAACTCGTTTATAAAGTACGACCAAGGGACCGACACAAGCGTACTTTATACACCATGGTACGTTATGTCCATGAAAATTAAAAAAGCATAACTAAATTTGCTTGTTTTGCTCATTTTGCTCATATCATTAAATTTCATATTAAATTACAGTGAAACTCGTTTATAAAGTACGGCCAAGGGACCGACACAAGCGTACTTTATACACCATGGTACGTTATATTCATGAAAATTAAAAAAGCATAACTAAATTTGCTTGGCTCATTATATCATTAAATTTCATATTAAATTATATACTACATGTTATTTGATATATAACGATCATAAAAAAGTATATAGTTTAAAAACAATTCATTATCATAAAATAGTTATACATATATAAAAGCTAGTTAAACCGGCACTACATAAACATATATATGTACATACACATATATTCGAATGAGAATGTCGGAACATGTGCCTACTCAGATTGAGCTGCATGGAGAATAATCAGTAATTTTTTTTTGTTTAAGGCAAACTTGAACTATATTTCCCACTTTAGTTACAATTTGATTGTCAATTTGCCAACCTGATCAGGAAGCGAGTAGCGTACAGATTTAACCCCGCAGTTCTGTAGCTTATTCAAAATTTTCTCACCGACCGATCTGTTTCGGTATCCATCGATGGCTTATCTTCTGCGTCTAAATTAGTCAACGGTGATGTACCCCAAAGCTTAGTTTTGTCACCACTCTATTTTTAATTTATATCAAATGAATATCACCAGTAACTCAATAAATAATTTTGCAGATGATATTACACTACACAAGTGTTTCGTCTCCCTATCTTGAAAGGGAAAAATGCATAAACAAATAAATCCCGCCTGGGAGACACTGCCAGTGTAAACGATAGCCTAGTAAAAGTCGACAATTGGCGTGGCTAACATATTTGCAATTTCAATGCCATCAAAACATAGCTATTGATTGTTGCCAGACCAACGACCGAGTTCCCCAAAGATAATTTGATTAGTGTGTGTGATAGACAAATAAACGAATGTCAAAAATTTTACTGGGCGTTACAATTTAAGTCCTACATTCATCCATGTAAGAAGTATTGTTGTCAAGTTTGGACACTGTATCTCTTTTCACCCTTGCTTTTTTGAACTCTGTTCAAAAGCGTGCTGTACGAATTTTTTTTTTTTTTTTTTCTAATAGGAAGTGTTGTGTAGTAGGAATTACAAAATGTGTCACAACAACACATAGATACCTTTTAAGACGTAGGTCCCACAACAACATGCGTCTTGAGGTAGAGGTGGACGCTTTTTTTAAATCTTTGTGGATTGAAGGCACTCGAGACTATTGATTCGGGCAAAGCATTCCATGTGTACGATGTACGCACAAAGAAATCTCTTTGCATTCTATTACTATGACAGTGAGTAATCTCGACAGTTCGACCGCCCGCACAAACCGATTGACGAGTAAAACGGGGAAAAACATATGTCTGAGGCATTATGGACCTGATTTCATCCGAGCACTGCTGGTTACGATATTTATAAAAAACAACGAGATCAGCAACAGTGCGACGATGTTGCAGGGAATCAAGACCTAATGTTAAATCTCGATCACCAACAATTCGTATAGCTCGCTTTTGAACAGAGTCCAAAAGAGCCAGGATAGTAACAGATGCAGCGCCCCAAACTTGACAACAATACTCCATACAGGGACGAATATAGGACTTATAAATGTGGAGTAATTGATGCGAAGTAAAATATTTTTTACATCTATTGAGGAGACCGAGTTTTCTTGACGCGCTCTTTGCCATGGTCATTATATGATTGTTCCAGAGTAAGTCATTGGATATTGTGACTCCCAATAAACGAATGCTTTCACATTCGTCTATTTGGTCGTCACACATATTAATTGAAATATCGTTGGGAAACTCGGTATTTGATCTGGAAACAATCAATAGCTGTGTTTTGGTGGAATTAAAATTGACCAAATTTTTATCACCCCAATCGGCGACTTTTTTTAGGTCCTCGTTTACATTTATGGCAGCGTCTCTCCGGACGGGATTTATTCGTTCATGCATTTTACCCTTTGAAGATAGGGGGACGAATGACTTGTGCAGTGTACTATCATCTGCAAAACTATTTATTGGGTTACTGGTGATTTGCAACAGTTCGTTGATATAAATTAAAAATAAAGTGGGAGATAAAACTGAGCTTTGGGGTACACCAGCGTTAATTAATTTGGACTCAGAAGAAAAGCCATCTATAGATACCGAGATGTATCGGTTAGACAGAAAATTGTGAATCAACTTCACGACTGCGGGATGAAAACCGTACGCAACGAGCTTGTTGATCAAGTTGACATGCCAAATTCGATCAAATGCTTTTGAGATGTCTAATGCGATCACGTACGTTTCACCACCTTTCTCAAGTATGCTATTCCAAATATGTGCCACATAGTTTAATAGATCGGTTGTTGATCTTTTGTTTCTAAAACCGTATTGGCTGTCAGATATCAAATGGTTGTCTTCCAAAAATTTGGATATGTGTGAATTAATATAGTGCTCGTATATTTTAGACATTACTGGGAGTAAGGCTATTGGTCTATAATTTGAAATATCACATTTCGTTCCTTTTTTTGGGACACGCTGGACATTGGCCAGCTTCCAGCAGGATGGATAGATACCAGATTTATAGGATTGAAAAAATATTTTGGTGAGGGTTGGTGCAAGTTCTTTGGAAAATGTTTTTAGAATAACAGGAGGAATGTTGTCCAGACCAAAAGCTTTGTGGTTGTTTAACCCCCTTAAAAGTTTTTCGACAATTTTGGGTTTGAAATGTAATTGTTTCATATTAACTCCTGAAGACTGGATTTGGGGTATTTCTTTAGGAGTTTCTAAAACTTCTAAAACTTCTAAAACTGTTGAATTTGAAGCAAAGCGTTCCGCGAACAATGTAGCTTTCCTTGCAGGGTCAGTAACGATTGAGTCACCATAAATGATAGGAGGGATAGAAGATTTAGTACCACAATTTAAAGAATTAATGGCACTGTAAAAATTTTTGTCAGAAATTGACATACTCGAAAGTTTTGCCGCTTTCGCTCTGTCAATCTCTGCTTTTTCGTTTTCAATTATCTGGTTTGATATTTTATTAGCCTTTAAATATTGGGATCGATTAACAGAGTTTTTTTTATGAATCCAAACATTAAATAATCTACGTTTGTTTCTAAGAGCCAATTTGGCTGCTTTCGAAAACAAATATTTTTGTTGGGGTTTCATTATTGAAAAGGGAACGAATTTGTTAATGCCGAATTGAATGGTTTCAGTAAAGTTTTGAGCAGAAACACTTACATCAAAAGGGAAACCTTGAAAAAAACTTCGGAGACCATTGGTGTCCATTTTTGAAAAGTGAAATATTTTACGGGATTTGGGAACGAAGAAGATTGTAGGTGATCGAAACTTAATATCAAATCTTAATTTCCTACAAGACCGTCGCACTTTTGCTGATCTCGTTGTTTTTGAATATCGTCACCAGCAGTGCTCGAATAAAATCGGATCCTTCATGCGTCAACCATAATTTTAACTACGTCATACTTATCAATCAGTTTCTGCAAATAGTTATACTGTCGATCACTCACTGACTCACTGTCATAGTGACAAAATGAATAGAGATTTCTTTGTCCATACATCGCACAAATGGAATTCTTTACTCGAACCATGGGCCAAGTTACGAGTGCCTTCAATCCACAAAGGTTAAAAAAAAACGTTCATTGACACCTTAGAACGCATATTGTTGTGCTACTGAGGTCTTACCAGTTATTTATGTGCTTTTGGTACACATGTTGTAGCTCTTATAACATAACACTTTTTATTTAAAAAAAAATAGCGTACCATCATCAAAGTATAATCCATAACATTGTGGGCGCTATCGTTGACTGAATAGAGTTCATTTGGCAGCACCCCTATGATAATATTTTGGCTAGTAATATCTCACTGCTATTGTCAGTGGTATGTGATATCTCATGTTAGCTTATATGCCAATAGCAAAGACTGGAGTAGACAGGATCGTCACTCCCGTAGACAAAAAGTAAAAATTTGTCCGATTTTTTATCAATTCTCATCATCAGACTCAGATTCTTTTTCGTTTGAAGCGTCTATAATAAACTCCCTTTCACCAGTCACTACAGCTGTTTAGAAATTTTTTTAGTGTTGTCGACATAAAATTATTGTAGGTTGGCTCTTTTGATGTTTCCATAAAACTGCCAAGACGCTAAAATCATCGGCACTGTCGGAGTATACGATCGAAGTTAGCCCAGTTTTTTTGAAACAATTGCTTATGATAGTTACTTTAACACTTTGTCACGACTTCGAAATAAAATGAACAACATCTAAGAGTGTTTTCACTCTATATTTAAGGTTCGCTACACTAAGTTTACAAAATCCTGAATTTGAACTTTATAGTGTAGAGGAACATTTTTAGACCTCATTATATTGATCCATTTTGTAACGGCTTCCTCTACTTTGTGAAATTTAACACATCTAATTTTTTACGTTTTAAACAAACAAACTGCTTCAATTTCTAAGCGATTTCGCACAATCGAAATTTTTTTTCTATAATCCAAACATTACCCTAACTTGAGTGTAAGACTTATTTTGATCGACTTCTGCCAAACATTTTAATTTATGGTCCAAAGTGATCACATGCCTTTTAATTTGATTTCGAGCCGTTACGCATCTATATAGCATTTTTATAAAACATGAAAGCATTAAGAATTTGAACTAATAAATTAAAATATTTTCTTAAATTTTTCTTGCTAATATTATTAAATTATTAAATATTTTATTAAATATTATTATTATTATATATTATTAAATTATTATTAAATTTTATTATTATATTATTAAATATATTATAAATTTTATTAAATAAAATTATTATTAAATTTTTTGCACAATTTGTAGGCAGGTGCACTACAATAGGAAACAATCGGTCGAATAGGTATATTTTCTTTATGCAATTTAGGCAGGCCATAAAGAACAGGTGCTGAAGGGTTCATTTTAGTGATGGGAACAATCGAATAAAAACAATCGAATTATTCGATTGTTGAAACATTTCGAATTATTCGATTGTTCATAACAGACACCGAATAAAAAATTCATTCGAATAAAAATAGTTACTAGTTTTTTTATTCGAAGTGTTTTCATTACTAGTTTTTTTATTCGAAGTGTTTTCATTACTAGTTTTTTTATTCGAAGTGTTTTTACTACTATTTTTGTTATTCGAAAGGTTTTTTTATTCGAAGTGTTTTTACTACTAGTTTTTTTATTCGAAAGGTTTTTTTATTCGAAGTGTTTTTATTATTCAAATATCACTCACTATTTTTTTATTAATTGAATGGAACAATCGAATAAATAGTTATCGAGAGGTTGAAAAATAGTTGAACTTGGTCCTTCGGTAGTTTTCTTTTCTTGATTTAAAAAATTATTTGCAAAATGTTTCTGAAAATACTTCAACTATACAATGAAAAATCTAAAAAGCTTTGAGCTATAGTTAATTAATATTTTATGAAAATTTAAAAGGAATAATTGAAGAATTATTTTATATATATTATTGATAAATATTTGGTTGTGTATCTTTGTATTTTAATCCCTACAAAAAAATATTTTGCTGAAAAAATTGATGTGAGTTATTATTTGGAAAAATTATAAATAGAACAATAATATCCTAATAATATCAAGGAATGATAATTTTACATTATTTTTTATAATAGGCGTAGGTACGTGGTAGTTTTGTTTTATCATTCATTTGGAAATTAGTGATTCAACAATTAATTAAATCACAATCTAGGTCCTAAAAACGAGTTGTTAAAACATCGGCTTTATATATTTATAACAATGAAATAAAAAATATTACATCAATGAAAAAGTATTTGAAGAAAAATTTTATTTTGTGTTTTGTTTTTGAGGATACTTCAATTTGTCATAAATAGATTATAGTAAAACATTTTGTTTCGTTTTTTGAGATAAAGGAGTAAAATAATTTAATGAATAAATTGTAAAAGTATATGCATGTGCGTTGTTTATTTATATTTAAATATGTATTTTTTCTTGGTAGTGAATGAATTACTTTTGAAAAAAAGAACATAAGAATTTTATGCATATTGTAGAAGTATATATCCGTTGTTTATTTATATTTAAATATATTTTTTCTTTGACGGGAAAAAAGTTTAACATTTTACTTCTGCTGACAGGTGCAAAAATGCTATTTTTCATAAAATACTTTTTTCCCCGGGAAAAAAGTATGTACTTTTTTCCCGAAAAGATAAAAATATATATATAAATACATATATACACATAAATGATGAATATTATGAATATTTATGAACATTTATGACTATTTTAATGTTAATGAAAAGTTATACCGTTTTCTTCTTGATGTTAATAACTGGTTTTGACAAATAAAATGAAACTTAATTTTAAGTTTTTATTCAAGAAAAATTCGTATGGTGTGGTGAATATACATATTGTAATATTTGTTTAATATTATTTTTTCAATAATTATATTAATATTTATCCAGTCACAGAAAAAAATAGTGTATTATACACGGGAAAAATTGTAGATTTTAGCTCTCGGTTTTTTGTCTCCCTCCGCTTCGCGTCGGGAGACAACACAACCTCGAGCTAAAATCTACTACTTTTTTCCCTTGTATAATAAATAACTATTTTCCGTTGTAAATAAATTACTTTTTTTGTTATTGAAAAAATTGGATTTATTGATTTTGACAAAAATATTATACGGAATTAAAACGAGGATTTTAATTAGAATTTTTAGTTTATTGTTAAATCTTAACATTTTTGGGATTTCATTAAGTAGGAGAAATTAAACAAACTTGTCTGTTAAATATATTGGTTTTGCGTAGTTTGATTATTGTTGAGTTATGACTGTTGATTTATTAAACTTTAGATGTAACAGGTATCAAGACATTCAAGTGTGAAACTCAAAGTGTTTGCTGAAGATTTTTTTGAAATATTGTTTTATGAAATTTATCTATAACGATTGTAGGATTTATAGGATTAAGATATGATATCCTTACCACTGTACCAAAAGATTAATTATAGCCGTTTGTGATGAAAGTAATTTTAGACGAATTAACTGCTGATTAGTTTACGAATAAATAAGCGGGCAAGGCCTTCACTGTAAAAAAGTATTCAATATAAATGTTTTTCAAATGAATAAAATGGACAAATCACATAATGTTAATCTGTTGTTACTTTACGCAGATAACTGATTTAATAAGTTTAATGGAAAAAATAAAGAAGACAAAGTTTTTTTATAATTTTACTGTTTCTTTATGTATATTTACCTTGTTAGGCCATCTTCTGGATTCTCACTTAGGCCATCTTCTAGAGTGTTAGAACGAAGGCGGAAGCAAAGTTGAGAATGTTTTGGGTCCTAAAATATTGGAAGACATCATAGTGGCAATAAAAGATCAAAATTTGTTGTTTTCACTAATGTAATGATTGATTCGTCAAGCAAAAGAAGCCAAACTTGTATTATTACAATACAGTACTTTTTATGAGTAACTGGCTTACAATACAACATAGGTTTATTTATTTTTATAAAAGTGCCAATGAACCAGCATATAGCATTTTTAGCTATACTTCTGAGTACTTAAAACTCTAAATTTAAAATTGTCTAGTGTTACTCCATTGGATAAATTGGCCTCATCCATTACACTTAAACTTTGAAAGTGCTAACCAAACAAGTTAGAATAAAATACTGAAAGTCCATGTGATATTAATTTTTAAAATAACTCAATACTGAAAATACGCATATAGACATATTCATCCTTACTTAATAGAAACATAATTTTTTTATTATTAAGTTTTTTTTTAAACTGAAAAATGAAGTGGCCAAAATCCAACGACTTTTTTAGTTTTGTGACCCTAGGGGTGGTGTGTTCTACTTTGTTGACGACAAAAAAACACTTCGAATAATTATTCGATTGTTACAACATGTCGATTACTATTTATTCGATTGTTGAAATCATTCGATTGTTCCCATCACTAGTTCATTTGTTTTAGAAGAAAAGATGTACGTGGTGGAAACAAATTAATACAATAAGATATACAATCAGAAACTGATAATTTAAACTTATCAGTGGGATCAGAACGAAATAATTCGGCACCGCTATCAGAAATAAAATCAAAAACTTTTTCAAAATATAAAGTTTGTGGTAGTATAGTAATGGTGTTACCCTTATCAGCTTTACAGAGAATACTTTTATGAAAGATTAATTTAGATTGAATACTTTTAATTAAATTTGCATCATGAAAATTTATATTGTTATTGTTGTTGAAATTAGATGATCGTATTTCTTCAGTACATATGCTTTTTAGATTATTAATGTTAATATTACAATTTAATGAGCTCCCTGTCAAAGCAACGTCAACATCAATAGCGACGTGTAAAAGACTTATTATTATTATTTAAATTATTATTATTATTTAAAATGGAAATTATTATTTAGATTATTTTAGTTATGTAATGGTTTACCTTTACAGACTTAGTTTCATTAATGTTAATACATATTTAATTATTTGACTATAAAAAATGTTTTTGTTCATTACTTTCTTTCTACCTTTATTTTTGCAAATGTTAAAATGTTTGATTAAAGTAGTTAATATTTTTTCGTTTACTTTTGTTTACAATGTTTAATGTTTTTTCTCTAATATTTTTATTCCTCTTGGAAATGGTTGAATTAAACCGAAATTAATCGAGGTATTTTAACAATAATTTTGTAAATAAATAGTAATAAATAAAATAAAATAATTTTTTGCGAACTAAAACAAGGAGTATTTTTAAAATTTAATATTATTAAATATTTGATATTGTTATTATGTTTCGCCAACCAGTGTCTTCCGCTTCTATACAATATATAACTTATAAAATTGTTATTCTATTGATCATAATTGTTTTCCTTTAAAATTAAATATTTAAAAAATGTATAACTCTTATCAATTAAATATTGTAAGCAGTACTAATTATAGATGAAGGTACAAAAGACAAATCCATACCACTTAAACCATTTTAGTCAAGAATAAATATTTTTTAACAAACGAAAACTCGGCTTCACCCAACGTTGTCGAGAATTCAGTTAAGACTTTTCAAAAACGACCGTCTCTAGCTGAAAAATTAAAGAAAAAAAAATATTGGAATCGGTCCAATAGTTTTCACGTTTTTTTTACCATCGAAACGCTTAGTTTTTGAGTTATTACCAGAAAACGTGAGTTTTTTTTTACGTTCGAACAATCCAAATGACGTTGTTAGTCATCTTATTAATGACTTCCATAGCTATCTCTCTTCTATGGCTAGTAAGCCCAAATTAGTTCAATTTTTAAATATATATCTCCATATAGAATTGCGTATGGCCAAATCCTGAATATGTACAGGATGGTCTGGTTGTTTATAGCCTCCGTTCGTCATTATGATTTTTTTTACTATGAGCTGAAGAGAGCATTTGCTATATTAAACCTGCATCCTCATGATGTTGACTGGCCAAAAGATAATGGTAAAAATATTTGCACAAAAACAATAACATCCCTCAACACTCCGATTTGATAAAATTTGTGATCTGTTCGTCCGGCGTGAACCCGATTGATCTTATTCATACGTGGCATACAAATAGTATAGGTGAAATTAGGTTTTTTGAAACATCTTAAGGTGTTTAATTTAAGAACTGAGTGGTCCGAAAGATTTCTAGAAATTCTTACTAAAGGTAGGTTAGGTTAAAATGGTTTTCCTAAGGACGAGACATAGACACAAGTGCTTCGTAGCCATACCATGAAAAAAACTTCCGTTGTTCAAGCAGTACCTTTTGAAAGCCAGTCAGAGCTTCTAAAGAAGGGACAAATGTCTCTCACGCTCATCTCGCAGATATTTGTCAGATAATGAAATTTGCGTACACACTGAAACCTGTGTCTGGTCTGAGCCAAACCAAGCCACGAGCAGAGAAGTTGGAGAACTGCTTCCTCCTTCTCTTTGTCTGTCCCAGTCTGCTCGCATGTTTCGTGATGAGAAAGTTTTCAATAATGACACCGGTAACCATGCTGATACTTCTGCGGTTTATTGATAGCAGTTGATTGAACCCGGAACGCTCTAGTACAGACCAGATTGGCCTGGCAATCACACATGTAGTGCTTTTTGACCATCTTAAACATGAAGCAAGAGGTATTTCTAAATATTTCGTGCTTAGTGACACTGTCCTTGCAAGTGTGGCCTTAAATTTACCCGTTAAACAGAAATATCCTGGCACCCATACAAGGTGAATGTTAAATTGATCAGTCATCTCGTTCTGGGATACTTTTGACGTCGTGAGACTCAACTTTGTAACTATGATTCAAGCCTGACTGTCCATGAAAATGTCTGTAAAGATAAACTCTTTGCAGGTACTCCCACAATCGACCTTTCCATTCATTTTTTACCAATCCGTGTAGAAGTTGAAAATACCTGAATGTTTATTTAATTCACTTCCCCAGTCCTCTACGGAAAGAATAGCCAATATAATGCCAGCTTCTACCTTTAGTTTATGAATGGATTAGTCTATGTTCGAAGAAATATCCCTACTTAACAGATTTGAGGGTGCTCTATTAGTTAAACTCCACATACATATTTAGTGTGCTAAACATGTCTAACTAATTAATAAAAAAAAAAAAAAAAAAAATACAGATGGACTTCAGCCTAACTGCCGTGCTGGCGGCTGTCTGTTTAACTTAGATGACGATAAGATACTTCTGGTTGACCACTTTATTTAGGGCGGCCACCAAACCTTACCGCAGAGTTGGTTGAACTATCGAGTTGTATAAACACTAGACAACGTTGAGCTCGAGACACCTTCGACATCTTCGTCCAATGGCGCGTTTGCATGAGTAAAGCTCTATGGTAGGTTTCCTTATTCTTGCGAGACTGTCGAATTTCCAACTTAGTGTGCTGTTAAAAATGAGTTACAAGTAATTAACTTTGCTGTGACACTCAGTCCGACTCCGTTGAGAGTTATGGGAACAAATTCTGGTTCTTTACGCTTTCCAGAGAAAACTAATACTAATGCCAATACCAATTTTTTATAGATCTATCCTCCAGTCCACAGCTATTAGTCCATTTGGAGAGGATGCAAAGAGCATTTTGTATTTGATTCCTAAGAGTACCAGGATAGTTACCAAATATACCTAAAGCCAAACCCTTCTAGGTTTAGTAACAGAGATCATTAATAACCAAGTTCCAAAGAGAAGATGACAGTACATCTCCTTGCGGCGTGCCTCTTCCTACAACCTTGTGATTGAAGTACTCACCGATACAGGCTCTAACTACCCTGCACCTAAAAAGAAGTTTAATCCACCAGTTCAGTTTTTACGTATTTCAAAATAATAAGAAAGAAAGATGGACCTGCAATTGCAATGAGATTACTTTCCCGCCTCATGCATGAATATTACATTTCCAACTGCTCATTTTTAGGAATGTGACATCGTACAATGCTGCTCCTACAAAATCACTAGCAGTCAGAGCATATGGGCAACTTTGAAATCAAATTGCAAAGAAACGGATCACCTGATATCTACGGTTTTATGTGTGTTGAAAAGATAATTGACTATCGGTGTATTTAAAAAACACAGTAAAATTTTTGCTTAAACTATTAAAAATATTATGAAATATGTTTTAAAAAATAACGCTGATGACATAGGTCAAGTATTTTATGAATTTTTTTTTTCATAATATGAAAGTGACATCTTTACCATAAAACATGTCAAAATTTAAAGAAAAAGTTTGTTTTCGTTCTAAAGTTATTTATTTTTAAAAATGTGCATCTCCATTTAACGAAATCAATTGTGTAGCATCAACTAAAATTTTGTACAATCGAACAAGCGTTTTGACAAATCCTGTAAAATCAAAAGTTAAAAACCATTTGTCAATTCTATAAAACTTTAGCTGGTGTTATAAATAGCTGTAATATATATAGAGTACACAAAATTATTGTTTTCAGTTCATACTTGACAACTTCTATTGTATCACTTGTTGTAAGGCTGCGTTTCGGTATCAAAGCGGCCAAAAATCTTCCGAAAATACCACAGAACTCTTATTGCACTTTCACTGTTGGTCTGTCAATGCCATCTACCCGAAGATGATAAGAGATTAGAAAATATGTCTAAAACCATCAGTTTCTCGACTGATCGCATCGACTGATATACAAAACGCATAGAGTAAATACAATCTATAAACTAGTTCCAGTATCCAGACCATGAAACGAGTTGCTGTAAAATTTCAAACTTCCGCATTTAAACCTAATTCAGTTTGTTTTGTGTTTTTAGACTCCTTTTTCAGTTGTTGATAAAATTAAAATAGTAGATAAAGACGTAAAGCTAAAGATTTAGGATGAATGTGGTGTTTGCAAACCGAGGCGCCAGCCGAACTTTGCACCCACATTAATTCCAAAATAGCTTACTTCCGTGCATCATATACTATTTTTTATCAGCCGCAAGCAAAATATTTAAAACATTTGTTTAATCTAAATCAAAATGAAAAATTTGCATAAATTTTAGAATAAAATATATTCAACAACCTTGTAACCTTTGACCAAAATATTTGGTAATTTGGTTTTGGTAACCTTTGACCAAAATATTTGTTATTTTTTTTTTTCAAACAAATCTTTTAACTATGACAACAAAAATAACAAATATTTTAATTGAATTATGAAGTTTTGGATTGAAAGGTTGCTACTTATGATCAAAATTTCTATTTTTTTATAGAATTTAAACAAATAGAAATGTTTTTTAATTTTTTGAACGTAACTAGCACAACAAAATTTATAGTTGAAAAGTGACACTTTAAGGCCGCAAATCATAGTAATAAAGTAACACTTTAATATGTAGGTGAATAAAGAAGATATTAGTTGCTTCAATCTCAAAAACTTAAGTATAATAAACCGAGTACAACGTTCGAATCTTACCCCTTTTTGGCATTTCTCGACGTTTCAGGTTATGACGATACTAAAAGAGATTCTCAAAAATGTCCGTCTATCTGGGGCCGTCACAACTCACGAAAACTAGAAAAACCTGGAACGATTGTAATAATTTTTATTTCTAAAAATAGGTATCTTCCATGGTTAAAGGTGAAAGGACGATGCGTTCCATATCCATAACTGTAGTGAAGTATGTCCAAAAATTTGGCACGTAAGACGTGATTTTTAATAAAAACTTTGAGCATTTATAAGTACAATTTCGTTCATCGGTGAGTAAAGTTTTAAGAGAGTTGTTTAACATTGTAGAGCCTGCTAGTGATTTGATGAATCGTAAACCGCTGAAAAACGTAAGCTTTAGTTTTATTAAAAAAAAACTTAAAATTATTTAAATAATATTTTAATATAAGTCTTTTATCATATTTAGCGATTTAAAAGCTAATTGTGAATTTGGATCTGTTTGGAATGACATGTCAACCGATTTTTAAAACACATTATAATTTTTTATAATAAAAGAAAGTTTTAATTGTTGTTGAAACAAAAGTGAGAAATGATATTGTTTTGTGAATATATCGTATATTTAATTATTATAAACTAAAGCCGCAATTAGACTATTGCAGAACTCTGCAATATTTCTGCAATAGTCGTGCAATGGTAGTGTTTCAAATATTCATTGCAGAAAAGTTTGGCAATGAAATCAATTATAATGTGTTTTAAAAATCGGTTGACATGTCATTCCAAACGGATCCAAATTCACAATTAGCTCTTAAATCGCCAATTCGAAGGCCAATTCGAAGTTAATTTGGAAAAACGTAACAATATTTTATGACTTATTTTTGAAGGTATAAACTTTAAATAAAACAAAAACAAAATTTTTTTTGTGATCCACCACTAGGGATGGCAAAACCGGTTTCAATAACACAAGAAAACCGGTTTAGAAACCGGTTTTTCTTGTGTTACGAAACCGGTTTTGCCAACCCTATCCACAACTGTTATTTGTTCGTAGTTGGTCACGAGAATCAATTCGCGAAAACATTAAAAGTTGAAAAAATTTTGGTGCTCAGTTCAACGATATGTCTGACAATGTTCTCCCAACTTTTGAGTAATTACCGTTTACTATTTCAGAGATTTTTCAAGGTTCATATAAACATTATTAAATCTCTTTCCAATTGACTACTATACTCGCTGCCCTGAAGATATGCCAGATTGGAAAAAACACTGCTATAACAGTAACTTTAGTTCTAAATTCGAAGAATTGCTCGCCTTTAGTAATTGTTACTGATCAATGATCCCAGTTCGGCTCCAAATTATTCAACCCGTTGTCTAAGATTAACGGTTTCGAAGAAAAATTAACGACAAGTGACAACCCAAAATGTAACGCTTTTGGGATTGTAGACGAATTTGTTCTCCAACACTATTAGTTTTGAAAAGTTGGAATCAACAAACCATGTAGGTACCCTGTAAAATTTTTTTACCTCAATCCATAACTTAAAACTCCGTTCAGTCAACCAAGATAAATTGATCTCGCTAGTTTGCCGGTGCTTAGAAAATTTGTATCTCAAGAAACATGGTGTTTGATTTCCCATTCGCTCTCGTTGGTGAACTGGAAGATATTCAAATTTGTAGATTTTTTTTTTATTCAGGTTTAGGCATTGTCTTGTGTCAGTTCCCATCAAACAATTTTACGTACGTACCCAAAAGTATACGATTTTTGCACGGAATTCCATACCCATTTTTCATTTTTAGATGAGAATGTATATGTGTTACGTAAAATTTAGTTTAGTTTTAGTTTTCCAAAAGTGTCTGGTAAAATTTATATTTGTTTGTGCGGTTTACATAAATGAAAATGTCAGTGGTATTTTTACAAAAAGTAAAAGAAGAAATAGATGATTTAATATTTTTTCGAACGTATATATATGTGTTACGTTAAAATCAAAATGTATGCCCCTATATACAGAACTTTCGATATAGTACAATCTGCTTATGTTTTTAGCACAAAAAAAATCGTGAACTTATAGCGCCATTTTGAAATCTATTAAATAATAAAAATTTGTCTGATCATTGTCTTTAAACCTATTAAATAATAAAAATTTGTTTTTTTTTTCAGAATCTGCCGTTCGAAAATTTTCGAGTGCTTCGGAACAAGACGTAATAAATTACATAAAGAAATGGTTTCAGCGTGCAAAAGACAGAATACGGAAACAAAAAAATAAAACCACTGCTCCTGAAACTTCCATAAAGTTCCTAACCATACAATATGGAATTATATTGATGAAATAGTTATTTAAAAGACTGTTATAATATTTAATAGAAAGTGATGAATTAATTAATGAATTATTTAATAAATCTCTGTGATAAATTTATTTTTATATAAAGAACTAATATATTTCACAAAATATACTTTGAATTAATTATATAATATGTACTGAATTGAATTAAGTAATTTAATAAATAAAAAATTATCAAAACAATAAAAATTTATTTAATTTACTCACATTATATCCAGAGTGAACTATTATTGCACGAAAAGTTTACATATTTCATTCGGAAAGCGCATGGAATATGGCACGAAAATGAGTATTAAAAGGGTGTGGAATTCGTACTCACCAATACATACACATGCAATACTAAAAATATTTGACGCGGAAAATTGTGACAGAGTTCATCCACCAGGGGTATGGAAATCCTCTGAGAGACACCTATTCCGAGTACACCGTGCAATTTTCAGTGCAAAAATGGTACGACTTTGCGTGCTAGCTATCTAAACATGACTATCTCATAAGGTCTTAATGTTTTCTATGTATTCACAGCTGGCCCAAATTAATTATTAACAATTTGTTAAAGTTCTATTGCTGAGATCTCATCAAGTAATCATTTAAGCTATACACGAACCAACTATTCATAAGAAACAAATACTTTTCAGGCTGGATAATGACGAAAACCGATGCATTAAATAGCATTCACATTTAATAAGCTTAAACTCAGACATCATTAATACTTCGTCAGGAAAAAAGAATGTGTTCGTATCTCATGCACCAAAAATACGCGCGTTTTCATGCATGTATATACAAACATAAATATTTTGTATTCAAAACATGTTTAGAAGCCAAGAAAACAATATCGAAAAAGTTAAGCACACCGCAAAACAGTTTCAATATATTTATAACATCAATAAATTACTTCGATAATTTTTATTTAACCAAGATGGCCTTGTATTTTACTTAAATTTAAATTACAAAAATATAATAAATATTATATAAATAACCAGCCAAATAACAAAAATTTGCCCGACGTCTCCACTGTTATATTTTTATCACGATAGTGTGTGTATCTTTGCATTTGAGCAATTCCACGTCACTACAACATCGATGTTCCCGACCCCCTCTGATTTCGATGAAATTTCATACACAGATAGCCAATGACAAAATAAAAATACATTTTCGTTTGAAAAATGAAATTTCGCTCTGGGGATGACACAGGGCGGCGGCAAAGTTTTACGTGTTGGCGAAACATTTGTATCTTTGCCCTTATTGCTAACGATTGACTAAACCGATATAAATCATTTAAAGCTCATTAGAAAGGTAATTGATAGACCTTATAAAAAAATTTTTTTTTAATTTTTTAGTAATTTTTTAAAATTGTGTTAAACTTAAATAATATTTTCAAAGATGGCGCTGTTGTGGGTACCCTCACTTTTACCACATTTTTTTTTCCGAAAAAAAAATGTTTAATTAGTTCGTAATCTAAATTCGAAGCTTCCCAATGGCATGATTTCTTGTTTTGAAAATAAAATTCTTCCAATATTTTAATTTCCGTTTTTTCAATTTTTTGTTTTTTAAAAAATGCATGTTATTTAACTAAAACCGCCCCTGAACTCTTGTTTTACAGAAATTTAATTATTTTGAGGATACAAGTTAAGTATTTGAGGGTGTGGATGCTTTTTTACATAATTGACTTTTACTCCCTGTCCGAAATTAATTATAAACGAATGTACCTGAAATCTATTAAAACTGAGGCTGAGAAGTAAATCATGAGAAAAATTATGTGAAATAAAATGCATGTTGTATAGAATTCATATAATAATTAACTTTTTATTTTTATTCTAAGTTGTGTAATAAAACAATATACAATTATTAATAATATAAAATAATAGAAAAGAAATCAAAAATATAAAATAAATTTACATTGCATATTAACGGCTAATATGCAAAATCCTAGTTTTAGCTGATTTAGAATATCTTTTTGTGAGCAATGTTTTTTCATCTTTGGGTATGAACGCATGAAATGATTGTGTACCTTTAATAGTTACAGCCTCTCTGTATCTTGTTTCTAGCCGTGACTTCATTTCTATATAATAATTTTTACTGGTATATGGTGAAATGAAATTTATTAGTTGTGGTAAATTACATGATGAATGTAATGTGTGGAATATGTTAAAAATCTTAAAGCACGGGCTGATAAATTACATGAAAGTTATAAAACTAATGGAATTTTTGAGGTGAAATACATGCAATGGAATACCACCGATCGATGCAATTTGGACACGGTCATCGATTCTTCTTCAGCATTTGTACATAAATTAACACACAGGCTAAAATTATTAATGCCTCTCTATTTTATTGCACAACAACAGTTCATGTATTTGGAAAGCACAGAAGCAAAAAATTTTGTAAGAATTTTATTTTCAAAACGAGAAACCATGCCATTGGGAAACTTCGAATTTAGATTACGAACTAATTAAACATTTTTTTATGGAAAAAATGTGATAAAAGTGAGGGTACCCTCAACAGCGCCATCTTTGAAAATATTATTTAAGTTTAACACAGTTTTAAAAAATTACTAAAAAGTTTAAAAAATTTTTTTTATAAGGTCTATCAATATCCTTTCTAATGAGCTATAAATTACTTAAATCGGTTTAGTCAATCGTTAGCAATCGTCAGCCAAAGATACTAATGTTTCGCCAACCCGTAAAACTTTGCGGCCACTCTGTATCATCCCCAGAACGAAATTTCATTTTTCGAAAGAAACGGTATTTTTATTTTGTCATTGGCTATCTGTGTATGAAATTTCATCGAAATCGGAGGGGATCAGTCCGGAAGTTAGAACAAATGCTGTTGCGGTGACGTAGAATTGCTCATTTGCAATGTTTTGGAAAATATTTGTCGATGCAATATCATTTCAGATTATCAGTTGTAATTTCCCAAGGGTGGTGATAATTCGAAATAATTGTTTGCCAAAAATTTCTAAAGCAAGTATATTGATAATAGCACGAAGCCGTAGGCCGAGGGCTATTATCAATACCACTTGCTTGAGGAATTTTCCAAAAAATTATGAGAATTTATCAACGAACGAGGGAAATTCGTTTAGAAAAATGTTTGTCATTTTCCATTTCTTTATATATTTTTTATGAATTATACGTTGACCTACTGTGATATCAGTTAATTATTTCAAAATTAGACTGATAATTTTCAATATCCCAGTAGGCCAGACGTATAACTATTTGTTATTAGTATAATTCAAATGTTATTGGTGAAATTGAATGATGTCATTACATTTTAGAGAATTTTATTTGATTAAATTAAAATAAAACTAAGGCAAAAAATGTTCATACTAAAAAACAATGTTGTTCAAAAATAAATTGTTATATTATAATTTATTTTTAATTTTGACAAGCCCACAAAAAAAAAGAACAAAAAAAACAACAGAATCTAAGGAATATATGTTGGAATTGCAAAACATTTATATAATTAATTATCTATGAAGAAAATATGAAGAAACAAAAATTCTCGTAGTAGTCTCGGAGCATTTCGGAAAAGTTATTATGATAATTTTTTAGTCAAAAATCATCCGACTAATTTGCAAAATTGAAAAATTGTTCGTGCAATATATTCACACAAACATTGAAAAATTCACTATCGTTCTGGAAATTATCAAAGACGTTGGATAATACAAAAATATATTTGATTTTTAAAAAATTTTTTAGTTTAATACTTAAAAATTGTAATATATTTGTTTAACACTTGTTTTGTATACGCATGATAATATGAATTTATTAAAAAGCAGAAAATAAAATAAAATCTTTTATTTATTAATAAATTTATATGAACACACACATACAAGTGTTGAACAAATATGCTATTCAACGAACTAAGCCAAAAGCCAACGGCAAAGCTAACTTTGCTAACATGGTTTTAAAAAATCTATTTGCACTAGTAACTTAATATCTACAAATCATTCACGTGTAACTACATTTTCGAAAGCTTGAGAGGGTGCGAAAAAAACGATTCATTGCAATTCTAAACAATCTTAAAAAATCCATTTTTTTTTCATTTATATTGATTATGGCTGTATTCTAAACCAAAACTTATTTGTGGAGACTTACTTATTTGAATAAGTAACCTAAAGAGGTGACTTATTTGAAATTTTTTTTCCATAGAAAAATCTAATTCGATTTGACAGTGTCAAATATTTTTATGTTTGTTTACTAAATGATTTTCAGGAATATGGCTGTTTTCTAAACGACGACTTATTTGAAACTTATTTATGTAGACTTACTTATTCACCGCCATTTTAAATAAGTATTTAAAAGCTATTCTAAATGATTTAGCTTTCTTATTTTGACAGCAACAAAAAGCAAATTCGAAAATAAATTTAATTAGAACGATTTATTTAATTTGATCAATTAAAGAGTTTACAAAACTTCTTTTTTTCATTTTAAATTACTACATTATTTTATTAGGGATCGAAAAAGAAATTTTATTGCTTAAAACCATTTTGTAAACAAACATAAAAATATTTGACACTGTCAAATCGAATTAGATTTTTCTATGAAAAAAAAATTTCAAATAAGTCACCTATTTAGGTTACTTATTCAAATAAGTAAGTCTCCACAAATAAGTTTCAAATAAGTTTTGGTTTAGAAAACAGCCTAAAACTTCTTTTTGGATTCGTAATAAAATTGATGTAATAATTTAAAATGAAAAAAATAGTTTTGAAAACTCTTTTAATTGATCAAATCAAATAAATCGTTTTAATTAAATTTATTTTCCCAATCTGCTTTTTGTGCTGTCAAAATAAGTATGCTAAATCGTTTAGAATAGCTTTTAAATACTTATTTAAAATGGCGGTGAATAAGTCAGTCTACATAAATAAGTTTCAAATAAGTCGTCGTTTAGAAAACAGCCTATAAATTTTATTTTCAATGCTGTTTAGAATTGCAATGAAACGTTTTTTTCGCTTATTCTAAAATTTTCGAAAATGTAGTTAAACGTAAATGGTTTGCAGCTAAATTATAAGGGATTATACTTCTACTAAAAGGTGGATATATAAAATGGAGTCTAAAATTACAAGTTTAACTTACTAACTGACATACAAATAATAAATTTGCCCATAATTATGAGTTTTAGGGGTTCTCGATAGTGTCGGTTTAATTCAATTTTCTATATGAAAACTGAAACGATAATGAAATGTTTATGTTAAAACTATACTTAAAATTCATTTGAGTTCCCAAGAGTAAACAAATAACCATTTTAATAGAACCCATAGATGCTATCTCTCTTAGGTACAAAGACAAGTACGAAAATGAGAACTTAATATACTTGTTAAATTCATAAGTAATTCCAAATTGAGAAAAGCCCACTTCAAACTGGAATAATAATTTAAACCCTTAGAGTAGTAACTCTCTGTTTTTTCTACATTATTCATTTTTGAAGGTAAAATTAGGGTTTTGTTAATTCCATTTAACAGCAAAATTATTTTGTTTATTCATCTTATGTCGTTTTCTTTTTGCCAGAGCAGAAAAAGTGATTTTTTTAAGATTTTTTTTTCACAAAACGAATATGACTTTTTTTGGCACTTTTTTGGCATTTCACCATTTCTCCCACTTTTTTTGGCATTTCTCGACGTTTTAGGACCTACTGATTCTAAAAGAGCAAAAAAAAATGTGTGTCTGTCTGTCGGCCGGCCGGCCGGCCGCCGTCATTAACTACGCTGCAGGGAAAACCGCTGGAGGGATTTCAAAAAATTTATAAATTTTTAATTTATAAAAATTTTTAATTTAAAATATTTTTTTACCCAATTTTTTGGAAAAAAATAAAATTGTTTGTTTGAAATGAAATTTTATTACTATTATTGAGAATTATGGCATTATAAGTTTGTCAAAAAAATAATGTCAAGTGTGTCAAAAAATGATTTCATTTATTTTTTTAGCCAATTTTTCGGAAAAAAAATGTAGCATATGCTACATGCTACATTTTTATTCCAAACATAATCAGTTCCAAACATAATTAGTTTTCAAAAATATATGACGTAAATGTAATTGAAAATGAAATTGGACATGGAAATTTTTGAATTTGTTATAGTTTTTGAAATATTTTTGGAATTTTGGAAAAGTTTTAATTTTTGATTTTGTTAAAAATTTTTGCAATATTTTTAGAATTTTGGAAAAAGTTTTAATTTTTGATTTTGTAAGAATTTTTTGAATATTTTTAGAAATTTGAAAAATTTTTAATTTTTGATTTTATTATAATTTTTGGAATTTTGAAAAACTTTCAGTTTTTGATTTTTAATAATTTTTGCAATAATTTTAGAATTTTGGAAAAAGTTTGAATTTTTAAGAATTTTTCGATTATTATTTTTGGAATTTTGAAAAAAGTTTCAATTTTTGATTTTACTATAATTTTTAGAATTATGAAAAAAGTTTTAATTTTTAGTTTTGTAATAATTTTTGCAATATTTTTAGAATTTCGGAAAAGTTTAAATTTTTAAGATGTAATTTTGAAAAAAGTTTGATTTTATTTAAATTAACAATATTTTTGGAATTTGGATTATAATTTTCCGGCAACGTATTGATGTTTCGTGTTAGTTTTGTAATAAATTTTTAAACAGAGATAAAAAATACTTGTACTTTAACAAAGAGTTATGTTTGATATGCATCGCTGCCCAAAACTAAAAACCATGTCCTCATAAAAGTTTTTTGGCGAAAACTATATCAAAATCCTTAACCCAGACCGAAGTCTTGATATCTCAGAGCTGTGAGATTTTAGCCCCTCCATATTTTTGTAGTTGTGTTCGTGAACTCTCATTTTATGTTTTTGTTAATTAATAGTATTTAATTAAATAATTTTTTATTAATTTTGAATTTAAAACACGATTTAAACAAAACATTTATTTAAACAATAACTATTTCACTTTAAAAAAATAATAATAAATAAATGGCGTCTTGTTGTTTACTAATTTTACAGATTTGTAAATGTATTTGTGTAAATTTATTGTATTTGCAACTTGATCTACAAAAAAATCTAGATTCAGAAAAATATTTTCAGATCAAAAAAAGAACAATGTTTTTGTACAAAACGTATACGAAATGCAAAAAAAAGTGATCTGACAGCTGCTTGTTTTGCTATTAGATCACTTTTTTTGTCAAAAAGAAACCGACATTAATATTTGAACAAAATATAAAACTTTGTTTCTTTAACATCTTTAAATTATCCCTGTTTGATATTTGCGTTGTCTGTCAATGGAATAAATTGATTCACGTGAGATAAACAAATTTAATTTTAAATAATTAAACGATCGAAATTTTTTTACTATAATTTCTTTAATTACAACTTTGAATTAATAAGCAAAAATGTATTTAAATTAAACTACATGTAAAGGTTAATAAAACTATGATTTAAGTTGTTATCTCAAACGAAATTTTCATCTTCTTCAACTTTTCAGACCTTTAGTTCTTCCTGTACGTGTATTCCGGCATTTCCCTGGGAATTGGGAATTGAGAAAAAACTGCAATAAATGAAATAAAGAAATATTTTCTAATACGAATTTGTTATTTCCCGAAGCACGGAATACTAGTTATGAAAAAATTGCTATAATTTCTTTCTCAATTCCTATTTCACCATGTACCGGAATAAGCTACTGATATTTATTTAAAGATGAATGTAATGAAAATGATGCATCCTTGCTTATATGAAATAATTTTAAATTTACAAACACTTGAGCACATACCTGGCAATTCTTTCCAACTTGTTTTGAGAATTTCTCTTTAAAACAAATGGTAACCGATTTGATACAACAATTAAACTACTTTTTGTACCAGGATCAGATGACGGTGTTAAAGAAATTGTTACATCTGAGTCAACCATATTGTTCACAATTTTTAAAATTCAAAATTTAAAAAAAATTAAATCAAACTTTATGCACTTTGTTTTTTATTTAACTTTTTTACTTTTATCCACAAAAATTATATACAACTTTAAAATTCACATAAATAAAACCTATTTCACTTTTTAAAAACTGAAACCATTTTATTTAACAGATAAACTGAGACTGATTTAACCATTTAAATAAGATTTAAAAAGATATTTAAAACTCAATCTAAACGTCTTATTTAATTATTATTATTATTATTAGAAAATGATTGTGACCTTTTATTTTTTTTTAAAAAAAAGCAACAGAAATAAAAATAATTTACAAAATATTATTGTAAAACTATTTATTATTGGATTGATTTCAGTATAGTTGCACCGTTATCGCAAATTAAATAACTATAGCAGAGACAATATAGGATTCGTATTTGTTTTAAGGAAAAATAAAAAAATATAAGTCTTATTATAATTTTATTTATGATGCCAACGACACGTTTAACGTTTAGTTGTTAATTGAAAATGGAAAATAACGAGACAAACTATTTTGTTCAAACTACAAAAAAAATTCCATAATTTTTGGGATAAGCAGGTAGTAATTTTTTGGTGACGAACTACCCTGAATTTTTAAATTTTTTTTATTTAGAATACGAATGAATAATAGTACATTATATAAAGAGGTTGAGAATTATTGACCGAGCACTTTTAGATCCTAAGGCGCGTAGCGCCGAGGGATATAATGTTCGAGGTCTATATTAGTCTTCTCAACCGAGGTATATATAGAATTTTTTAACTACTAACACTAATTACCATATTTGCTTAGATTAGATTTTGATATTAGTCATTTTCCATTTCATTTTTCAAATATCTTAAAATATCAAGTAGCCTGGAAGTTTAGTTTCATACAAATAAAACGAAACAAGGGAATGCAATTATTATTTGTTTGTGTTTTTTTGTTCATTTCAATTAAAAATAAAAGAAAATTTGTCATTATTAACCTAGGTAATTGTTTGTTATTATTATTGACCTAGGTTGAGAAAAATTACTTCTCATTGGGGCATTCGAGTAAATAATGACGATTTTCAAGTCAGTAGTTAAAAAAAGATTTTATTTTATTTTATGTTTTTTAATAAATTCGTATCACGCGTATATAAAACAAGTGTTAAACAAATATGTTACAATTTTTAAGTATCAAACTAAAAAAATTTTTAAAAATCAAAGTTATTTTTGTATTACCCAACGTCCTTGATAATTTCCAGCACGATAGTGAATTTTTCAATGTTTGTGTGAATATATTGCTCGAACAATTATTCAATTTTGCAAATTAGTCGGATGATTTTTATATAAGTTTATAATATAATAATATATATAAGTTTATAATGATGTTTTAAACATATCAAAACAATAGTATGTATATATTACCTAATGAAACAACATTTTATAAATTACAAACCAGTACAGCTACATACAACTATTTTCAAACAAGCATAAAGCTAGCTTCAGATCTACATTATGTTGCAAAATATTTTCCAAAAAAACTGAAGAAATAGACTCCAGTTTTTTAATCAGCTTATTTTTTTGGTATTATTAATTTGAAATTGGACATTTGAAACGTAAACAATAAGCAGAGATGGATCATACATCTCAATCAATTAAATTCTAATAAGATTAAGTTTTTATTTAATATGAGATTAACTTTTAAATTAAATCTTAGATTAATAATTTTATTATAAATATTATTATCTAAATTTTTTAGTTTTATTGTGTTACTTATTGAAATAATGTTAAAAAGTTTAGATAATTGTATTTATAATAACAATTATAAAATTGTAATTCTATTGATCATAATTGTTTTCCTTTAAAATTAAATATTTAAAAAATGTATAACTTTTATCAATTAAATATTGTAAGCAGTACTAATTATAAATGAAGGTACGAAAGACAAATTGATTTATTCTTAATCGCAGAATAAACACAATTCGATTTCTAGTAGACTGTTATCTGCTTACCTCTGGTGGGGGCTATGACAATAACAATATAATACCTTGATAGCTGTTCGTAAAACTATATTTTATTCATGTAAATTTGTGATTTATATACAAATTTATATACATTGATTATACCAACAGGCAACAAATAAGTAATTAAAACTAAAATTGCTTATGTTCTATATATTGACCAAATAGCAATTTTGTATTAACTTACATAAATTTTTTTTGTGTAATACAATTATAAATTCTGATTGCATGTTTTTTTTTACGTTATTACGTAGTTGGAAATAACAAAGTTCAAAACAATAAATTGAAGTTCATTTGAATATGTTCACCTAAGGCTGAACACAAATCTATACCACTTAAACCATTTTAGTCAAGAATAAATATTTTTTAACAAATGAAAACTAGGCTTCGCCCAACGTTGTCGAGAATTCAGTTAAAAACTTTTCAAAAACGACCGTCTCTAGCTGAAAAATTAACAAAAAAAAACTATTGAAATCAGTTCAATTCTTTTCACGTTTTTTGACCATCGAACGCTTAGTTTTTGAGTTTTATATATTTCTAGAAAAGTACAAATGTTTGTTTGCCTCCTTTTCCCGACTATTTCAGTGGTCTCAGATACGTCAATCTTCGTAGAGTTTTTGTTCTCGCTGATACGTGCTTAAAAAAAATTTCTTTTTAACAGACCTTTAATTTGTTTTTTTGCGGAAAACTCATTTTGAATTTAGAATTTTAGGCACCATAATGATAAAAATCGAGGTTTTTAGCGTCCTCTAAGACTGCAATATCGCAAATTATAATAGTGGCTTAAAATTTTACATTTTGAAAAATTGAAATTGAAAGATGCCGTTGCTAAATATAGTTTCACAATCATAGTAGTCCCCCAGTTTACATGTCTGAGCTTTCCGAATCTTACCTAACTAATATTACCCAATTCTAAAGTAGCCAGACATTCCCCAGAAGTGAGAAAGAGTGTCGGCATTACAGTCTCGACCTGGGCATGCCTTAGTCTAAAATTCAGAGGTTTTTCTCAGTATACATTTTATAAAGAGCAAAGTATAATGCCTGGCAGTAGGGATCGATAAAAACCGTGCATAGACGACGAAAGGCAAACGTAATCGACGTGAAAATATCGCTCAATTATAGAGCTTGCAGGTATAAAAATAATTGTTACTATTTTTCAGATTTTTATCCTGTCAGGGGCCTGGTAGACACAGTAAACTCTACAAACTTAATTAAGCTGGAGAAAAACATAGTTTTAAAATCAAGTCTTTGCTTCAAAAGACCCTACGGAATGTTTATGGAGAACCAACAGAAGGGAGTTGCTCTTCTTATCGTAACACACTTTTGTGGTGGCATCGTATTATTAGAGTTATATATACATATTCCACCCATATACATCACCAGATGTGTATATTAGCCCCAATCTTCCTGCAAATGGCACAGAAGTGGATTTTTTCGCACCGCATGGGACTTTTGAGAAGTAGTTTGACATTTAAGAATTCAACAGAACTGTGAAGAACGGCTATGGTGATATTCATCCTGGATGTGGGCAAGTAGGATGGCACCCTACTAAAATCTCATAATCTACAGCCATATACGAACTAGACTAAATTTTTCGAATTTGTTAGTGCAATATAGTACTCTGAGAAGATTGACATATAGGTACAAAATGATTAACGAAAACCACGATCTTCAAGTGTGGGAAAGGGAGAGAGATATTTTCTAGAGATATAGATAAAACCAGGATGATTAGGCAGATCAAATTCGATAGAAATTATATATTCATGTTAGCCAATAAAACAAAGTAAAGCAGTGAATCCGACGGTCTGAAATACTAATGTAGGTGCTGAAGTAAGGGTATTTGACCGTTCACCAAATGCATGCTCTAAAACTAATGAGGACCTATTGTAACGTCATCTTATAGTTTAAATTCATGTAAGTTAGATGTGGAAAGACCAAAGTTGACAAACTAGCACGTAACAGTTTGTGGACTATTTACTAAATCATTTCACAATAGGATGAGAAATGTAATTATAACGCAATGGTCTAATCTCTGTAAAATCCACGAGCTAAAGACAGTCCAAGTAATTCATTGGGTTGCACTGCAAAAATAGAGCATTATTGTACTAAAATAAAATATTTGTGTGGAGAAGACGGTGAATATATATACAGCGGAATCAACATGGAGTAGACAGGTAGGATATAATAGATATTTTTGGTCGTGGTACAATAGTTCAAGCAGTTTACTATCAGATTCTAATCTAATCTAATCTAATCTAATAATATCCACAACCTTTGAGTCTAGAAATAATCCCTAAATTTTTAACTAAAAACAGTGCAAGTTTTACTTTTTAAGCTTTATCGCATGCTTTTATTAAGCTGTTTTAATAAGTTTATTAGTTTTTTCGGTAAACTTTGTTGTTTTCACATCAATTTAATATGATTTTGCACCTACCTAGTGATGGGGTAAACTCGTTTGGTTTTTTTGTATGCTGTTGACTTGTTTTGTGCTGCATGTCGTTTACTAAAGACTTTATATCGCTAAACCTAAGCTTTAAATCTTAAAGTTAAATGTTTAGAATTTAAATCTAAAACTTTGATGCTCATACACTTCACATTTGCTTTCGTTGGTTGCAGAATGAAAGGTTTTGGCATGCGCATATTGTAGAAACGGAGATTAAAAGATGATGGGTCAGAAATGATCAGAGTTGAGGATCTAAGATTTGGAATCTGAAGGTTATAGTAAATACCGCATATGGTTTTCTAAGCCAAACTCAGAAATCTCAACTCTGTTATTTGTAGTTTTACATCCAAGAACTAAATTGAGCATTTGAGGTCAGTCTTAAGTTTGAAAGTTTGAAATTAGAAGTTTGATGTTTGAAGTGGGTGTCTATCATTATTATTGCATGATGATATTGGAGATTACTATTAAATAAAAAAACAGAGAGTGTGCTTAAGACCACACGGCAGAAATGAAAACTTTATTGGCAATCGCAATCAATTAATATCGTATTAGTAGTATTTGGATCGTATTAGTAGAATAAATAAGAAACAAGTCAGAACGATAAACCGCTACAACTACACACACTAACCTCACAATGTAAACCAAATAATTGTCAAAATAGCACTCATATGCCAATAGCAGGGACTAAAGTACGCGTGGTTGTCACACCCATAGATCAACAAGTTTAAATTTTACAAATCTTTCTGTGGAAAGCTAAGCAAATTCATTGGTATTAATACGCATTGTTGCCGTTTGCAAATCACTATCGGCTAAGTGCCACCATTTTTAATTATTTTATTTATCATGTTTGCCATCCATGTTTACTCATCAAAAGCTATGCTTCTTTGTATAGAATTTATGTGATTTCCGTCTCGTAATTTTGTGAGCTTTAAATCGATATAATCGATTTTATCAAGTATGAATTTACAAGTATTAAGTCTTCACTTAATTTTAGAAACATGTATTACATACAATTCTAAACCGACAACATATTTAGTGCAGATGATAAAATTCCAATACATATAATTTTGATATACAAATGTAATTGTTTCAGCCTTCAGGTTATACTATCTTTCTTACGTTATTTTTAATTTCTAAAACTTATGTTCAACAAAATACATTGATCAAAGCAAACTACCGTTTGAAACATTGAATAAATATATAAGGAAGTATCGCTACGTGTACGTACACAAATGATCGGTGAAGTATTTTTTTTAAAGTATTCGTTAGGTTGCCATAGTTTTGGTTACCACTTAATGTCAGTTCATTTGTTTAGGTCGTATTTCAAAACAAACTAAATAGTTTTTTCTGTATTTTGTTCTTAAAGTATTGAATTGTAATTCAATTTTATACAAATTAGTATTTAAACTGTTTTTTTTTCACAACAATTAATTGTGTTTATATAGTTATTTATTCATAAAAATAGCGTGCTGTATCAAAACATGTACAAAACTAGTCAAAATTGCAAAAGATTTTGCTACTAAAATTTCATACATAGGTAAGGATTTTTTGATAAAAAATGTTAAAAAAAACAATTTAATATATATATTTTTAATATATTTACAATAAGTTTCTGTCACAAAATTAATTATTTTCTGATTTAATTTTACATTTAATTTCTAGGTTGCCACAACGTGAAAACAAATTTGTTAGACATGCCCATTCACAGGGATTGTATAAAGTCATTGTTTGTTATGAAAAGTGTATGTAAAAAATATGAATTTGTAATATTGTTACGAGTGCAGAAAAATCTAGACGATTACAGAAAGATCTAAACGATTACGGTCACTTCCAGGAAAATAAAATCAACAAACAAGTTAATGAAATGAATATTGTTGTTGTTGTCTCTTCTTAGAAATAGGGTCAACATAAACGATTTTATGAATCAAATCAACATAACGTAAAATAATCGAGTATTCTAATGTTTTCTCAAGGTTTCTGGAAAGTGATGTCGAATTATCTAGAAGTATTGCAGAAGGTATATAAGAAAAATACCTTTTGTAGTTTTTAATTAGTTTTATTTTAGACCTGCGACAGTAAACTGAAATTAAATGTAAAATTAGTTTATTTTAAACCTGCGATTGTGAAGTTAAAATTATAAAAGTGATCTTTAAATTAGATTTTGTGTAAAGTTATAAGTGTTATTGAATAGAAATATTTTGTGTATTATTTTCACGCTGTTATTACTGGAAATTTCTACAATAAACCGTTGGAGTTTCTGAAGCTGTTGAAAGAATATTCTAGTTAGGAATATTGTTTGCTGTATTGTTTTCCTATTGTTGTGGAACAATTAAGTTGTTGAATACTTAATAAAACCTGGTGTTTGTGCTTACTAATCAGTGATCGAACTCAGGAAGAGATTGGGAATTACGTTTATCGAATTGAGAGTAAGGCCAATTCGAAGTAAGGTTGGAAAAACGTAACATTGGTGACATCGGCGGATTAGTTAGCTGTTAATAATGGTTTTATTAAGTGATTTGAAGGTTCTTGATTTAAAGAAAGAACTAGAACAACGTGGATTGGCAACAACCGGCAATAAAACTGAATTGACGATACGGCTTCGAGAAGCTATGGAAGCTAATGGAATAGTTGTGGAAAGTTACCAGTTTGGAGTGATTAGTCCGAATAATGATCTAGTGGCAGCTGATGAGGAGAAAAGTTTTTTCGCGGAAACAACAACTTCATTGCCATCTGGAAATTTCGATTTTACGCAGTTAGTGGCTATGATGCAACAAATGAGTTTGAACATCAGTCAACAGATAAATTTGAATATGAATCAAAAATTTGATCAACAAAGCTGCAACATCAACCAACAGTTGGAAACAGTCAACAATAACATGGCTGTTAATAAAGAAGAGATTACTGCAACACTTGCTGCAAATAAAGAGGAGATGAACCAGCAAATAAATGAGTTGAAAACTGGAATACATCAACATTTGGATGAGAAACTATTACAAATGTCAACTGCATTCGATGTAAAAGTCGAGAAAATTGAAACAGAAATTCAAGAATTCGAACATAAAATGTTGACGAAAGTTGATGATTTTGAAAAGAGGTTGCAGGACGTTGAAACGACTAAAGTTATTTCCCAGGTGGTACATCAAGTAGCAAATATCAAACTAAAACCACCATCATATGATGGAACAACTTTGTTTGGCATCTTCAAGCTCCAGTTCGAGACCGCAGCAGATCAAAATGTTTGGAACGCTGAAAATCGTCTAGCTGCATTAATAGTTGCTCTTAAGGGGGAAGCAGCTGAAGCATTACAGGCAGTGCCGGAAAATGATCGGAAAAGTTATGCAGAGGTGATGAATGCGTTGGAACGAAAATATGGCAGCGACCACAAAAAGGAGCTATACCGGATCGAGTAAAAGGGTCGCTTGCAACGGAATGGAGAAAGCATTCAGGACTATTCTTCGGCAGTAGAACGCCTTGTACATTTGGCACACTCGAATACTCCACCGAATTTTATGGAGAAAATGAAGATCGAGGCGTTTACTCATGGTATTCGTGATCCAGAAACACGAAAAGCAGTAATGTTGTCGCCAAAAGCAACATTCGCAGATACTATTGCTTATGCCTTAACAAATGAAACTGCACAAGCAATTATTAAACCATCAATAAAAATACGCCGGGTGGAGTTGGCTGATGAAAACAACTACAAGTCAAGACCACGAGAGAGTATACGAAGTGATAGAATTCGATGCTGGTTATGTGGCAAGTTGGGCCATATTTCGAGAGAATGTCGAGATGTTAGAAGGAAACTAGCAAGATCAGCATCGCCTATGCAGAGACGTCCAGCAGAAGAACGGGTGCAGCAAGCTAGAGAAGACGATGGAGCAGCACCGCATCAGTTAAACTACAACGAGTCAGCTTAAAGGGGCGTAAGCTGGCTTCCACAACCGATTGCCCCATAACCTTCATCCATGTTTCGAGATTGACAAGGGGAGGTGACAGCCTTACTGTTAGGGCTAATATTGATGAAAAAAGTTGTGTCATCACGTTAGATACGGGAGCAACAAATACAATTGTCCGCACTGATATTGTGAAAGGGAAACTAAAACCAGCAGGGAGATACCGGATGCGGACAGCTACTGGTGAAAGTGCAAGTATTAAAGGAAAGAAAGTGGTCAACTTTGAAATCGGGAATACTCACTTTCAACATGAAGTGGTTGTAGCTGACATTGTGGATGAAGTCATCCTGGGCATGGACTTCATGAAGGCGAAGGGATTAGTCTTCGATTTTGGATGTGGGATCCTAAAGGTTAATAATGTTGAGATGCCACTACTTGTGAATGAGGCAGAGTCAACAAATATTGGCAGCGATGAGGAACTACGCAGTGCAGAAGAAAATCCAGCACCATCCATACAGATGAGGGAGAGAAACGTCAACCGACGCAGACGTTTAAACAAACGCCGAAAGTTAAAAAGGAAACAGGTCCAAGTCCATAACGAGGTGAGCGATGTAAAAGAGATGGTTCAAATAGCTGCAAACGGGGATGAATCGCAGCTGAAAATGAGAATGGTTCGGAGACATGGCATTATGAAACTCCCAAAGGGAAGTGATAAGAAGCAATTTAGAAATAATGAGAATCCCTACTCATCACGGTGGGCTGACATAAAACAAGGTAATGGCCCAGTACTTAGAAAGGAACCGGAAGTAATTCTAAACAGCCTGGGAAATAGGAAAAGAAAAAAAAATGTTTGGATTCAACAATTGGAGGAGAGATCTAGATCCTGTTCGGGACGAACAGGCTTAAGTGGAGGGTAATGTTACGAGTGCAGAAAAATCTAGACGATTACAGAAAGATCTAAACGATTACGGTCACTTCCAGGAAAATAAAATCAACAAACAAGTTAATGAAATGAATATTGTTGTTGTTGTCTCTTCTTAGAAATAGGGTCAACATAAACGATTTTATGAATCAAATCAACATAACGTAAAATAATCGAGTATTCTAATGTTTTCTCAAGGTTTCTGGAAAGTGATGTCGAATTATCTAGAAGTATTGCAGAAGGTATATAAGAAAAATACCTTTTGTAGTTTTTAATTAGTTTTATTTTAGACCTGCGACAGTAAAGTGAAATTAAATGTAAAATTAGTTTATTTTAAACCTGCGATTGTGAAGTTAAAATTATAAAAGTGATCTTTAAATTAGATTTTGTGTAAAGTTATAAGTGTTATTGAATAGAAATATTTTGTGTATTATTTTCACGCTGTTATTACTGGAAATTTCTACAATAAACCGTTGGAGTTTCTGAAGCTGTTGAAAGAATATTCTAGTTAGGAATATTGTTTGCTGTATTGTTTTCCTATTGTTGTGGAACAATTAAGTTGTTGAATACTTAATAAAACCTGGTGTTTGTGCTTACTAATCAGTGATCGAACTCAGGAAGAGATTGGGAATTACGTTTATCGAATTGAGAGTAAGGCCAATTCGAAGTAAGGTTGGAAAAACGTAACAATATGATTTAAATTTTAAACGGATTTGATCTAGATTTTTTAATAGTGAAATATATTGTTCAAACATATATAACCATCAGGATTTTCAATTTAACTACGTAGACGAGGAAATAAAGCATTAAACCTAAGCAAATTGGCAGAGTAAGATGGATCGAGATGCGGTTTTTTGCATTCGATTCAGGAAGCCGTCAGGAAAGTTTGTGAACATAGCCACTTTTCGGCAAAAAAACCTCTGGAGTACCTAGGGGCTAATACCGCATCTCCTTGAACTTTCCACAAATTCAGCTCGAAATTGATCGAAGCTCGTTACTCGGGGGTTTTGGGGTCGTTGAACACGAATATGATGCCGGCGATGACCCTCGGAGTACCTAGGGCCCAGGGCGGGTATGTCTAACTCATCTCCTGGAACTTTACATTAATTCCGCTAGAAATTGATTGAAGCTCGTTACTGGGGGATTTTGGGGCCGCTGAACACGAATACGATGTCTGCAATAACCTTCGGAGTACCTATGGGCCAGGGCGGGTTATATACACCTCATCTCCTGGAAATTTCCATAAATACAGCTCGAATTTGATCGAAGCTCGTTACTCGGTCGTTTTTTGGGTCGCTGTAAACGAATATGAAGTCAGCGATAACCTTCGGAGTACCTATGGCCCGAGTTGGGTATGTCTAACTCATCTTTTGGAACTTTCCATTAACTCAGCTCAAAATTGATCGAAGCTCGTTACTCGGAGGTTTTGGGGCCGCTGAACACGAATATGATGTTGCCGATGACCCTCGGAGTCCCTAGGGCCCAGGGCGGGTATGTCTCACTCATCTTCTGGTACTTTCCATAAATACAGCTCGAAATTGATCGAAGCTCGTTACTGGGGGGTTTTTGGGGTCGCAATGAACACGAATATGATGTCAGCGACGACCCTTGGAGTATTTAGGGTCCAGGGCGGGTATGTCTAACTCATCACCTGGAACATTCCATTAATAAAATAAAATAATATAATAAAAAAATAAAATAATCGATTAAATAAAATAATCGAGTTTTAATTATGGAAATTTTCAGGATATGAGTTAAATATACCCGCCCTGGGACCCAGGTACTCCGAGGTTCATCGCCGACATGGTATTCGTGTTCAGCGACCCCAAAAGTCCGCCGATTAGCGAGCTTCGATCAATTTCGAGCTGTATTTAAGAAAAGTTCCAGGAGATGAGATGTATATAACCTGCCCTGGCTTCTAGGTACTCCGAGGGTCATCGCAGACATCATATTCGTGTTCAGCGACCCCAAAATCCCCGAGTAACGAGCTTCGATCAAGTTTGAGCTGAATTTATGGAAAGTTCCAGGAGATGAGTGAGACATATCCGCCCTGGGCCCTAGGTACTCCGAAGGTCATTGCCGACATCATATTCGTGTTAATCGACCCCATAACCCCCGAGTAACGAGCTTCGATCAATTTCGAGTTGAACTAATGGAAAGTTCCAGGAGATGAGCCAGACATACCCGCCCTGGGCCCTAGGTACTCCGACGGTTGTCGACGACATCATATTCGTGTTCAACGACCCCAAAAACTCCCTAGTAACAAGCTTCGATAAAATTCGAGCTGTATTTATGGAAAGTTCCAGGAGATGAGGTGTATATACCTCGCCCTGGCCCATAGGTACTCCGAAGGTCATCGCAGACGTCATATTCGTGTTCAGCGGCCCCAAGAACCTCCAGTAACGAGCTTCGATCAATTTTTAGCTGAATTAATGTAAAGTTGCAGGAGATGAGTTAGACATACCCGCCCTGGGCCCTAGGTACTCCAAAGGTCATCTCCGACATCATATTCGTGAAGACGATGGCACACAATTTTGCTTTTATGTATTTAATGTTTAAAAATATCGAGAAAAAAATTATTAAAATAAAGTCAACAAAATATATATCTTATTCATTATCTTTTGTTTAAGCAGGAACCAGGTAAAAATACATTTTAAGACAATTTTTTTCTAAAATAACGATAAGTTAAACGAGAAATAAATAAAATTTTGAATAAAACCTACTTATATCAAGGAAAAGTTCAAGCTGCCACCTAAGTTATGTTTGTGTAACTATATACAAATTATACACTGTACCACCCTACGATTAAATACAAACACCATCAAACGCTCCAATACTACAAATTAGATGTTTCACTCAAAAACTCTAGTTACTCTTCCTTAGATATTTATTCAATGGTTTAAAATGATAGTTAAATAAAAAGCAAAAATTAAGCGTCACAACAACTTCATAAATTTTCATGATGATTAATGTATTGATGCATAAAGGATAAACAGCCATACATACTTTCAATTTTATATATATTCAATATTTATTTAGCATGATGACTCAAATGCAAATTGCAAAAGACAGTAGCAATATAACTTTAAAAAACTGCGTTATAGATCAATTTTTTAAAATTCGTATAAAGAAATTTTTATTATTTTTATGAATTCATAAATAAAAAAAAAATTTTAATGGTATTTAATAAAAATTGAAAAAAAAACAATAAAAAAATATGTACCAGGAGTTGAACTCACAACCTACAGCACATCAGTCGAGCACGATATCCACAACACAATTTGAAACGTTAAGAAATGATAGATTGATAAATGATAGACGGATCAGTTTAATTTACTACCTACGGAAAAATCTGTGTGTGGTGCCCCTGAAGAAGTTTTCACTTCAAAAATTAAAATCTTAAGTTTATTATTAATTAATTAATACGATACAAATGATCACGTTGTTGGAATGAACCCAGAAACGTGAAACTAAAATTTCAAAATCGTTTTTATATATATTTTATTGGACTTCAACTATTTTATCTATGAATCATCATTTAAATGTAATAAAAAATCAATAGAGTTCAACTTTTCAGATTAGAAACTTCCGGGTTCAAAATATCAACATGAAAGATGCTAACGATTTAGTCCCCTTCCAAGGTGTAGCGCTTAGAATACTTTGTCAGTCGGTTTTACAGCAGTTAAGTAAAGTAATGAAAAATCTAGACAAATTTAAATAAAATTATTAATAAACAATCGGTAAGAAATAAGAATGTTTTTATGAAATAGGCTATGCGATAGCCTCTGATATTAAATGCGTAATCGAAATCTTTTTCAATCATTCTGACTTACATTTTCTTTATTTTTATTTAATTTAAAATTTATGAGTCGCTTTCCAATTGAGTAAATTTCTAAATTCTGTATACCGGAATTTGCATGTTCCAATAGTGATATTTAGATTTTAGTATTATAGACCAAACGTAAATTGAGCTACTAGAGAACGGATGTCTATTTGAATTGAATAGTGTAAAGGAAAATTATAAAAAGTTAAACCGTTATACATTTGTTTGTGTCTAGATTTTCGATTTTATGGTTCACTCGATTGGAAGTGGAACTTTTACGATAGTAAATATATTGATTTATGGACTTGGTCCTAGAAGAAAGTTTTTAACTTGTTTGTCATTAAATTATACATTATAAACCATATAATGTACATAGTTTCCGCTTTAATTTTTTTTTCACTTTGTCAGAATAACAGCTAGTATGATCATAGCAGCTTGAGTGTTTACACTAACTGACTTATAATTAAAACGGAATTAAAGAATGACCACGCAGAATTTAACAGACATTCCATTAACGTGTAAATATAATTTACACTAAATAGTATTAAATTTAGTCAAATTTTTAAAATTTCGATGGAGATGGAAAAGGAAATTGCTCTTCACCCTACTGTTTTCATCTTCATATACTTCATATGCTTATGCATATAACTTATGGTCTATCATAGATTTTATAGTTATATAGAATAGTTTACGGGTTAACTAAAAACAAAACAAGTTGTAAACAATAATCAAAATCCAGCGTTTAACATAATATTTGCTCATATTGAAGACTCAAACCCAAAAATTAAAATAAAACAAAAATGTTCAATAAAACATTTTTAATATAATATTTCAACAATTAATTTTAATATTTTAATATAATAAAAAATTATTTTTAGTTTATTTTAACATGTTATATTTAGGTAAAATAGAAACAGAGTTGGGCCTTTCTCTTTGTGTATATATTTTGTAAAAATATTTATTCATCATAATATTCGTTTATTTGTTTTTATTAGTATTATGTTATTTAATTAATAATTTTAAATCTTACAATTTAAATAAATTTGCTATAATGTAAATTTTTATCGATTCATTTATCTAATGAAAATTATTTAAATTCAAAATTACCAATTTTATGTTATATTATTAATTACGTTAGCAACAACAAGCTTGCTACAAAAGCTATGTTACATGCTGCATAGTTTTATTGCTTTGAGTTTTAAAAATTTAAATTATTTACAAATTTATGCATAAAGTGTTATTAAGGTTAGATATGTTGTGGTATTTACAAAGAGGATCTTACATTTAAATGTTTATGCTTACTTTAAAATCATTATTATTCAATAACTTGGTAATTGTTTCTGTAATGGCGGGTATATATGGTAAACAAAAATCTTTTTTTTGTACTGAGCAATTGTCACTAAAGATACAGCGTTTGGTTAATTAATGTCAAACTTTCAATTTCGTAGAATATAAGTATCATTGTATGCTTGTTGTAAAATACACAATTCCAAATCATTTAAAGCTAGTTGGCTCACGCTCAAAATCAGGAAAACGTGTTTTTTGTAGGAGTTAAAGACGACGAAATGGCTTTTTGTGTCATAAAATTTGTAATTTTTGATATTTAGGAAATCACGCTAGAAAAAGTAGACGCAATTTGAAAAACATCTCATTATATTGGATATTTTAAAGCACACAATATTTAAAGATTGGCCAAGTTTGTATTTAATTGTATTTTATGCTACGTATATGTATTCAGTATTTTGCAAATCTTTAACAGTATTGGAGTTGTTTTGTTGTTTAATTATAATCAAACAGTATCACTCTCTGGAATCAATTAAGTTCTTAATCGAAATTGCTTTATTACGAACATAAAAGATCATAAATTTTCATATATAACCTATAAACCTAATTTAATTAAAAACAAAATTTCATTGGCTTTAATTTAATATTTTTTTTTGGTATGTTATTTAATTATAAGAAGAAAACAAAAAATTTTTGTCCTAAATTATTAATAAAAATAAAATATTAATATTAAATTTGATGGTATACAAAAATAAATTAAAATAAATATTTCATTTAGATTTTTTGTTGTTTTTTGTTGTTATTTTGTGATTTAGTTGTTTATTAAAATTAATAATAACTTTTAGCTATTATTATGCATAGAATCGTTCTCTTCTGAGTTCATTATCCAAATCAGCTAACTGTTGTAGAAAGCCATCGTTTGGGCGAATTTCACGACGGTGACGTACAATTCGTATTGCTTCACTTGCTGACATTTTTTTAGCGATCATTAAATATGCGATGGCACATGTTGCTGAACGTGAAACACCCATTAAACAATGTACTAGAACTTTACCTAAAAAATGTACAAAAAATATATTAAAATACTATTCTATTATCTTAAGGTTAGCCATATGTTATAGTACCTCCACTATTAATTCCATTTTCTATGAATTTGGAAGCTATATAAAAATATCTAGAAATATCGGTTGTTGTTTGGTCCATTAACGGAAATCCCATATACCTGAAAATAGTTTTTGAACTATTATTTTTACGCAAAGTTTAAGAAAAAATTTCAAATAATAAACAATTTAATTTGTGTTGGGCATGTATCATAAATCAATTTATAATACCATCTTAGCACCGAGAGAGCATTAACAGTTTTGTGTTTGTTGGATTGTATTTGTTGAAAATGATTTCCTTATATTTTACCTATTTTACCAAAGGTAGAATGTCAATCAAAACGGGGAACCAAAAATTGGCTTGCAATATTAGATAGATTTAATTTTTCAAATTATCTTTTTAGAGGAAATACAAAAACCATTTTGTGATGAGTCGATCTTTTATTATGGAAAACTAAAATGTCGACTAATTTAGCCCCACCATTTTGGAATGTAAAACAAAGGTTGTGCTGTATTTTGCCACAGTTGTGTTGGTTGTGCTATTAATCATCAAATAAAAAATATGAGGAATTGAAAGAAACAAATAATTTTGATTTAGGAGTAGGAGCGATATTTTCTAATTTTTACTCCTATATTTGGAAATATTACATTTTTTTAAATTAGGTGTCTAAAAAATGGAGTAAAGGCGTAATATAATGAGCGTTTTAAACCTTGGTTTATACATATTTGATTTTTAATTAGCATATTTCCCTCCGTCACTCACGTGAGCTCTGTCAGAAAATATACCAACATTACAACATAAACAACATTAGAAGACTACGTGTGAATGATATTCAATATAATTACAAAATAGAATTAAATATAATAATTCATGTATGACAATAACATAATATATGTATTATTTTGAGATTACCTATATTTTTAATACAATGTTGAATGTTTACCAACACACTATGGACTTGCATTGTTTGCTGATCTGTCATATCTCAGTGATATAATTTTTTTTTTGAGTAGCACATCCAGCACAACTAGAGCCCTTACAACCATTGTATTTTGTTTTTTGCAAAATAGCGGGGCTAACTTCTACTCGAAAAATCGTTTAACCGTTTTTAAATTCTTCCGTTGGATTGTACGAAATTTCGTTTGAGTAGCACAACCAGGACAACTCTAGTACAATACAGCACAACCTTTGCTTTTATTTTAATCAAAATGGTGGGTAACTATTACTCTAAAAAAAAATTATTTTCATAGCAAGATGAAATTTTGCCTGAGTAACACAAAGCGCACAACTTGAGCACAATACAGCACAACATTTGTTTTTTATTCTTTTCACTCGAAAAATCGGTTTAGTGAGCCATTTTTTTTTCATTGGTGATATGTAATTCTTTCTGAGTAACACATCCAGCACAATACAGAACAACTTTTGTTTCTTATTACAACTTTTTTATTCAGCGGAATGAAATTGTTCTGCTATATACTAATCAAAGGAATTAAATAGTTGATTCCAGAATAAAGAATTAAAATACAAAAATACATGATTGTTGTAAAATTATCAAATAAATACTTTTATGTCTGTTAATAAAGATCTTAAGCCCGGCTAAAAACGAATAAATTACACGTTTAATAGTAAATGTGTGTATTGTTATCAATAGTCAAACCTTATGAATTTTTTTTCTTGATAGAGGTAGATCCTAAAAAAATTATCACAAACATTATCGACTAAAATTTCATGTAGAACACGATGGCATTTTTTAAATTTCAAAATTGAGCGATTCTTTAAAAGTTGACCGCCATATTTGATCCGCCATTTTTTTCTTAAATATCACCTTAGATCCGTTATTAGCGACTCCTAAAATCTTAGAATATATTATTCTCTTACTGTTTATTATCTCACAGAATGAGAAAATACGCTACAACCAACCACCTTTTGTCACCTTTGGGTCTTTTTGGGCCAGTTCAAGTTAAAAGAAGCAAGAATAAATTTAAAAAAATATCGTGCCACATTTCTCGAAATCTCGATTTTAAACTTTTACAACTTAAAACACCCCCATACGTGTAAACTACCCCCAAAATTTCGTAATCTATGATAAAAGTTCTAACAAAATCATATTTTACCGTTTTTTTTGAGTCGCACCCATTTTCTCTCAAAATTGTGGTGGAGCAAAAAAATCGAATTTTGTGTGCGCCACTGACGGTCATGATAAGAAGAGTAAAAAATCTGTAAGTTGTTTTCTCATAAAATACTATCTATTCCCAAAGTTTGAGGAAAATCTTTTTTTTCATACTTAGTTGGCGTGAAATGCTACATATGAAATTATCTAGGGTTAACCCTTCGATATTTGTCAAAATAAGACGATAACTACACCAACCTGGCCATAAATCGACAAACACGAGCTATTGCCATTTTTCCATACAAAACAAAAATTTCCACTAAACATGCCGTCATTCTTAGACCAGTTATTCGGTTATGCTCGAACTTCAGCACGGTCTATGTTTTTGATCGCATCGTTTTGTTATTTATTTTTAATTTTTACCAAATGTAAACAACAATGGCAATTAAACTAATTAAAAAGTCTAGTGTATGAATGCATATCTGCTCTAGCCACTAGAAAAGAGAATACTGAAGTAAGCTGTACAGATAATAGACTGGTCGTTAAAAATTACATTTTCTCAAACGCCCCCTATAAAAATTCTTTGTGGTCAAAAACCACAAGGATAATTTTTTTTAAAGCAAAAGAACACGTGCCGCAAAATTATCGAAGATGATTTTTTGATAAAATCATAGAAAGTCATATAAGCATTTTTGTAGGAAATTTAATTCTCTACACAAAAAGTCCATGTCATTTTTTTTCCTAAAACGTATAGTTCTCATGATATTTTGAAAAGAAATTTATAAAAAACATAAATAATAAAGAAGACGAAAAAGTCATAATTTTCTTCTTATGCTGTACAATTAAAAGAATAAAAAAATAATCGTGACAAGAAAAATCAAAATTAGTACTTTTTCGTCAGAATTTTCATCATTTGCTTTTACGAGTTTCGAAGAATTTTATATCAATATATTTCAATATATCATCAGAAATTATATGTTTTAGGAAAAAAAAATGCCTTAACATTTTTTGTGCAGAATTAAATTTCCTTGAAAACTGATTACATGATTTTTTTAAATCTGCATATTTTATGAAATATATTAACGATTTTATCAAAAAATCAACTTCGATGATTTTGCGGCACGTGAATTCTTTTGATTTAAAACAAAAAATTACCATCTTGGTTTTTTAAAAACAAAGAACTTTTTTGAGGGCGTCTTGGTAAATTTAATTTTTAACGTCTAATAAATATTGTCACGTTAGATTAAAATTAAATGAACCTATCAGCTAATAGTTGTAGCCAACGTTACCAAGTTTAACGTTCTTTCGTTTTCTATTAATAAATATTTGAGCAAACTAACATCTCTAAATAGATGTTGAATTATGTAAAGTATCAGATCCAAAATAAAATACTCTTTTAAAGTATATTAAAAAATCAAACAGTAAAGCCAAATGCGATGAAGTAAATTAATATGAAATGTTTTATAATTTTAAGTATTCCGAGTTGAAAATATGTTTCCCAAATCGTATAAGCAAACTTATGTTATTATGCATATATGTTTCTAATTGTTTATGTTGTAAATGATATGTATTAATATTTCCCAAGTGCATCAACACCCAACACACATTAGTACTCACCTCACTGTTGACATATCTCTATAATATAAATGTCCTGTATCTACTTGGCCAATTCTAGATCCTTCAGCTGTATTTAAAACATGTGTGAAACCCATATGACGAAGGAAATTCTTATTTCTTGCGGAAGCACTAAAAATAGAAGAAAACGAAAAAATTGATTAATATTCTAACCACTTGATGGGGAAGCCTTACGCATCACCAACATATAAGTTTGCAAAAACTTCATCACAATCGACCTCGTATATTGTATTATCTGACTGCCTTAACTTTGGTAATTGCCGATACGGTGTTATTGAATAATGTAATACTTGCTGTAACTCTCTAAGTGTTGTTGTTTTTGACATTTCAGGACGTGTTGATGTTGTTGGTGTTGAATACTGAAACGAAAACAAAATAAAATATTTTTATTAATATGTAAATCGTATAGCGAGTGCAGAATTACACTAATATCTCAAGAGTATGAAAGTTTAAGACGTGAACTGTTTTTTGTGAACTGTTTTTTTTTCTAAATATATATTAAAAAAAATTGTGCAAACTATTGAAACTTTTTGAATTAATATGTTAATATTTTTGTTATTTTACACAGACTAATTTTGGTTGTTTTTTATGATACACAAATTTTACGTTCGTTTCAATGTGATTAATTTGTTTGATATTTGTTTCTTGTTTATATTTACGCACTAGTGCGTAATACATTTATTACGCTACTGCTATAGTAGAATTTTTTTGCCAGCGAACACAAAATTTGTTTGTTATGCGCATATTGTTTGCACATGCGCATGCACATGCGCATATTGTTTGCACATTCAGTGTCTCGATTAAAATATTAAAAAAAACTATTGGGGTCCCATCGAAATGGGCAAAAAAACGCATAAAATTAATAAATTACTATTGAAATTCAACCAATTATAATAGAAAACCAAATGCTAGTAAAAATATTAATGATTTTGTGGGCAATGTAACAAAATTTTGATAATTAAAAATAATTATAATAAAAATAACGACGCCTATGGAAACAACAATCACAACAAACAAAAGGTACGAACTAGAAGTAGAAATTTAACTAATATAATTGTTTTGAAAACAAATTTATCCCAAAATAAATATTAATCTCTGTTTTACTTTTTGTCTCATCTTTTATCTCTTCCTGCGTCGTATCTGTCAAAAATTCGCTGGCAAAAAAATTCTACTTTACCTAGATTAATTTATCATAATAAATAACCAATAATAAAACGTCGTATTGTATCATAAATGACAATTTACACTTTAGTCGTAGAACAATATATTACTGTGTTGAAATATAAAACTATCACAAAAAAATTTTTGTTTACGTTTTACGTTTTACGGAAAAAGCTTTATTGTATGGACTAGCATGTGATTAGAAATAAGTTAATATTGGTTGATAAAAATTAAAAATATAAAGCGATTGAAGCCTCAGGATCTGACACACCACGTTGTTTTCACATCTTCAGCTGGAAATCAGACAAATAAGATAAATTTGTGAAATCATCAAATGTTGGTAATGTAATTGTTGTTAAATTTAATGTACATCAGAATGAAAGATGTAACATCTGTATTGCCACATGTAATTGAGTTAAGTATTTGTTTGGTTTATGCTCTAGTGTACCTGCCGGTAAATTAAGATCAGTTTATGTCTTGCTAGAATATCCACTCTCGCACCACTGAGTTTTTACCGATTTAAGATAGCCGTAACCAAAGCCTAAGCATGGATATCGATATTTTTGTTAGTGCAACATTTCGGCATTTTCCTTTCTTTACTTTTTAGTACCCCATTTTAGTACTCGGAACACTTACGTTACTTTTTGATCATTCATACTCATCACATTCTCATTTCCATTTCATTTTCCAATTTTCATTCATTTTACGTATAATCTTCAATAAAAATATATTGTAATTGTTTGGAATTTTTATTCTATTGAACTTTTTCTATCGTGATTTTTTTGTAACATAAAAAAGATTATCAAGTTTTAAAAGAAATATTTTTAAAACAAAATAAAACCTTTTCATGTGTTGAATTCAAAATTTTCTTTTACTTTCACCTCAAAACAACATAAAAGTTTGCAATAAAATTCGACTTGTTTTTTATGGTTTACGTGAGAAGTTACAAATGGTTAAAGCATTTTTCTGGAAAAATTAAATTGTTTCATTTTTTTTTTGGAGACAATTTATATTAATTCAGTAAATTATTTGTGATGTAACATCACCCCGATGGAAAATCTCCCATCAAGAATAATATAAGAACTGAATCTAAAAAATTATGGTGCAAATTATGAAACTTTTTGCAATCCATACAATTTTAGAGCGATCTAGTTTCGAACCAATGAGAAAATTTTTAAACTTTAAAAAAGTTTATCATTCTCATCAGGGCTAGCCGACTAGATAAACTCTACCAAAAAATGTTAACGCTAATGATTATAAACCAAAAATTAGGTTACAACTCTAGCGAAGTGTAAAAACAAAAAATTTACATAAACATACATTTAATAAATTCAGGTTTAGTCAATTAATTTCTCTGGTGATCACTGTTTTGTTATACTCTAGATTTTCTAGTATTGAATTTATATGTAGATGAAATATTACAGCAACTGATTTTTTGTTGCTTACTGTACCGACTTACTGTACTGACTGAATCCTATAATGAACTAGCCACATTCCCAACATAAACAACATTTTTATGGTGTAGAATGGGTAAGAAAAGGTTTTTATTTCAAATTTTGAAATACAAAGAATTGATATATACAAATTTTACCAGAACAATTCTTTAATAAATTAAATAAAGTTGAAAAAGGTTTCTACAAAATAAATAAGCTTTCTATTTTAAGAAGAGCAAAGATTTACAAAAGCAAATGTTTTTTAGAATAGCTCTTTAATATTTTGTGGAACAAGATAAACCTTTACATAAAACCATGACAAAAGGATAAACAAAAATCGATTATGATATAAGCTCGTGTTAGTTATGCTTTTCAGGGATAATTTGAACGTCGTCACCAAAAAGATGAGCGTAGTGGTTGTATCCATGTACTAGTTTTTATAATCTTGTCAAAAATCTTAGAGAGAGCAGGCAAGATACTGATATTACGGTAGTACGTACTACCCTTTTTAGGTATAGAGCGGACTGTAGCAAATTTCCAAGATGTTGGGAAGTAGGTCATGATAATATGATTTATAAGGAGATGGATATTAATGAAAAAGGATTTTGAGGAATTTGATAGGAATACCATCATATCCGAAAGCATTAAAGTAGATAGAATATAAAAAGAATAATTCAATTTTAAAATTAAAGCCATATCGAAAGGAGAAAGAATTATGATTGGTTGAGGGAGTTAACTTCAGGTAGGCTAAGTGAAGGAGATATTGGATTACGATGCGGTATTATTTTATTTATTATTTCTGAAGTATTCTTTTTTTATTTCTTTTGTTAGCTTTTTTTCATAGAAGATTATCTCCAGCCATCGAATTAGGAGCTATATGGCCTCCAAAAGGTCAACAGAAGGATTAAGGGCACCAATAGCTAAAAGGCTCATGTCTTAGAAGTAAGCAAATTAGAAAACATATTAGCACCAAAATCGAATTTAGCCTTCCGCACCAATGATTTGAAGCGATTACGATGGAGGCAGAATAATTTCCTGCTAACAGTTGAGAGGGTAGCCTTATGGGCTTTAAAGGCCGAGTCTTGAAGATTGCGGGTGTAAAGCATCTTAGGAGTTAAGGTGATTAAGTTAGGAAAAGGAGGAAGGAAGGGGCTGAAAGGGGCATTCTTTTTTAAAAGGTTATTAAGGAGATTATTTAAGAAATGAAGTATAGTTGTGGAATAAGAGGTATAAAAAGAAGATAAGTCCCACAAGTTGACATTCTGGTAGTCATGATAATAGACAGGAGTAGGTGTAGAGATAGACCTTACTAAGGTTTACTGAGATGAAAATAAATGCATGGGCTGAAATCCCTTGCACCCAGAATTGGTCACTAAAGAGAGGAAGGGAAGGATCAAAAACAAGAAAGAAGTCAATACAGGATCCAGAAGGAGAGTTATAGGCATGATGGGTGGGGAATTATTGTTAACACTATGGGGGTTAAAACGTGAACAGATATCTAAAGCGTTGGATAAAGAATGGGGATTAAAAATATTGGTTTTGAAGAGAAGTCACCGAGAAGAATAATGTAAGGATAATGATTGGCGTATGGAGTGTTGTCACTAGCCACCCTGAATAAAACATCATGTGACATGGGTAAAGGAGGTAGGTAGTCGTATTGAGGGGCTATGAAAAAGAAATGCTTGAAAAAGAAATAGTGAAATGAGATAGGAGAGAAGGAACGAAAGAGGGTGGGGGAGGAGGGGTAAAGGAAAACAGAGAAAAGGGATATTCAAAAGAAAAAAGTTCAAAAAGGAAAAATAACAAAAGGAGATTCCAGTTCGAGAGCAGAGCCGTCATTGGAAAAGATCAAGATGCTCCAACACCCAATTAGAAAATCACTAAATAATTTTGAATTTTTTAAGAGATCGAGCATGTTTAACCACAGATGACAAAGCTGGAGGAAGATTATCAATGAAGTGGATCTGTTTAACAAGATTAAGGGAGAGAAAGATTTCAGCAATAGGTAAGCGTTTCTTATTGAATTAGGCCTTCATAATCGAATCATGGGCATTAATGGAAGAGATGATGTACAAAAAAGATTGATTTCTTTTTATTAAACCAAAAGCAAAAAGAAATGGATGGAAAGTCAAAATTTGGAAGAAAGAATAAGAGAATTTTATGTATAGCTTCATTAAGGTTAATGGAATTGGAAAGATCCGAGACGGTTTTAGTGTTTTCAACTTTCAGGCGGTGTAGATCTTTATTCACGAGTTCCAGGTTTTTTTCGATGATGAGGGTAATTAATGGGCCAATGTTGAATTTGAGATGAGCAAATTCATTAGACAATTGAGCTTGGTCAGCACGAAGAGAAGACATATAGTTTTTAATAGAGGAAAATTCATCACCAAGAGATTTGTCTGACAAAACAAGGTCAGAGTTGTTTTTGGATTTGAGAGCGGTAATAAGAGATCTTTGTGATGGCAGAATCGGAGGTCTCATTTTTATTATTCGCGGTGTTTATTTTTTTTTTTCAAGCAAAAGGTATAAGATTAAGAGAATGTTGAATCTGATTCAAATTTAGAAAAGTCAGATTCTGAGAGCTTAGAGTAAGATTGATGGACCCAAAATGAACAAGTATATTGTACTGAATACAGTTAGTATCGCTAGTAACGGCCGACTTACAGATTGGACAACAGTTGTTAGGAGGTGGTATTATGAGAATCAAATAGAAGGCAAGAAGGAAACGACACAGAATGTTAATTTGAATCTTAAGTAGAGATGAGAAGTAAGGGTATTGAGATAAAAATCAAAAGGAAAAAAGATGATGATCCTTCTGAATATTAACAACTAAGATATTAAATTGAAGATGAAGCAATTGATGTTGATATTAATATTTGATATTAATATTGATAAATTATGTTGACTGTGAAGATTCAAACAAACACTAGACTTCAGCAGCTATAAAATTAAATGATAACTATGAAATATGGTGTAAAATACGATAATACGTTGTGTGAACGATGTATTGTGGTGAAAGTGGTGTTTCCGTTGAACACTAAGATTGACAGATGCAACATTTGATATAGGAAGTATAATGATGATTGTGGTGATATGTTGATAAAAAAGTTTCAGCAAGAAAGTTTAATGAATGTATAACATGTGGTGAGGTTAAACAACAAAAGTAACCACTCAATTGTAACCACCACCCTTTAAAATGATGATTGCATTTCAAGTTCATATTAATAACTATGACCATATACCTAGGAGAGTCATTTTTGGTGTTGATTATGATAAACTTAGCTGAATGAGTCGAAGATTAATGAAACACTAGATTTAAACAGATTTTGTAAACTTAGCTGATGAAAATAATACACTGTGTTGAATAAGTTGAATACGTTATAACACCAAATATCTGCAAAATCAAATCATTCAATCGACAAAATGAATCAGATCCTAATGAAATTATTGAGTTTGATGATTTTATTATTAAGTATGTAGCAATAATTTAATAAATATGGCCAGGAGGTGGTGCAGGTTTCAACAGAAATCAATTAAAAAACACGTATTGAAGTTATACGCAATGTTTCAATTAATCACTGTAATTGAACACAGTAACACAATTAATGATTACAATAGATAAAATAGATAACAACAATAATTAAAATAGAAAATTGTTTATTGATTTTAATACAGTTTGAAAGCAAGAATACTCAACGTATGGCAATTTGATGTTGATACAATTGATGTATTGATACACTTATAGCATATAGCCTGTAGGTCAGTAAGTCGGTTATGCCAAACTTATTTTATGTTGTTCACAAGTTGCTCGTCTGTGTAATACCATCAAATAATTTAGTTTTATTGGGGCTGTGGTGGCATATTTGAACATCCCATTTCGCTCTGATTGTTTGTCTAATGAAATCATCATATCACCAACACATCGAATTCAAATGGTATAAGATCGTTATTTTTGTTTCTGATGATATCAAACCATTTCTTGCACATTTCAGTTACATCTCTCATTGATCATCCCATAATCAATTTGATTAACATTTCTTCCATTAAAGTTCATTTGTCTCAAGCAAATAAAAGGTATTGTTTCAGTTGTAGAATTTCCGTTTAACCTCCATTGCCAGATTACCTGGCTTTCGAAAATACAGAATTTTTGGTTTTGTTGATAAAAATTTAAAGTTATTCAAGACAAATAGTTACAATGCGACCAACACCGTATATTTTCCAAGTCAGATTTATTACACACATTTATATTTGGATGATATACATTTATATCAGGGGCCCGGTTTCGTAGTTGGTAGAAAAGATATAACACAAAAATGTAAGGTTGTTTAATTTGATATAACCGTAGAAAATAGTTTCTGAAAGTTAAAGCTTGCCTAAAATAAAAATTCAACAGTAAAGCAAATCAAGAAACTTAAATTATAGATCACCATGTCGTCAAAGATACAAAAATACGAAATTCTTGTAAAATTATGGAGACAAATTCAAAATTTTCCATTAATAAGAAAGGAACAAACAACACAACCAAAAAAACGAAAAAAAATTCCATTCATGGTATTGAAATTTTAAAACAAGAAGGATTTTTAGTTCGTTACACTCAAGTTGCAATAAAACATTAATGGAAAATTTTAAAAAGTAATATTAATTAAGAATAGTGAAGGCTAAACAAAAGGGTCTGAAATAAATAATAGAATAATTTTAAAAGTTAAAAAGGTTAAAAAGGCCATAAAACAAAATTAAGACATATTATATTGAGCATCTCGTTAGGCCTTTCATAGTATCATTAAAGAATGGAAATTTTATATGATTTTGTTTAGTGCGACTTGTTGGTATATTTATCTACTTTAATACACGTTAACGATTGAACATTCCGTAAGCAATCACATAATAGAAGCTGTGCAGGCATGATTAAATCCATCAGGCAAAATAAATTATTTTAAAAAATTCACTTTGAAATTAAATTGATTTATATAATTGAATTTTGATGACAGTTATAAAGGTATACAACAGATTTTGTACTTTCTGTTACACACAGTTTTTTAGTTTCTTATTTGAAGAATATCTTCAAGATATGAGGCGACATGGCTATATTAAAAATAAATCACATTTGTCCGATTTGATTTGAAATGATCATATCCTTAGTCCGAAAGCATACATCGGCACTAGTTTGTGGAATTATTGTATTTTCTTCCTCCGGCGTTCATTATGATTTACTTTGGTAATAAAATTACTTCCAATAACACAATTCTTATGATGCAGAAATAGGCATTATTATAAGCATTGAGCTTCACTATAAATGCCTTGAGAATGAAGAGAATTCTAAAATTTATCCCTAACAAAAAAACGTTTAAGTTTTTGTTTAAGTAAATGAAATTTTAGATTAAATTTTTAATAGAGATCCCCCGCTCGATTATCAATTTACATTGTTTATTGCAATATATATAGAATATATTTCATTTCAAAGATTAAAAATTGGTATTTAACCAGAGCTAGGCTTAGTTCTTTCTTTCATCCTCTGAAGCAACATGGAAAAAATTTATATCTGCCATGTCAAGGAAGCAAGCAACGACCCAGATACTAAATATATTGAATCTCAAATTGCCAATTTCTGTTAATGAGTTAATGCATGAACATAACAAATTAAAATTAATAAAACTTAAAAATAAGCATGAATTCTCATTAAATCGATTTGACTGTGCGTCATTTACAGTGAAAAATTAAAAAAAAACAGAAGAGGAATATTATGTCGCTGGAGCGGCTAAATGGATGTTTAGGCTGTCGCCATGGCATTGTCTTATTAGAGATACAGTTGCAATATATTTTACGGTTTGTTGTGGAGCTCTGCAGTTACGTTGTGGTGACTTTGAAATAATCCACTTGTAGAAAGAGTCAACACAACCTGCCGCGATTTGTTTTTATTCGTTTTAGTGTAGGCCAAATATAACGAGCAGATCAAAATCAGGCTATGGAGAGATCGGGTTATTAAGGGCGTAGTTTTGATGTGTTGGAGTGATACCATATGATTATTTTGTTGCTTACCTTCCTATGCGCCGATCGCAGTTATTAGGTGCACCAGACACCAGAGGTTTGTTAAGCATTTTGGACCTATATAACAGTAGTTGCTTAGATGTACTTTAAATACACGATTAGTAAACATTTTGTTGATTAAACGTGAGATGGTGCTACAAGATATTGCATTAAATAGCTTTCATAACGCCAATGCACCAGACTGTGCCTTATGCTGCAGTGAGATCGATGAAAGCAGCACCCGATTTAATTGTTTTTTTACGCGATACGTTTTATATTAGTCGTTCGAGCAATTTATAGCAGGCGTTTAGATTTTAAAAGAGCGATCGAGCGATATTCGAGAAAAAATTATTCCTTTTAATTTTTTTACCATTTCTTCGACATTCTTCCACAACCATGGAAAAACACCATCGTAAGCTGCTTATTCAATTTTCGTTTGAGAGCCCACATATTTTGAGGGGTTCACATATTTCGATGGAGACGAGCCATTGCGCTTCAGTACTCTTAATTTATGTTTAATGGTTTTCATGTATAGGAGATCATTGAAGAACGAGAAATAACTACAAAATGATTTGCAATATCCCCAAGATTATTTCAGCGTAGCATGTGTATGCATAATTGAACTGCAGCCACTTAGCTGCCGATGGAAACTCCAAGCTTCCCTGCTTGAATAGAAAAATCAATGTTTTCTACAGTTTTACCACTTTTGTTTACCGACATGAGCAGTGAATAAACTACTCTAACATATTCTGTACGGACTCCTCTTCAAATGATGACTCCAACGAACCTATCGTAATTTTTGTGAATAGGTTATAGCCAGAAAATTACTGTATTTAACTCCGACCAACAAAAATCTGATCAGTTTACATTTTCTTTTAAAATCTAAAAACAAACAGTCAACACATTAATCCTACCTACATTTCGTAATATCAAACAACTTAAGATCATTTCATAAATAATATCTGACCATATACAACGTTTGACTGTATAACTAAATTCATATTTCATTTAAGCTCAACTCAACGGCTCTTATATTTCGGTATGTAATCAGTTGTTGTTTTATTTAATTTTTCTAATGAGAAACAAATATAATTTTTTTTTGTTGAACAGATAACGAAATAGAGTATATTGATTCTGCGCAGATATTGACATGATAAATAGGATAATTTATTTAGTGATGCTTAAACTAAAATATATTCGCAATATTAATAATTGATTGAATTTTGAAGGACCTTATCGTTATGATTGGATGGTAGTAAACGGTTTGTTGGAATTATTTTTTTCTCTAATTTTTTTTACGGCAGATTTTAATGTATGGGATAATTTTTGTTGTTGAATTGAATAAGAAACCCAAAGCGATGTACATAAATGGAAAGCATCTTTGAACAGAAAAATAATTATTTTTAGTGAAACACAAAACAACTGTGCATGTTGTACTTCTGAAAAATATTATTTTTGGATAATTGAGAAAAATTTAGTGATACACCTACAAACTTGATCAACCACCTACCAAGCTTTGGTTCAAAAATTGGAAGAAACACTGACATTTTTTATGATTGCTTTAATTTTAATGGTTCTAATTTAACAACTACCGAAATTACTGGTATGTACAAGTGATCAGAAAGCGAATAAAAAATTAGTTGTTTAATGAGGGTTTCTGAAAGATTATCCGAATCGGGTGTTGAAAATTTTTTGTTGAATAAACTGTCATCAATCATGTTGATACTAAACGGGCTGATGTTTTTTACTGGATAAGAGGATTTGAGTACTGCATTCAACATATAAGTTGAGTTTGTTTTTCTTTGTTTTCTTTTATTATTATTCTGATTTTATTTTATTTTATATATGTTTTATATTTATTTTATATAAAACCAACACATCTTTACATAAAACCAACAAAATCTCTAATTCAATTTAATTTAATTGATCATTTTAAGACCCATACCTCAGAAAATATGTACTTATATAAGTACATATTTTCTGAGGTATGGGTCTTAAAATGATCAATTAAATTAAATTGAATTAGAGATTTTCCTGGGCCAGAGGCCATGTGTTGGTTTTTTTTTAATAATTGTAGTCCCGGATATATATAGAAACCTGTTTATAACACCATAAAGAGTCCAGTTAGCTTTATTTAAATTACATTTAGGCTGAGGGTTAGAGTTAACAAGTGGGCTTTGAATCCCCACCTCTAGAACTACTGGGTGGGAGTGTAGAAAAAACTTTTACAATAACCTTAAACATTTTAATAGGATGTTTTTCTTTTTTATGGAAGACATAGGTCAGGATGGAAACTGTAAAGATTTTTATATCCTCTCCTTGGTACGCAACCTCGATACCACCGTAGTTTTCGTAAATTTCTGCCTTGTAGCGATAGCTATTAGTATGGGATGATATAATTTAGGATCTAAAGATCATTTTAAAATTCCATGATTCAAAACTTCTAATGTTTATAAGAATAGTAGTATATTATAAGAGATGGTGTCTGTGACGTGAACATGAAAACGATCAAGAAGAATTTAAGAGAAAAATATTTCTGTATTGTAATAAGATACCGTGTTGAATGAAAAATATTTATAAAGTAAAAGTAAATCCATTGTTCAATTGTGCAAATCTGCAGGATCAGTCCAGATTGAATCATCGTCGACAAAATGTTCTAGTTTGTGACCATAGTAGCGGTGAAACCGTCAGGTGACATTACTCAACGAGCGTTGAAATTACCGAAAGCTATTTTATGACATTTTCTTTGGTTTAATCTACTTTATTTGTATAATCTCCTCTATATTCACGAAATTATATAATACTGCACAATATATTTTAGCTAGGTGAAACATTTTTACTTTGTAGCACTCCTCCTACTACAAAGCAATACTCTAAATGAGCTTATATTAACTCGTTAAGAGATTCAGTAGGAATCACACAGTAAAACTGGCAATAATACCAGAGCTGAGCACAATAAATCTAAGGGTCGCAGGGATTTTTTATTCAAAAAAATTCATGTTTTTTATCAACTGGTTTTTATACTGTAAAGTCTGTTGCGCAAAATTTTTTTGGTCCAGCTCAAAAGTTTCTTCACTATCTTAATTTTATCAATTTGGTCTTATTTATTGTTTGAAGCTTTCTTACAAACCGAGGTATAGAAAGTTATTAAGGAAAAACCTTTCTTAATCCTTTATAGCGTTTTGCTCCGACCTGAGTTAAAACTCGAATCCAACTAGTCTAGGTAAATTAAAAAACTAACTAAGCAACTGTATATCACAGTACTAAAATTCAAACCTGAAAATAGCTAAGCATTTTGGGTTAGTTAACACTTTCTCAAACAGTTACAAGCTGACACAAATACTATAAATTATTAAATAAAAAAAATTAAATCCGCACAATCGTTATAAAAAAATCGTAACCACACTGTTTCCTGAAATTATTTTATGTTCTTATGAAAAAAAAATCGAAATTTTCTTTTTAAAATTTTATTTTCCAACAACTTGTCATTGACCTACTTAAAGTTTTCTCATGGAAATCGAACAAACATTCAAACCAAAACTACCATGAAACACAATAAACGTCATAAATATTTTATATATATAGCAACTAGGTTAATTGCATAACCAGGAATATAGTTGGAAATATGTGAAAATGGAGTTTATATTTGTTTAAAAAAAATTCAATTTTCCTGGAATTGTAAGAAGATTGTACACAAAACATAAAAGAAGGGTTTAAGTCATATGTATTTATTGGTCAATGGTCATGCATGCAAATAACCATTGTTAATCACACAGTATAAAAATGGGATTACATATTTGAATTTTTAAACATATTTATCGTCACTAACAAAAGATACAAACTTGTGAACATAATCCGTAACAAACTGATTTATTTTTTTCTTGTTTTCGTTTTTGTCTCATTGAAAATTTTTTAAATTAATTTAAATATTTAAGATAATTGTATGAATAATAAAACAGACAAAAAACACTTATCTCAATAACTCTTACCAGTTACAAGTGCTATACACTAAATGAAAAATAACAACTTCATTTGTTTTCGTAAGAGCGAAAAATTTGGAGTATTTTATTGTTTAAAAACTTGAATTTGCAAATTGTTTGGTAACATGATTTTAATAATTATTATGGTAGGAACCATCAATTCCCCCTAAACACTATAAATAAACGAAAAACATAATCAAAATAATAAAGAGAGGAGTGGGTCATCTACAAGTACAACACCTCATTTGCACAGTTCAACAGATTAAATCCAGTAAAGGTTGAAATATATAAAATGCAAATGTGCAAGTTAATTGTTTTCGAATAAACTGAGTCGCAAATGAAAATTATAATTTTCTTTACTATAATTTTTGGTCAGCGAGAAATTTTGTTATAAATTTAAAATTCAACGAAACGGTAAATTTTATTCGTTTAGGTTTACAAAACGATAATTAAATTACAATGTGGTACAAATTTCTTTAAGACTTATAGGGGATTTTATTATTACTTAATTAGTGTTCTTTTTTAATCTCAATAATAATTTTAGAATATTTTTATAAATCAATTACATATATGATCGTAGTTATATCTTGTCATCTATTGGTCTTAAAAACATTCTCAAAAACAATAAGTTGGGGTAGTCCAATGTGACTTAAATGACACTCGTTCCTGAATTTTTTTATACTTTTAATTTACAACAAACTTATAATCTACAATTTTTGTGAATTGGTACCGGAAGTAAACCCTGAAAATAAAATCGCAATTTAAAACTAAAAAAATAATAAATTAACAAAAATTTTAATTACAGCAGTGAAAAAAACTAAATGAAAGGGTGGAGGTGTGTTATGGATTATTTTTTTCTTTTTATAAAACAAATAACATTGAAATTTTAGACTTTTCCGGATCATTAATTTTTCTCATTTCAAGACTTTAAGAAGTATGCAAGCATCTCTCTTTCTTTTTTCATTTAAAATTATATTTATTCAGATTTATTTATTTGTTTCTTTGTGTATCGTTTTTGTATTGCTCAAATCTGGTCTTATGGTTCGTCGGAAAAACGTTTCCCTTCTTCTTCATCCCACTTTGTTTAATTCTGCCTAAAAGATTCTTAAACTATAGGAAACCGAATTAAAGAGCTATGTGAACTTGGAACCCGAACATAAGAGAAAAAAAAAAGAAAAATATTTTTGGAAACTACAAACGACGTAGATGACTGTAGTAAAATTTTTTTGTTTGTAGTTGTAATAAATTTCCTTCAAATCATAAAAATGGTTATTCCCCTATACACAGTGTTAATTTTGATAAGCCAAGTATACAAGATTGTTCGAAATCGTTTGTAGTTGTTTGTAGTAATGATAAATATATTTGGAAAATTTTTGTATCACAATGAAAATTTCAAAATTTACAGTTGAGCAAAAATCTGAAATATTCTATTGATCCCAGAAACTACAAACGACGTTGATGATTGTAGTCAAAAAATTTTGTTTGTAGTTGTAATAATTTTCTTCCAAATCATAAAAAAATAATGTCGTGTTCTTTGGCAAAAAAAAATTGATCTGAGATCAAAAAAACTTGATCTGAGATCAAAAAAATTAGCTGTCAGATCAAATTAGCTGTCAGTTTGTGTTCTTTGGCAAAAAAAGATTGATTTATTTTCTGATCTAGATCAAGTTTTAAAAATCTAGATTTTTTGGTAGATTTTACAAATACATTGATATATAATTTTTAATTGTCAAATTTATGTAAACAAAAAAATCCGCCAATTTAACTATTATTATTATTTTGTTTAAAAATAATTTATTATTATTTAAATTACTAATTAATAATAAAGTTATTACAAATAAAATGATAAAACGTAAAATCTATCATTTTCAAATGTAAACATAACCAAACATATCAACTGATAGAACAAAAAGTCAAAACAATTTACTACTACATTTACAAAAGTAGATTGATTTATTTTAAGCTGTTCGTTGGCAAGCAAATAAATCAATCTTTTTTCGATCAAGCCAAAGAACACGACATAAGATTCCCCTATACACAGTGATAATTGTGATAAGTCAAGTATACAAGATGGTTCAAAATCGTTTGTAGTTGTTTGTAGTAATGATAATTAATTTGCTTGATGCGGTTTCTCGACCAACACCCCATCAAAATTTCCAAGTTCAATTAGATAAACCAATAAACCAATTTCTTAGATAAGCCAAGTATACAAGATTGTTTGAAATCGTTTGTAGTTTTTTGCAGTAATGATAAATATTTTTGGTTGCCAAAAAAAGAATTAAAAATGTACAGTTGTATAAAAATCTGAAATATTCTTCTGATCTCAGAAACTACAAACGACGAAGATGATTGTAGTAAAATATGTTTGTTTGAGCAAAAGGTTGAGCCACTACAGGCTCAACTTTTTGCTCAAATGTGCATTTTAAATTTTTTGTCTACAAATAATATTTTCTAAAATATTTGTCATTACTACAAACAACTACAAACGATTTCGAACAATCTTGTATTTTTTTTTTAATAAGAAGTGTTGTGTAGTAGGAATTACAAAATGTGTCACAACAACACATAGATACCTTTTAAGACGTAGGTCCCACAACAACATGCGTCTTGAGGTATAGGTGGACGCTTTTTTAAATCTTTGTGGATTGAAGGCACTCGAGACTATTGATTCGGGCAAAGCATTCCATGTGTACGATGTACGCACAAAGAAATCTCTTTGCATTCTATTACTATGACTGTGAGTAATCTCGACAGTTCGACCGCCCGCACAAACCGATTGACGAGTAAAACGGGGAAAAACAAATGTCTGAGGCATTATGGACCTGATTTCATCCGAGCACTGCTGGTGACGATATTTATAAAAAACAACGAGATCAGCAACAGTGCGACGATGTTGCAGGGAATCAAGATCTAATGTTAAATCTCGATCACCAACAATTCGTATAGCTTATCATTCGTATAGCTTAAACTTATCAAAATTATCACTGTGTATAGGGGAATCACATATTTTTATGATTTGGAAGAAAATTGTTACAACTACAAACAAACTTTTTTTACTACAATCATCAACGTCATTTGCAGTTTCTGGGATCAATAGAATATTTCAGATTTTTGCTCAAGTGTAAATTTTGAAATTTTCATTTCCATACAAAAATTTCCCAAAAATATTTATCATTACTACAAACAACTACAAACGATTTCGAACAATCTTGTATACTTGGCTTATCAAAATTAACACTGTGTATAGCTGTATAGCTAACACTGTGTGGGGAATAACCATTTTTAAGATTTGAAGGAAATTTATTACAACTACAAACAAAAAATTTTACTACAATCATCTATAGTAGAATTTTTTTGCCAACGAATTTTTGACAGCTAGGACGCAGCAAGAGATAAAAGATGAGACAAAAAGTAAAACAGAGATGTATTATTTATTTTGGGATAAATTTATTTTCAAAACAATTATATTAGTTAAATTTCTACTTCTAGTTCGTACCATTTGTTTGTTGTGATATTTGTTTCCATAGGCGTCGTTATTTTTATTATAATTATTTTTAATTATCAAAATTTTGTTACATTGCCTACAAAATCATTAATATTTTTACTAGTTTTTGGTTTTCTATTATAATTGGTTGAATTTCAATAGTAATTTATTAATTTTATGAGTTTTTTTTTTGTCCATTTCAATGGGACCCCAATAGTTTTTTTTAATATTTTAATCGAGACACTGAATGTGCAAACAACATGCGCATGTGCATGCGCATGTGCATGTGCAAACAATATGCGCATAACAAACAAATTTTGTGTTCGCTGGCAAAAAAATTCTACTATACGTCGTTTGTAGTTTCCAAATTTTGAGCCCAAATCCAAGTGATTGGATTCCAATTAGAAATGTATATCAAATGCTTTTTTAGTTTCATTTATCTCAATATACCGTTAGAAAAAATTAAATAAATACAATAATAAAGTTGAGTAAATTGTTTTAGGTTTAGTTAGAGAGAATATTTTCATTAGACATTTTGTATAGTGTTTGTATACAAGATTTTTTCTTTTTATTTTATTGGTTTAGCTCAGCCATGTCGCCGATTAATATTAATTTAAAAAAATATCTAAATAAACAAAATACATCAAATGTGGATATCAAAGTATACAAGAGCCGTGTTCGATTTGGCTGAAACAACTGAAGCAAATAAAAAATTAAATGCAATTGTTGTTGTTTTTTCAGTTGTTTCAGTCAAATTCGGTCAAATCGAACGCAACTAAGATAGTTTGTAGTATTTTGTAGTTAAATATATTCTATAAGAATAACGTTAAGCTGAGCTTAAGGCTAACAACTTAAGAACTCTTGAACTATATCAGTTAGCATTGTGGTTACCAACGTGGGTTTGTGTTACGAAGGTGAGAGTTCAATCCCAGAAGCAAGCGATTTTTTTTTAAATAACATAAAAATTATTCATTTTATTAATAAAAATTCCAGGTTACTGACATTTAATTTTATCGATAATGTGGATTTTTAAAATTATAGTGCTGTTGTCTTTTCGCTGTTTCGTTCAAATTAATATCATTTCGATATTAAGTAGGTGATTAACTATTTATTTGACAGGTAGTGCTAAAAATTATATAATATTGATTTTCGTATCATTATTTTTGAATATTTTCATTCCTGTGAATTCATGCGAAATAAAATAAGAGAAGAAGAGGTTGATGAATACTTGTTGTTTTAAATTCAGATGAAAAGAGCAAGAGTGAGTTGGTGTGCGGGAAAAGGGCTAATAGGTGGAAGGAAAGTAAGGACGAAACCCGCGGAATACCCTCTACTGATAAATATTTTTTGAAATTTTGATTTGTAGCCAAAAAATTAAAAAATGTACAACAAAATGTTGCAACAAGTTGAAATATTTTTCTGATCTCAGAAGCTACAAACGACTTAGATGATTAGAATAAAATTTGATTGTTTTTAATTGTGATACATATATTTCATATCATTAAAAGAGGTGATTCACCAAAATACAATCATAATTTTGATAAGCCACCCAGTGAACACATGACATAAATATGACATCACAGGAAGGTCATATATGGGTGTATGACCTTTGTGTGATGTCATATTTACGTCATGTGTTCACTGGGCAGGTATACAAGATTGTTCGAAATCGTTTGTAGTTGTTTCTAGTAATGATAATTAATCTGCTTGACGCGGTTTCTCGACCAACACCCCATCAAAATGTGTTGTTTCGTTAAAATTAATATCATTTCGATATTAAGTAACTACTATTAACTATTTATTTGACAGGTAGTGCTAAAAATTATATAATATTGATTTTTTTCGTTTCATTATTTTTGAATATTTTCATTCCTGTGAATTCATGTGCGTTCGATTTGTCTGAAACAACTAAAAAAACAACAACAATTGCATTCAATTTTTCAGTTGATTCAGTTGCTTCAGTCAAATCGAACACGGCTAAAATAAGAGAAGAAGAGGTTGGATTGTGATGAATACTTGTTGTTTTAAAGTCGGATGAAAAGAGCAAGAGTGAGTTGGTATGCGGGAAAAGGGCAAATAGGGGGAAGGAAAGTAAGGACGAAACCCGTGGAATACCCTCTACCGGAATACCCTCTTATCACTGTGTGATATGAGGGTATTCCGGATATTTTTTTCCGGATAAGAAGGTATTCCGGATGTGATTCCCCATATTTTTATGATTTGGAAGAAAATTATAACAACTACAAACAAAATTTTTTTACTACAATCATCAACGTCGTTTGTAGTTTCTGGGATCGATAGAATGAATATTTCAGATTTTTGCTCAACTGTAAATTTTGAAATTTTCATATATAATATCACGAGTCGTCAAATAATAGTCGATTATTTTTCATAATCATTATTACGAATGTCATTTGAGGTCCCGAGTGCGCGTAGCGCACGAGGGAAATTTTTGACCTCAAATGGCATGAGTGGTAATGTTGAAAAATAATCGACTAATAATTTGATGACGAGTTGTATTTAGCAGACAATTTAACGAACAGAAATAGTAACATTATTTCAAACAACATAATCCTTTGTTGTCAAACAAAATTAAATATTATTTCTTCTTAGTAGGCGCATAAATGTTATAAATTTGTAATTTATTTTTAACAAATAAACATAAACATGCAATCATTTATGAATGAAAACGGACATTTTTACTATTTGCAAATTGCATTTTCACATAATTTTGTATGTGCATTTTTGTTTTAAATTAATATATTAAGTAGGCGGAAAATATTCGAAAATATTCGCTGTTCCTTCCTAACAGAAAAAAATAATCGAAACAAATCGTTTTGATTTGCTAAAAAATAGTAAATGAAGCGTTTTGATTGGACCTTATTGAAACTTTATATTTTGAGTTGAATTGTCATTTCTATACAAACATTTTCAAAGTTTTGAATAACCATTTTTATGATTTGAAGAAAATTTATTACAACTACAAACAAAAAAATTTTACTACAATCATCTACGTCGTTTGTAGTTTCCAAAAATATTTTTTTCTCTTATGTTCGGGTTCCAAGTTCACACAGCTGAATTAAAGTGGTATGTCGCGAGTTTCAATAAACTGTTTTCATAATTTCTCTCTAAAAAGTACACTTTGCTTTAATTGTCCAGCGTTGCGAAAGCTGTCAATATCAAAGCAGTTTAGATAAGTTCATATCGTAACCGCTGTCAATTACTTATCGTAACTGCTGAAGTTTTGGCCTCAAATTTTCTTTTTTAAATCAAAGTTTTAGAGAGAAATTACGAAAAGCACTGTTCGTAACTCGTGGAGAAAGTAAGTTATTTCAGAATTGGTGAATTGTTTGCACTCGCTATCGCTCGTGCACAAACTTTCACCAATGCTGAAATAACTTACTTTCTCCACTTGTTACGAAATGTACTATTGGAGGTTCACCCTCTAATTTGTTAAAGGTCTTTAAAATTCGTTTTATATATGCAGTTTTTTAAACTTAAAGAAACCCACTACTCCACATTGTCCAATTTTACTTTTATAAGCATAAAAAACGCTTAAGCAATTAAGTTATGTCAGATCGCATAATGTCACGAATTATGTTCAATAGCAAAATTAAAACTATTGACCAGAAGAAACTAGACTTAGATATCAGAATTCATAATATAATTAATATGGAAAACAATAATCCATAACACACCTCTCCCTCTTATTCACTTAGTTTTAGTTTCTGATTTCCAGAATGTGGAAAATTCACTTATACTGATAGCTTTTTACACTCATGTACTAAATAAAGAAAAACCAGACAATAATATTATATATTTACTGTTCCGTCGACAATATAACCAAAAATAAATTACAAACTTGCTTTATCAACAAATACAAAACTTCAATTATGTTTTTCCTCTGTGTGTTTACTTATAAAGAATCACTGAATGTATTAAGAAGATAGAATTGATAAAATAAATGTTGCTGTTTTTCATTTCTTTTTCTTTTTCTTTCAAAAAAGTTTAACAAGAAAAATTATATATACGTTGTCTGTAATAAAACAAACTTTTATTATTAGATTTCTGTAACGAAAACGGAAACAATTAAAGCTTGACAATGAATTGTTAATCCTCTGCTTTTCGATTTATTTCAATCTTGTCAATTAAACGAAGAGGAAACTAACATAACTTTTCACTTAATAGCAAACATGTGCAAAATTTATCGTAATACACAAAAACCCCAAAAACCATAAGTGTGTGTGTGTATGTAACATAAATGTAACATAAACCAAACAGGATATATAGGTATGTACAGAATCTTTTTTAATAAATTAAATTAAATCGATACAACGAAATTTCTATTTTTGTTTATCTCTCCCCGAAATAATCTTAGACAAAGCATAGAAAAATACATTTCCAAGCGAAGCCTGAGCATTTTCTTTTTGTTATAATAAATCGATTATTAGAGATAAAATATAAAATTATGTACCATATCCTATATCATCAAAAATATGAATGCTGAAAAATCTCGAAAGTTTTTTTATTGTCTTAGGGTTGTTTTCCTTAAGCCCCAAAAAACATGATTGTTCTTTTGTTGGCTTAAACACACAAAAAAAATTGCTGAAAGAACAACAACAAAAATGTCATTAAAAATAATAATAAAATCCTACTAAGACAATATTTGATATTATAAGTAAGGGTAGGATAACCTTTTTATTGTTGAGAAAAATAAAAACTCTTCATTTAATTTGTTGGAGTATGAGGATATTGTTACACAATTTAGTATTAAAAAGATAATGTAAAAAATATTAAAATCGATCAATATTTGAGACAAGGGATAGGATCAATCAAACTGTCGAGAAATGTCTTACTTGTTAAACGATTTACATAGATCGCTTTATTTTGTTAGCAAGTAAATCGTTTTCTCTAAAAAAATTTAAATTCTACATATATTCGTTGATTGTTCAAATGATTCGTTGTAGCTCAAAATGACAATTTGATTGCTGTAATTGTTTCTGTGTTTACCTATTAAACCACATCGACAGGTTTTAGGTAGATTTCATATAAAAATCTACCTATTGCAATGGGCTTCATCTCGGAATTTCGGAAAAATTTTTGTGCCAAACGACTATATATGAAAAGCGGAGACGAAAAAACAAAAAAAAAAAAATATATATATATATATATATATATATATATATATATATATATATATATATATATATATATATATATATATATATATATGTATATATATATATATATATATATATATATATATATATATATATATATATATATATATATATATATATATATATATATAAACGATATGAGATATAACGAAAACGACCGGCACTCTCACGGTCGCATTTGTTGAGGTAGATCAAAAAATGTTTCTGTACTTGTGTGTTCTATTAATATCTTGGACAAGTTCGTGAATCAGCAAAATCCGACACGTGGTTAAGAAACTAGAGGCTTTTTTCTGAAAAAAATTGATTTTTTAAAACCGTTATAACGGCCGTTTGAATACTAATATTTCAAAAAATTTAACAAATTTAGAATCTTTGGAATCTTTTTTATACATTTAATTTAAAAATAGACCTCTGCAGTTAGACGTTTCTGAGTGAGTGGCTCCAACAAAAAAGTTTGCAAAAAAAAATTTTTTTTTTAAACAACCGGCACTCTCACGGTCGCATTTATAAGGCCAGATCAAAAACCCTTTTCTAGAAATGTTAGTTTTATTAATATCTTGGACAAGTTCGTAAATCAGCCCAATCCAACACATGGTTAAGAAACTAGAAGCTTTATACTAGAAAAAAACTCTGTTTTTTAGATCCGTTATAACGGCCGTTTGGATTCTAATATTTTTAAAAACTTCATAAATTTAGAATCTTTGAAACCTTTTTAATCAGTTTTTTTCAAAAAAAAGACTCTGCAGTTGGAGGTTTCAGAGTGAGCGGCTCCAACAAAAAAGCTTGTAAAACACAAAATGCGTTTAAATCAACCGGCGCTCTCACGGTTGCATTTGTGGAGCCAGATCAAAAAACCTTTCTTAAAAATGTGTGTTTTATTAATATCTTGGACAAGTTCGTAAATCAGAAAAATCTGACACATGGTTAAGGAACTATAGGCTTTATACTAGAAAAAAAAGTGGTTTTTTTAATCCGTTATAACGGCCGTTTGGATACTAATATTTTTAAAATCTTCATAAATTTAGAATCTGTGGAAACATTTTAATCCGTTTCTTATAAATATAAACCTCTGCAGTTAGAGGTTTTTGACTTGTTGGCTTCAACAAAAAAGTTTCAAGTCCCCAACTACAATTTCCAAAAACCTTATAACAGTCAATGTCAACCTTATAACAGTCAAAAAAATAAAAGATTTGAATAGAAAAAATTAATTTGTTTTTCTTAGAAATAAACTATTTTGATATTTTGCAGTAATTGCACGACATATGATATAGAGTAGGTTTGTGTCATAAATTGTCACACACATGTTCTGTGGTAGATTTGATATTTGTTTGTTGCAAAATTGGATAGGTATAATTTTGCTTGTAGGTAGCTAATTTTCTTTTTAAAGTGTGTTTGATATCTGTTTGAAATTAGTTTGTTTTGTTTAAACTAATCCGATACATCAGATTCTACTGGTACACAAAACTGTCTGATCTCGAAATCTACCTATTTCTAGGGGAATACGTGCCGCTTGGACTTTTTTTATTTTATATTTAGTAACATTTTGTATTGTTTTGATTTCGTAACATTGTTAGCTTACTGCATTACTTATATTTTACCCTTGGGTGCTTTCCAAACGACGACTTATTTGTGGAACGTAACTTATTCTAAGCTTATACAAGTAAGTATGCTGGCGAGGTAACTTATTGTCTGTATCTTTCTGTTATAAAAATCTAATTTGAAATGTCAAACCTTTTTTTTAGCTTAATATAGGTTATGTTATATTTACAAATAACACAATCAAACCAAATCCAATTTAAATTTCACTTTTAAGATAAATAAATTATAAACATTTTTTTGTATTTATACGCTTCCACTTCTACGTGCTGAAGTTTTTGCAATGCTTGGACACGCCTTAAAAAGAACTATCCCATGGTTGTTGTGAGAAAGGAGTCACGGTTAAAAACTACCAAATAAGCAAGATCAGTGTTAGATGATTCGTGCAGAGGGTCAGTTAAGCTAGCTCATATATTAAGCCCAGTTCTCAATGAAATCTCCGAGTTTAGATTACCCTGTTAGCTATTTATAAATATACTCGAGGGCACAAAATGAAACAAATGCAATAAAACAAATTACAATAAACAAAACAAAAATCAAATCAAAAATAAAAATGACTATGAAAGATCGAAATGGTGCGTCACCACTCGGCGGAAAGATGACACACGCAAGGGTCACACGAAGGAGTCTTCTCGGCAGACCACTTGTAACAACGGACTATTTTCAATTTTTTACTCTAAAATAATAGTTTTCAAATTCAATGAAATTCCCTAATAATTTTTTTTAATTTTCTTCAATTGCAATAAACGTAGTCATTTATTTGTACCACTGTACAATTAAAAATTTTTTTTGTTGATGATTTAAATAAGTTCAATTAAAAATAAGCAACTCAAGTTCAATTAAAAATACAAATTTTGCATTGTTGTTATATGTTGGAGAAATTGCTTATTACGAGCGTGGAAAGAGAAACAAAAAATCGATAATATGATATATAAACGATCAAATTGTTTGGATCGAGTCAATTTCAATTAGTATATAATTTTTAAATCAAGAATTAGGATATAAAATTTAAATCAAAGGATAGTTCTTAATAAATTCTATTAATTAAATATTTATTTATTTCATTTAAAAATTGTTTAAAAATATATCAATTTTATACCAGAATATTGAGTTTGTATTGTGTGACATTTCAAAACCATAATTTGCTTTAGTGATAATTTGGATTGAGATTTTAAGCCAAAAAAATATTTATATATATAAATATGACAGAACCAAAAAAACCGAAAGTTTAAGTTTTTTAAGAAAAAATAATGTTATCCGGACGATTTTGGGCCTTATTTGCACATACAGTGTTAGTATGTAGATTAGCTACCATTAATATTGTGTCGGATGCAAAATTCAATAATAATTTAATCAAAACAAAAAGCAACAAAAAAAGGTTAATGATATATGCTGAGCTTTGAAGTACAAATAATTATTGGCGTAATTCGATCAAACTATGAAGGATATATTTCAATAAAATGAATTACAACATATACAATCAACATTTGGTTTCTTGGACTGGTTTTGGAAGAAGACAATATTCAAGATATAATTAATGTAAGCCTTTGATTTATTTTATACTAGCAGGACCCGGCGTACGTTGCTACGCCTATAAAAAAGTTTGTTTGCGTACATGTTGTTGAATTAGTAAGAATAATTTCAAAGAGTCGTAATGAGAATAGAAGGAGTCTATTTTAATTTTTCCCTTTGGGAAATATGAATAACAGAGATCATTAGCATTCTTGCTGATCAATCCAGATAGTTTGAAAATTGAACTGAAGGTCAATATTTGAAAGTGATTGGTAAACAGTTTCGGAGAGTTTAAATTAAACACTTGCAGTTTTCGCGATAATCGGCTTAATATATGTCGCGAAAAATTAGGTGAACGTCACGTTTCGTTTATTGGGTGTTACAGTTGTCAATGACTTACTCTGGAACCGTCATACTTGCGATACAAAATAGGAACACCGCACCAAAATTTACTGTTTTATCGTACCATGTCATGTTGACTAATTTCATTTATCAATATATCCAGATTATTTGCTGATCTTAAATAAAGTCGATTTTCAAATATATTTTACCAGTTATTTCCAATGCTCTACATGCGCTCTGTGTGTTTTTATTAGTAATGGAGCATGTCACTAAAAGAAAACTTTGAAGAGCAGACTAAATATGCATAGCGCTGATGTTTGATACTAATCAAAAAATCGGTCTAAGAATGACAGCATTTTTAGAGAAGGTTTTCGTTTTTTGGGTTTTATCGATTTATGGCCATCGTCTTATTTCGACATTTCTGCCAGAGTTTTAAAAAAATCCAGACTTATATACTAATCTAAAACCAGTCAAATCACTTCATTTGTTGACATATTTGCATATATTTTACCGATTTCTTCAAATAACCTACATTGTTTGTTTGTTTTTTAAATTAATGGGGACGCATATTTTTCTTAATAAGTAAAACACTTGCAACCTGTAACTTTGATATTATCGTTCATAATCCTTTTCTTCTATACAAAGGTTCCATTGCAAAAACTTGCTGCATCAATGTTTCTACAAAAAAGGAAAAGAAACGCCCATTTTCTATATTTTGAACATGTATAACATATATATAAACCAAATGAAATATGTATTACACATGTATATACACCAAATCAAGAACATGTTTGTTGTCAATTAGAAATATTTGTTGCAACGTAATGTGTTGGATGCATTGCATATAATTGTATCATGTATGTATATAATAATATATAAATGTATATAATTTTCATTCAAATTTGTTTGTCACATTATACTTTAATTTTCCATTTGAATGGTAATTCTGTTTTGCGGAAGAAAAACCGATCAAAGATAACTGAGTGAAAGTTGAATAAAAAGCCAAGTATAAAATATAATATACATTTAGGCAAACCATTAGGAAAATTAAAATTATTAGTTAAAAAAAACTAAATTGAATTTTAAAAATTTTAGTACCTGTTAATGGCCTTCTCCTGGCAAAATTTCAGACTTCCGTGTGCTACAGATTTCACTGGAGAGCGCACGCAGACAGACAAACACTTTGTTTTATTATTATAGATTTAGTTTTTGGTTATATTCAGTATATAATTTAGTTTTTTAATACATTATTCAAGTGATTCATGATAAGAGGTTTGCATGTTTAATTTGTTTGTCATAGATTCAGTTTTCATAAATTATTTTGAGCTTTCCGGTGTAAAATAATATTATTATTTCGTATAAAAGTCCAAATTTCGTAACACACTGCGTGTAAGATGTCAGCTACAAAAATCATTTTCGGGGCAGGAAGCATCAAAACTCTAATGCTATATCTAATGGCACAGGACAGAGAGAAGAGAGACGTAACCGAATTATGCCCCAGAATTGCTAGACTGAAAAAATACCTCGCGTTTCTTGGAAATTAAAGAACGGAAGATTTTAGGAAGCCAGGCAGCAGGCGAAGACCAGCTCCTAACTCTAGGGATCCAT